>VZSZ01011073.1:963050-991272 GCA_013398815.1 Ibidorhyncha struthersii
CTTGGCACTGCGCCAGCCAGAGCTACACTGCCTCACTGTACCACATCCTGCAGCTGATGGACCCATTAAGAGACCCACAGGCATGAGGGAGCAGTCACTGCTGCTAAAGATGGTGTGGGTCGTACTGAGATGATGAAGCCAGTCAGGAACAGAGAAGGGTCAGGAGGGAATCCAGCACACTGCCAGTCGCCTTCATGCCCAGCGGAGCTGGCTATGATGGGAGGTAGATGGTCAAGTGGTGCTTAGTGGTGATGGTGCAAACTTTTCTGGTTGTTTTTTTGTGGGTTGGGGTTAACAGCTAAAAGAAGGTGACGGTCCTATGCTTACAAGAATCAATTCACTTTCCTTACGTCTGTAATTCACAGAATCTCCTAGGTTGGAAAAGACCTGTAAGATCATCTAGTCCAATCATTAACCTAATGCTGACAAGCCCACCACTAAACCATGTCCCTGAGCACTATATCTACATATATACCCTACTTAAATACCTCCAGGGATGGGGAATCCACCTCTGCCCTGGGTTATGCATTCCAATGCCTGATGACCCTTTCAGTAAAGAAATTCTTCCTAATATCCAATCTAAACCTCCCCTGATGCAACTTGAAGGCATTTCCTTTTGTTCTATCACCTGTTACTTGACAGAACAGGTCGACTCCCACTTCTCTGCAACCTCCTTTCAGATAGTTGTAGAGAGCGATAAGGTCTCCCCTGAACCTCCTTTTCTCCAGACTAAACAACCCGTTTCCTCAGCCACTCCTCATGCGACTTGTGCTCCAGACCCCTCACCAGTTTCGCTGCCCTTCTTTGTACACACTCCAGAGCCTCAGTGTCCTTCTTGTGGTGAGGGGCCCAAAACTGAACACAGTAATCAAGATGCGGCCTCACCAGTGCTGAGTACAGGGGTAAAATTACCTCCCTGGTCCTACTGGCTACACTATTCCTGATACAGACCAGGATGCCGTTGGCCTTCTTGGCCACCTGGGCACACTGCTGGCTCATGTTCACCTGGCTATCAATCAACACCCCAAGGTCCCTTTCTGCTGAGCAGCTTTCCAGCCACTCCTTTCCAAGCCTGTAGTGTCGGCAGGGGTTGTTGTGGCCAAAGTGTAAGACCCGGCATTTGGCCTTATTGAAACTCATACACTTTGCCTTGGCCCATTGATCTATTCTATCTAAATCCCTCTGCAGAGCCTGCCTACCCTCAGGCAGATCAACACTTCCACCCAGCTTGGTGTCATCTTACTTACTTATGGTGCACTCGATCCCCTCATCCAGATCATTGATAAAGATGTTAAACAGGACTGGGCCCAGTACCGAGCCCTGGGGGACGCCACTCGTGACCGGCCGCCAACTGGAATTAACTCCATTCACCACCACACTCTGGGCCCGTCCTTCCAGCCATTTTTTTTACCCAGCAAAGTGTATTCCCATCTAAGCCATAGGCAGCCAGTTTCTCCAGGAAAATGCTGTCGGAAACGGTGTCAAAGGCTTTACTAAAGTCCAAATCCACTAACTGATAGCTTCAAGATTGTTTTTCATATAAAATGAATGTTAGGTAAAGGAATCAGCTAAAGGAGATTTTAGGGGCTACCTTCTTCCCTGAGAATGACTAATTCATGGTCTGTATTAGCACTGCTTCAGGTCTGGTAAGAAAAGGTAAGCTTTTGTCCTGAGGAAATTTAATTTTATCATAGAAATAGTTTTGATTAGCAAACAGCACTTAATATCTTTCACCCTCTTGATAGACTATCAGCAAAGAGAAATAAAAACACAACTTGGAATTTACAAGTGAGTATAAGAAAACTTAAAATCATACTTCAGTTCACTGAGTTTGTTCCCTGAGATCAAATATAAATGAAAAATTGACAAGAGTGTACCCTAAGGGAGAGAGAAAATCTTAATCCTAGTGGATGTGCATTTGTTTAAGACACAGAAAGTGCTGAAGCAGACTACATAGATATGAGCTTATTAATGTTCAATTTCATGGCATCAATTTTTCTCTGCCTGTGGTTTGATTCAAGTTTCAAGACATGTTTGTTTTGACAGTTTGAAGAGACTTTATGACAATACAATGGGTTTAGTTCTGCGCATACAAACCTCTTTTCCCGTATTCGGAAGCATGCTAGATCAAGACTGCATTTTTATTTCTGCAGAAAAGAAAGTTATGTTTTATGGCTCCTTAACAAAGCAGCTTCAGAATTATTGCTATCATACACAATCATAAAGCAAGGTTATTTTTTTCTCGTTAAAGAGCATGGAAGACATGGCAAATGCCCAAAAGTTTTGTCCTGCAAATCTTTCAATGGTTGTATGTATTGCCAAGAACAATCCCATTGAAGTCATCCTTAAATGTAATTAACAATGCATTATTAATAATTGTTAGTATCAATGTATGCAAAGTCCTTTCAAATGCCTTACATCTGAATAATAATTTAAAAGTTACCATAATTGCCATAAACTAATGTCAAAACGTCCCATGATTGTAGCAGCTTAGGCCAAAGGCCCACTTAGCCTGGCATTCTGTCTCAAACAGTGGTCATAAGTGCAAGAACATGGCAAATATATATGACACGTCCCTTTTACCGTCCTGGATGTATTTTGCTTATTTAGTGAGTCTAAGTAGTAGAAAGGTGCCCAGCGAGTGTCTTTCCAATTCGTCGTTGGTCTCCTCTTGAGCCTGAATAGACTAGTTTCATCCACAGTGTCCTCTGGCCAAGTTTCATTGAACTGCCTGTTCTGAAAAGGTTCTACCCATTGCATGACACACTGCCTCTTTTTGGTTAGTTCAGACATCTGTGAGATATGGAATAATAATAAAAAATGTCGTCAATCTCCTGTCTCCTTCTATAGTATGTGTGTCTGTATTTGGTTGTTACAGTCTGTCTTGATGGCATGACACCTGTGAGATCGAAACCTACCATACACTGCAGATTTGTCAACCAATCCAATACGGATCTCCGTGGCCAACATAATATCTGAGCAGCTCCTGCTTTTTAGAAGGAGAAACAAGTGGGCCAGGTTAAACTCAAGAGCAAGACTTGACCCATGTGGATATAACCCATATGGCTTATTACACCACCTGGAGCAGGTCTCCACTGGTGTTCTTCTCCCTTCCTCGTGGAGATGACAAGAGCTGGATCCCTCTCTGGTTTCTGCCTTGCAGATGCTGCTGCCAGCAGGTTCTGTGGCTCTTCAGGCGTGGAGAACACTTGGGTGCTGGAATTAACAGAAAAACTTACAAAATGCTACAAAACGCACTCTTTCTAGGTGGATAGCACTGTAGATCTACAAACTCTCATTTCAGAAAGTTGTTTTTCTTTGGCCGCGAGATTCAGATGTGAGAGGAAGGACTCGGCAGCCCGTGGAGCTGTACTGGGAAATTACAAAGCAAGCAGCAGACATCCTGGCACACACACGTGCTTCTGAAGATGGCAGCTGCTCTAGTCTGATTAGCAGCCGTGAAGCTGGTTGTAAGCCAGACTGATAAATGAAGTAACTCTTTCGATACCAAACTGCCCTTAGACGTTAGAATGCAAAGATATTAAATAAACTGTTGTTTATTTTCTAGTCCTACAGCAAGTGTGTCACCTTAAAACAAGGGTAAGGCCCCATAATGCTGAAATGTGCTGTCTGAACATAATGGATTTTTTTTTAGGAACTCTGAGAAAAATAAGTAAATTAGTTCAGACTGTTAAATGAGATCAGAATGTCCTCAGGCCAGTTAGTCAAAAGGGATCCTCATTTCCCCTCGGTTCTGAAAAATATTGTTGCCTGTCAGCGTTGTCCAAAACTGTTTTCATTTTAGCCTTCCCAGCTGGGCTGCTGATCAGGACGTTTGATCCCCAGAGCAGAATTAACTTGATCCCGGCTACAGTGGTTAGCTAGGAGTATCTAGGTTGCCTGTAGGAGTTGCAAAAGCTGAGCACGCTGAAGAGTGTCTCCCCTAAGCTTTGGCACACAAAGGATTTTATGGAGGGATAACACTGACTTCAAAGATAAGCAAGTTGCTACAAAAATTAAATCCTATTGAGTATGACGACAGCTGGGGAAACCAAATAAGAAGATTAGTTGAAAATGTAGTAGTCATAAGATTTACCAAGTCGGCAACTCCTATTTGATCCTGGAAAGCATGTTTGAGATGATAGAGAAAATAGCATCCCAAGGGTATTCCCTAGGTACCCTCCATCGTGGGATAAACTTGATTTACACTTAAACATCGATGTCGAAGAACAGAGGAAAACACTAGAAAATAAGAAGGGGAAAAGGCATCTGCAAGGCAATTCGTTCTCAATGCAAACACAAAACAAAAGAGATCATCTAATTAGTGCCCACTGAAACACCATTTCCTGGGGGTTTGCAAATTGTCGAAACTAAACCCTGGCCACATCGTCCCGGAACAGATCCCTCAGCCTGCTGGAGGTGGTAAGCTCCTGTCTGCTCCTTATGCCCGAGTTATTACCATGTCTTGTTGACGAGCTTGGCAGCTGCTCACTTGGAAATCATGTTGTGCTGCTGGTGGTGACGTCTGAGGAGAGCCACTCAAGCAGAAAGGCTCTTTGTGTGGAAAATAGCGTCTATTTGCAGCCTACCAGGCCTCGTAAGGGTAGCCCAGGCTGTCAAACACGACAGCTTGCATATTATAACATCCATGCTGCTAAAATCAGAGGTTCACTTTAAAATCAACTGTTTGAAGTTATTAATAGTTGTGGGTGTGTGACCCAGTGAAATAATTGGAACGGCATATGGGAAATAAGAGGATTTATCAATGACAAGATCTTTCTCTCTCCTTCCATCATTTAAGTTCCCTGGTACGTTTCAGTCATTTCTGGGCAAATACTGTGCTAATTAGTTTGAATTTCCCTGGGGAAAGGATGAGACTTTTTTTTTCCCTTCCCCTGAGAACATGTTTTCACACTTTTAATCAGAATATGCTGAGATTGCCTCAAATCACAGGAGTATGTCAAAATACGTAATAAAGCCTGGAAAGTGGTAGTGGCAGGTTGGCTTTTTGGTTTTATATTTCTTGGCATTTTTACCTTTAAGGAAACAAACTTCAACATATACATAAATATACATCCAGATACACTTACAAATCACCTGTGGAGATTTTGGTGATTGACTTCTGAGACTGCGTGAGGGAACTGGTAGATAAAAGCAGGGTTTAGAGGCAACTGGCAGCCCTGGGGGATGCTGTCAGAAGTAGGAGTGACACTGTTCACTCCAAAGAACATAAACTGATATTCAGGCCCCTTTTTCCTCTCCCATTGATATTTCTCATGCAGGATCAGCAGCACAATCTGAAAACAAAGCAGGGCTTAGTATGGGAGGATTATGCTGTTCCACTGCCACTGATTCAAATGGATGTTCCTAGTTTTCCCTTAATCATACTGGGATGTCTCTAATGCCATCGTAACTTCAAAACCTGCAAGAGACTCTACTACCCCCTTGTTCTCCAGCCTTTCACCAACTTTTCATTCTTTTTCTTGCTAAGTATGGCAATGGGAAGATTTACACAGGAATTGTAAAAAACAAATAAAGCAGTAAGTATCTATGTGTCAGCAAAAATAAACTGCTAGTGCCAAAGTATTTGTACTAATTCTGAGAAGCTGTGTCAAAGAACAGAGCATATTTTCTCTTTGCATTTCCCCCCTAACTGGAGCAGGTCCTGGACAGTGCATGGGAGCCTTTCCATTGGTTTTGGTGTGTTTGTGCCATCCTGACGCTCTCCTCACCCAGCAGAGGCAGAGCTCTGCAAGCCATCTGAAAATCAAAATGGCGTTTTTGTGGCCTTAAAGTAGTAGAGCTGGGACATGGGTGGAAACCATTGTTGCTCTTGTTCCATGTTATTTTCTTTTTTCTTGATGGCAGATTCTCACCCGTAGCAAAACCAAGGGACATTTTTTTTAAAAAAAAAAGCTTCCACCAAAAAATAATGATTGTCTGGTCTATAGACTCTTGTGTGGATACAAGCACGTCTTTCTGCCAATATTGCATTCAGAAATTATAACTGGGAACACCTACCTTTTGTTTTATGCAATGTTTTTCTATAGAACAGGAGCGTTTCGGAGTGGCGCTGCCGGCCACATCAGTAGCCCGGGGCCCCTGTCCTCTCTCTGCCCAGCTCCAGGAGTCCCATTGCATCAGGGATGCAGCGGCAGGAAGGACAGAGCTGCTTTGAGAGGGAAGCCACGTTAAGTGACCTCCAGAGGCCTGGTAGAACCAATCTTTCTGGGATTGCGTGGTTTCGTGATTTGTGGCTGAGATACTGGACTAGCATTTGGAAGCTCTGGAGTCTTCTCCCACCTTTCCTAAGGGCATCCACCTCCCTGCATGGATCCAGATCTATAGAATAAGGGTGGTAAAATCATCTTCCTTTTCCTTGCTAGTTGATTCTTCTGTTAGACTCATCACTGGGTATGTTTGCAGGGCCCATCACCCCTGAGACATATGTTCCCCTCATAATAGTAATGAGAATGAAGCCAGCGGGCAGTTGTGCTGCAGTTGCAATGGGTCATGGGAGACAGAATTTGGATCAAACTTTGATATTTTGTGTTACTTTGGCCCTCGCTCTCTCTCTTAAACCACTTTCAAAGTATTTTTATGGCATCTTTTATAGTTCCTTCAGGATCACGAGTTAGTTCCTATTCTCTTACATTTTTCATATTAGATTTATGTTTTGGCTCAAGTCTTAAATAAATGTTTTCAGTTATAATGCTTTTCATCAGTTTTAAGAGCATTGTTTCCCTTTGAATCAAACATTTAGAGCAGAAATGTGTTATGCATGAAATTAAAACAACTGAATATTTATTATTATTGGTTATATGTAGAAGGAAAATATTACTCATTTAAGGGTTTTAAAAAAAGACAAAGGAAAACTGCAATGCCAACACACATGTTGTACATGGGATTTTTGGGGAGCTGCTCTGAAAGTAAGCAGTTGGCAATAAATGAATAATGTAGCTTGTAAATGGGGCAAAACTTGTGGGTTATATTTGCCAGGATTCCTGCTCTTACAGAGCTGCATTTTGCATATGGTATTTATGGCAGGTTACTGTTCTCACTTTTCAAAAGAACAAAATGTTTTCACTCTGGAAGGGAAGGTTTCCATTTCTTCCTTTAGGAGCTGCTTTACAGTGACTTCTTTTCAGCAGTGGATGTGACACCAAACTCAGCAGAGTGCAAATATTTGTCCTTTGTTGGGGTCACTCCAAAGCTCTGCGCAAAAAGCAGGGATGACCCTCAGCTGGGAGGCAGCTTCTGTCGCATCGTTACTCCACCGGGAATTTTGCTTCGTGGGGGGACTGCAGGCTCTGATAGATTTGCAGGAGAAGAGGGAGTAATGCTTTTCAGAGGAAGCGCTGAATATATTGAGACCAGTTCTGCCGTTATTTCAGATCTGCGTAAGGCTTTCATGAGTATAGTCCTCGAGCGCTTTGATATTACATCGTGTCAGATGACAAAGGTAGTAGCTTGCTCTTCTAGCGTTTGCAGCATCTTCCCAGCCCCCAGGCTGTATAAATCATGTTACCTTCTCTTAGCAGCTATTGCTCTCCCTTTGGGGGGGGCGGTTGTGGGGGGAGACACACCTGGGGTGGCTGCTGTGGCTCTGGGTACCAGCACAGACCACCAGCCTTGGGACAACACTCCCTGCCTCTGACCAAGCATCTCACATCCCCTGAGAATAAAAAAGATTAGTGGCCAAATTTGTAAAGGCAGAGTGATATGTAACACCTACATACCTTTCAAAATACAACCTTACTTTTTAGCTTCTTCTTAAGAAATATAAATACTTGAGGAAAAGGCAACAGTGTGAAAAAAGGTATGTTTGGCATTACCTACCTCTTACTCTGTGCAAGGGGGCTGGGGGAAAGGGCAGCGGAGGTTTGTAGTCCTTATTTTGCATAAGGGAGATGTTACAGGCCCATGTATTAGGAACAGCGGTGATAAATTTCATACGTCTGACTAGGTCTCTGGTGCATCTTCACATTGTTTGTGGGATCTAATGCAGCCTGGCTCAGGGAATTTCTTTCATAACAGAAACGGACTTTTGCTGTAAAGGGCAGGAAATGCTCTGTGTGGTGAACAAAGAGTATCAGTGTTGATTTAAACTTTAAAAATTTATGACTCTACTTTGGTTTATAGTCTTCACTCAGATCCCTTGAAAATCACAAATCTGCTGTGAAGAAAAGCAAAATTAACAGGTGCTTAATGCTTTTAATATCCCTGCAGTTCTTAAATATTATTGGCTTCCGCTTTTTCTCTAGAGAGCTGTAGAAACGTGGACTCTTGGGCAGGTGTCAATATTCATTTAAAACTGGCCATTCACAGCTATAGCTTGTCTAAAATATAACTTGTTTCTGTTTCAAAAGCCATCAATTTGCTAATTAGAATGCAGTAAAGGGAATTTCCCAGAAGGCTGTTGATCCTGTCAAATTTTTGAGGTAATGTAAAATAGTGATTTCAAACATTGCACACTATTGGAGACAGTCCTGCAAGAAAAGGCAGGACATATTTATTCTGTCATATAACATTTTGTTACTGCTTCAGGTTCCACTGTTAAAAGTCAGTGTAGAAAGAATAAAATGCATTTTTACCATAAATGTTGGGAAGGAAGAGTATGTTGGTTTATTATGCTCAGAGGGAGAAGATGTTAATATATCTGGGACTTGTTCTAGCAATATTATTTCAAAATTATCTTATTTTTAAGGCAAGTACAGTATCTTGGGTGTTTTGTGGGTGTGCATGTGTGTGAGAGAAAGAGCCCCCTGCCTCCCTATCAGTTCACATCAGTTCTGTATTGTGTTCGTATCACTCACTGCACCACTTCATCTGCAACGAGACATGTTATACACTCATATTTTTTATTGTTCTTCAACATATTTATGTAAAAAACAAAGAAAATGATTTACACTTATATATTCTTTCTACAGCTGTTGATGGAGAAGGAAAATACGTCAATTTTCAAAATAAGTATTTGTCAAAGAAACAGATCAAATAATTAGAAAAGATCCATAGTTGTGTTTTTATTTTTTTATTCTTTGTCTTTTATTCTGCCATTCCCATATATTATCTGCTGTAAACAATGTGGGAGCTGGAGCTGCAGACCCCACAGTGGCGGATGACTATTAACAAAATCCTTTCAGACATAATAGAGAGTTTCTTTCAAATGAAGTAGGTTAAAAAGATGCCCTGTTCATTAAAAAAGACAACACCTAACATATTTACATTACCTGGTGGAAGATAATTCAGCTTATCAGCCAAGGTGCAGGCAAAGGAAGCTGAGGATTTCAGTGTAATAAGCCGTGTGCATGTCCATAACCCATAATTTAAATGTGTGAGCTTGGGGGTAGAACAAAGAGACGTAGGCTGAAAGCGATGCCTGTTACAAGCTGCAGGCACCTGGCAGTTTGGCGAGGGATTTTGCAATAGGAAGCTGTGTTCCCAAAGTCCTGAAATGAGATCAGTGTAAAAGGTGAACAAAACCAGCAAATAAAGGTAAGCGACGAGTGTCTGCAATCACTCAGTACACATGAAAAGCTGTGGACAAAGCTGTAAATTCATTTCAAATGTTAAATACAGAATAAAATATCTGAAGCTATGCAAATAAAAAATGTATGAATATTTTTATTGAAATCTCGCAAAATGGATACTTCAAGAAGTAAGTTGATGGCTTTAATGCAAAAGATGTAAAACACAATTTCATTTGGATTTATGACTGTGACCTCATTGTGGTGAATTATATGTTTAAAAGTTGTGAAATTAGTCATCTTAAATACAACCATGGCTGAGCTCGTGTTTCTGTAGCAACTCTCAGATAAGTGTCAGTCTCTAATATATTTTTAATTAAGAAATCTAAGTGGGATTTGTTATTGCTTCTAATTAATCTCCACAAATTAAATGTAGTTTTGTGCTCATTATCTGCATCTTTTTCTTCTCGCAGCGTTTCCTACCCCAGCCAGTCCCAGGAGCTCGGCTTATTGGTCCCTCTCACTACACTAAGGGGGAGGAAAGCCAGGATAAAAGCCAACATCACGCCACGTTTTCCTTCTTCCTCAAGTCCCTGCTGGAAGCCTGAGCTATGACTCAGTTCAAAGCTGATGTCCTCTGTGCCAGCTGAACCTTGAATATTTGCTCTCCTGACAGAGAGAAAATTCAGTGTTTCTGTACCAGGTGGAGTGCTGAGCCTGTTGGGGGCGAGTTGTGAGTTCTGCCCCCCCCCCCCTTTATAAGGTTCTACAGAGATAACTGAGTTGTGGTGAAGGGTTGCTGCATCCGTAGTGAGGTGCGGGTGCCTTTCTACAGATGTTGGTTGGGGCGCTGACTTGAAAAGAGAGCCTGCTGTTGTACTCGCCCTTACCTAGTGGCAGCAGAACATCCACTCTTTCCTCAAAATGCCTGGTCAGTCTGCTGGAGGCAGCCCTGGGGGGGCTAATTCAGTGTTGTGAGAGTGTTCATACTCTGTCAGAGGGCACTGAGGCAAGATGGGGGTGGTCGCTCCATAACTGCCCTCTGGCCAAAGACAGCTTTACATGGTACAGGATTTCTCATCACATAAACCACTGAATAAAATGTTTTATGTTTTAAAGGGCTTTGATGCAAGTTTAATAATATCTGCTGGTAAGTATGAGATCTAAAGGGCTTGATGTATTTTGCATGCTGTGAAACTCTCTCTCTCATATCTTTATTAACCCCCATCTCCACACAGTAGCTATTCTGGTCATTGAGAGCTCCTGAAGCCTGTTCTTATGTGGCCTTACAGTCTATTGACTCAGATGGGATCCCAGGCTGCTGGGATTTATGATCTATAATGTGCTTACTCAAGCAGATATGGCTGAAAAAGACCTCTTTGTGGTGTTTGCTGCTACTCCAGAGTGATGCTATAGCAGCCACAAGGTTGTTTTCCATCCCAAGGGGCTATAAGGGGTCAAATGGATCTGACTACAACCAGTTTATGCTATTCATGAAGCAGTGCAGAGCTCTTATGACTGATGTGTACCTTGTGAGGATGCTCTGCAGCACTGAGGATTGTGCCTCAGATGTGCTCTGCCTAAGCCAGACGCCTGGAGAGTCAGTTTTCCTACTTGTCCAAATTTCTTACAGAGATAGAAGTGCCTTTCAAAATCTTTAGGGAAAAAAAGCTGCAACTGCAAAAATGAAATATCGGAGCAGAATCTTCTCTAGAAGCTTTGAGAGTTCTTTCTCTTGTCCCTGGCTCTACAGGATATTAAGGCACAATTTGGAAGGACTGCCATGACAAGCTCCTTCAAACTAGCATTTAGTGTTCCTAACTTGTCTCTGTCTGAGAACTAGAAGTGATTTACCTTTTGAAAAACAAGATGAGATTCATTTTAGGTAACTTTAGATATTTATAACGTACAAATCTAAATCTGAAATATCTGTCTAGAACATCCCCCTGGCCACAGTCAGTAGATAAACAGGCATTTCCTCAGTTCATTTCTCCTTCATATCAAATACCAGTTGAGGTCCACCTCATGATGGAGACATCCAGAGTCAGGTGAGATGACTTCTTTCAGAAGGCTCTGGTGGAGTGGCTGGGTTTGATCGGTGAACCACACGCTGAACACCACTTTCTGTGTACCCAGGGAAGCTGCAATGCCTGGTCCCACCAGCTGTGAGGCTCATTTATGCCTCTGAAGCCAGCATTTACCTTGACAAGGCTCTTCACCACCTGTTTTTTCCATGCCTCTGTTTTGCAGCCCTCTTCCATTCACTCAGAAAATCACATGGATGCTTCTAAGCTGTACTGTAACACCCAATTATCTATTGAATTTTGAAAATAACACTGGAAGAACCAAGAAGAAACTTGCTTGAATGTGCAAGACCAGCGTTCCCTTATTCTGATGTTGTTTGTATCATCTGAAGTTGTGTATTCTCAGCGCAAAATCTGTCCCACAACATTTTAAGCGGGGATTATGCTGCGCGTAAAGCTGTTGTGCACGTATATTCCCAGTTTCAAAACCATGGCTGCGGTACTTGAGTAGCAAACCAGACACCCTCGATGAAGGGTATGATTAAACACTCACACCATTACCCTGATTAATATGCAAACAAGCAATGCTAAACTGTTCGTGAGATTCAAACTTTAATCACTGACCCACTTCAACAAATGAGGAATGCAATCATGCTCCATGTAAGGACAGTGAATACATCTTCTTTTGCCGCTCACTTGAGCAGAAGGCTCTCGAATTTCATGTTTTATGCTCAGAATATAGATGAGTTTCGTATTGTCTGAAGCTTTATTTCTGTAAGATTGAAGACAATTACTTATACTGTTTTGTTCAGATACTACCCTTCTCTATTAACGATACATTTGAAATATAAGGGAAAAAAAACCCAACCCCTGCAGTTAATCTGTTTGCACATGTTTCAACAGCAACAGAATAAAAAAATAAAATGCAGGTCTTCAGTCTGTCTCCAGCACGATCCAGTAGCACCACCTGCTGTTCGTAGGGAGTACTGCTGTTTTATATAGCAATAGAAAATATTTTTTTTATATATATATTCCAAAAGCACCTATACAGTTTAACCTTTTTGAATGGATGTGACACAGGTTTCTAAATTTCTTTTATGCTTTCGGGAATGCCATTCTAAGTGTCCCTTGCAGGAAAGACAGATATTTGAACAGTGATAGCCTTTCTGCAACGTACCCCGTAATACTTAGTAATGCCAAGAGGTATATTTACTGGAAAAAGTCTGTTTAGGGGTCTTATTCTTGTTGTTTTACTTGCGTAAAATATTTTAGCAGAAACTCACATCTTCTTTGCAACAGTAAATGGTCTGGCAAATAAGAAAGCCATTACACTCATTCCAGTGAGGAAGAAAAAGCAGTGAGGTTGCGGAAGTGTAAATCAGCTTGTGTTAGTAAGTTATAAAATTATTTGGTGAGAAAGGAAAAATATATTTTTGTCAAAATCTAAGTCCATTGATATATAATTTATCCTTTCCTCTTCCCTCTTGCCTTTGTGCCGCTCGTCATGCCTCTCCTGTGCATTACTGGGTTTTCCCTGCAGCTTTGAGCTGTGTCCGGCATGTGGGATCCCACAGAAGGGGCAGCACCTGATGCTGCCTCAGCAGCGCAAAGAGATGCCCCCCAGGAAGGCACTTTCTCCAGCCAACAACCCTTAATGCTAAACCCCACTCTTTCTTCCCCATTCCCACGCATGACCCTGAGCATCTCTCACAAGTGCTGTCTCCCCTCCAGCCTTACCACACAGCACGAGGCTTCTTGCTGGTGGAGTTCACGGAAGGGGAGCAGGCTGAGTCGCTCAGCCTTTCCTCATGGCTGGATGTGGACCTTTTCTAGTTCTGCCTGGGTGGTTAAAAAATTGTCAGCTTACAGTGTCTCCTGAGTTTGCCCAGAAAGCAGGTGGGTCTTTCCTGGTGTCTCACAAAAGCAGGCTCTGGGTTTCACTGCACTACTGTCCTTACAATGTTCAAAACCTCTAAGAGTAAAGGAACCTCAGCGCTTACCTCAATGGGTTAACAAATGATACATCCTGCCAAGCAGAGCTACCACTGCCATTGACACAATTAGCTAATTGCAGCTGCAGGAATCCACATCGTGCAGGCAATCCTTGTTGGCACGAGCCCTCACCTGACACGGTGATGGGGTCCATGGGTGTGACACCATCTCACTGCTACATGGAAGGGCTGGGCTGGGCTGTGCCCAGTGCTCTGCTGTAAGGTGGCACTAGGAACAGGCTGAACTGCAGGAGTGTGGATCTGCACCTATGACATTAACCTGCAGTTAAGCAGCATTAGCCCTTCCAACCTAGACGATTCTATGATTATCCAGTGAGAGTGTTGTACACAAAGCAGTTGAGACCAAAGTGTGGTTAGATATTAAGGAAGTCAATCTATCACAGAAGTTAGGAGATGGATGCATTTTTTTAAAAATCATAGAATCATAGAATGGTTTAAGTTGGAAGGGACCTTGAAGATCATCTAGCTCCAACTCCCCTGCCCTGGCCAGGGACACCTCCCACTAGACCAGGTTACTCAAAGCCCCATCCAGCCTGGCCTTGAACACCTCCAGGGATGGAGCTTCCACAGCTTCACTGGGCAACCTGTTCCAGTGCCTCACCATCCTCACAGTAAAGTATTTCTTCCTCATATCTAATCTAAATCTCCCCTCTTCCAGTTTGAAGCAATTCCCCCTCATCCTATCACTACATGCCCTTATAAAAAGTCCCTCTCCAGCTCTCCTGTAGGTCCCCTTTAGGTACTGGAAGGCCTCAATAAGGTCTCCCTGGAGCCTTCTCTTCTCCAGGCTGAACAATCCCAACTCTCTCAGCCTTTCCTCACAGGAGAGGTGCTCCAGCCCTCGGATCATCTTTGGGGTCCTCCTCTGGACCCACTCCAAGAGATCCGTATCTTTCCTATGTCAGGGGCTCCAGAGCTGGATGCAGTATTCCAAGTGGTGTCTCACCAGAGTAGAGGGGAAGAATCACCTCCCTTGACCCACTGCGACATGTAGCATCAAGTTTACTGACGAGAAGACAGCATCTAGCATGAATTTATGAACCGTGTCAGTAGAGCCTGGCCGCACCGCAGCCAGAGGGGGGGATCCCTTCACAGGAGCGGCTGACCACCCTGTGGCCAAGGTGGGCACAGCTGGGACCCCACAGCACCAGCCCAGAGCTGCCCTGCTCGTAGACTAGCTTGGACAAAACAGAAGACGACAGAGAAAATGAATTATCAACACAGATGGCATTTTCAGTGAGCCCATGTCTGATGCTGTTTTTTCTAATGTAGGAGCCAAGTCTCAGAGGAGGAGAGGGTTTAAGTGGAAAGGAAGAATAATTACAACATCACTAAGGTAAAGGAGAGTAAAAAGGTATCACAGCTATCTAATGAGAGGTCTAGACAGACTTCTAATGAATGCTTGTGAAGTATGCGAGAGTGCTGTCAATATTTGTACCACCGATGCAAGAAAGTACAGAAGTCCCAGATACTTAGTCTGAGAGAAAGAAAAGAGCAGGGAAATTTGTGAGTTTTTCTGCTGCAGTCCCAAGAAACTCCATATAAAAAGGAAGAATGCACATTTATTTTTTCCCAGGTTGCCACAAATCCCAAATCTATGCCACAAGTAATGTTCTCAATTTTAATACTGGAAACCATTAGTAAAGGCAAATATATATCAGAAATTTAAATAGCATGATAACCCCCCCCCCTACTTTCTTCAGGAACGAAGCTTTGCTGAGACACCAGCTTAAAGTGTTGTAACTCCTTTGCTGTGCCTGAGCTCTCATGGCCATTCAAGACTTAGAGTGGACTTTTGAACTGGGTGGCAAGTCTTAAAATATACAGCGTTAGCAGAGGATGTGTAGTGACATTCATGAGATTTCTAAAATTGAGAAAGCATTTAGCAATTTCATATAACATTGTGTAAATCACCTTGAAAGATCTCCTGCTTTATAAAAACATATAAAATGTGCAGTTCAAAGAAGCCACCTGGACAATGTTCACAGGATTGAACCCGGTATAGCAGCAATGTTTCTAGATGATACAGGACACCCCTTGTGATTTCAGAGCACACAAGGCAGAACAAGCGTTTTCTTTTGTTACAGGGACAGCACTCTGTAACAAGAGGCAAAAAAATGAGTGGGTCGTGGAGTCCTGGTAAATAATTCATCATGTTATAACTGACCTTTATTTTCTTTAGGAAATTTCCCAAGTATATCCTGTGCTTAGAGCTGAAAGAAGTTAACAAGTTGAAGGGCGAAACAGGCCCATTACAGTGGTTACTGATACGGACTAACCTCTTACAGCACTGTGCTTTAACAGGTCAGCTTCCAGGCAGGTACTTATTTTAAAGAAGATGGTTATTTACCAAAAGTTAGACCTCCAGTTTTGTGATAGACTTCTTGTTTGCTTTTCTTAAGCTGGAGCTTAATGGCTGGTGAAATTCATTGTAGTGCCCTGCCATTCAGTAAATCTCCATTCTGTCTATCCTACTCTATTTAATTGTACCTCTTACTTTGTTTCATAAGAATACGAGTCCCCAAAATTTTCTGAAATCTGATTAGTTTGCAACTTGTTACCTAGTTGGAGGCCAGCTTTGTAATTAGTGTTGCTTGATCCTCAATTCCTTATGAAAAGATCACCAGAACAGTTTAGAATGTGCCTGGTACAGGTAACAGACTACAAAGGAACCCATTTGCTTCAGTCCTAGACTGAACTGGTGGTGGGGACACACTTTTGAATAAAGGAAAATACATCCAGGTCTCTCAAGTAATCTAATCAGAATAGAACAGAACAGAACAGCTGGAAGGGACCTACAGTGATCGTTTAGTCCAACTGCAATGTATGGGTGGGACTAGATGATCTGCTACTAGTTCACTGTACTAGATTGTACAGGGAACTCTAGATCTGAGGGGCGGCACGCAGACATAATAGGCAGAAAGTATTTAAGCAAATAATTTCCCTCAAAATGAACTGTCATTATCTTCCTACTGTAATGGTACCCTCTGCACTAGGAACAATAAAATCAATATAGGGGAGTGGATTTCTAATCTTGTAATTCAATTTCTTGAAGAGTAAGATAGAGAAAAATAGTGAGCCAGATTCTGCTACTTTGACTAGCAATTTGCTCTGCAAAGCATTGTTTTCTTCAGTGTATTATTAAGGGTATATGTATTACCCAGCTATGGATTGCAAGAGGATCAATGCTGTGCAGATAGCACTCATTGAATAGCTAGAGCTTTCCCTTTTACTAACCAGCAAAAATATCACTATTTAAGATGGTTCTTTCCACTTGAACTGAATCATCCAAAAAAAAAGATTGACCTGTTCACTGTGGCAATATTCTTAAAGAATTTTTATTTCTAGAACTAAATGAAAGGAAAAACCTTTTATTGCAGAAACAATTTTAATAAGGTCAAAATGTACAAAAAAATATCAGAGCAAATGTTAGATGACAGAAGATTAAACAGTAATTGTGGCCTCACTGGACAATATGTATTACATACCTCCTTACTCATCTGAAAGAGAACTAGGACACTTCTTTTTTTAAACAACAGTTTTATAATTGCTCATTCTACATGTTATTCTGTCCATTCCATTGCTGTCCCAAATGCAGGAGTTGCATGTTTCAGAGGACCTTGCAGCTGGAGAGGTTTAACTTATCTTTATTGATTCAATTCATATACTTTTTAACAAAACTTTAACGGATTTTATTTTTTTTTTAAAGCTTACTTGCAAGTCATGTTTTATTGGTAATATTCTACCACGTAGCTTTGGTAGTGATTGATGTAACATTTTAAAGAATATTTGCTATTGACACAATTTGCATTAGATGTTTAAAATACCATGACTGAAACAAAAGTTAATCTGTCCAAAAGGACAGCCAAAGAGGCTAGAAAGATATTTTAGAACAATCATCGAAAGCCTTTACTGTATCATAGTCACTTCAAGTGTTGTAAAGCAGTTTTCTACAATCTTCAGTTTTTCTTCAGAAAGCAGGTTTTCTTGCTTCAGTTGCCCAATAAGAGCTTCCAAGGACCTGAGTCTGCCCAAAGTTTTTATCTCCTGCATTTCAAGTAGAGTTATCTTGGAGTAGAGCTTTGAAATTTTTTGCCAAAGGTGATCTCTATCTATGTCTTGTTTGCAGTATGAATGCTCAGTTTGTAATACTTCACTTCCACCATATGCATTCATATACACAGATGTATCTGTTTCTGTCTCCTCTGTGTCAAGAAACTCTTGCTTAACAGGCAGGAAAGAACTACTTACTATTTCAGGCTCTTCCGGACTCTCAGCTGGCACAATAATAGCGATAACAGATTCTTCACTTCCACTGAACTGTTCAATAGTTTGTGCGACTGTACTCAGTAAAACTGCATTTTCACTTGTTGGCTGTACTTCAACAGAACAGCCTACAACGTGAGAGTTAGGATTTTCAATTGCATAGTCAGTAATTGACCCTAAAGCATTGTTCAGTTTCAGCGATGAATTCAAGTAGTCAGAGTCTGTGAATTGCAAGACTGTAGCCGTACAACCTACTGGATCCTCTACAGAAGTAGGAACAACGGTACCTTCCATGCTCTGAACTGCTGCTGCCATTAGAACAGGATTAGGTTGATGTATATGCTGGTTAGATGAATTATCAAGAATAACACAGTCTGCCTGGAAACCTTCTCCACTTTGAAGCTGTAGTTTTTGAATTTGTAAAGGTTTACTCAATGCAGTTGAGCAAACCACTTCTGCTTTTTCATCTGCATTTTCTGCAAGTACAGGATTTTTCTTTGGTGTATAAGGTTCAAGTGATCCAGATGCCTTCTTTGACCCTACATTTGTATTTTTTTCTTCCAGGTCCTCCCTCTTTATCTCTTGTGGGGTGTTCTGAGAAGAGTCTTTTTCCTGGAGAAAAAAAATAAACACAAATGCAACTACCTTGTAACTAGGAAATTACTTGAACAGAAAAAAAATAACTGAGCCAATCTCATTCTATAGCATGGTACAGCGTAACCAGTAATTTAGACGAACACCATTTCAAAATTTCACCAGAGATCTGAAAATTCATGTGTCTTCCATAACTTTGCTTCAGGTCCTAATGTTAAAATATTATTTTAAAGCTCTAAAGGCAATAATATGTGGGTTTGTTTTTTTTCCTTTTTCAAACTCTAAGGAACTTTACTGATTTACACAAGTCATCAGGATTTTAAAAGCACTTGAAGGAAGTGGCTAGACAAATCTGTTTGACAAAGACTGGGTAGCATCTCCTATTACCACCTGAAACACTGTATTAAATATATGTGTATTAAATACACGTAGTACAAGATTTTTTGCATTAAAGATGAACAAAGTTGTTTTAGCCAATTATGGCAAATTTTTAGTCATGAAGTTCACCCCAAAGAGAATTTAGTAACAACAACAACAAAAAAGATTATGAACACAGGCTAGCGGATGCACAAATACACAGGTGGATTTTTAAATGAGCAATTCAATTCTGCCAACTAAACTTCAAAATTCATAAAAATGGAGAAATTTTATTTTGGCTGGATAGAGATTTTAATGGAAGGATAAAATTTTAACAGGACTTTAAACAGAAGTTGTTACTGAAAGAGGGACAATTTGAAGCTTGTCCTTTTTTAGCCACCTTCTTTTCGCCCCTCCACATAAACTACACCACCACACAATTAGATTTAAGATCAGTATCCAAACAGGCTTTTTAGTATGTCAGTCAGTGAAACAAAAATACACTAATAGTGAGGGTCTTATTCTTTTCTAGTAGGCTCGATCATGAGGAGATTAAGCTGCAGAACTTGTACTCGTGTTAGGCCTCTGGACTAAAAAACTGAACCAAAACCACCCAGAACAAACAAACATAAGAAGCAACTTTAACTTTGCTAACTAAATATAGGCCATGCAAACAATACCGTGGGGTGGGGACGATGACAACTACCAGGCTGAAAAAAACAGATTCGTATGTTCGTTAAAGTATGTATGTAGTCTGAAGTATCCTAAATACATTAAACTTTGTAATTTGATTCTATATGAAACTTCAGCCTCGAAAGGACTGAAAAATGTACACAAAAATAGAATCCATTCGGTTACCTTTATCTTTTCAAAGTTGATACTTAACATCACATCCATCTCAGGGGTTTTGAGAATGAAGTATTTCCCTTTCTCTGTTCTACCAGCAGTCGAAAAAGGCCTTCCCAGACTAATCTTTTAACTAGACAAATCTCTTACAAAATAAATTAGGGAAATGTCCCCCAAATGCTTGCCTATCAGAACTGCCATGAAGGCTGAAGGAAGGGCACCAAAACACCTCTCTGCACAGAGCTTCTTGAAGAAAGACCTTTACTTTCACTGAAAAGCTTCCTTGTCCATCAGTCCCTGCCCTCATGCTCTTACGATAGTCTTCAAAATAAAAATCTTTGCAAACTAATGTAGAACATAGTACTGACACCGAAATGCAGGCAACTAGCACTACTAGTGAGACCCTAACATTCTTTATTTAGAGGAAGAAATAATTAAATCATTAAGCATTTCTGGGAAGATATCCTTCACTTGCTCCGTAATACATAAAGCAAGGTGGTGGTGAAGAATACACAAATATTGCAACTCTTCCCTCTCCTTGCCGCTTTCAGTTTTCCATACCGAGGATTTATAGATAAGTGTTGAAAGGCAGCTTGAGACTTCAGCTCCTTGTTCCTCCACATTAACTTGGGAACACAATAACAACAGATTCTCCCCCAGAATAAGGAGAGCTCTTTCCCATGTCTGTGAATATTCAGTCTATGTAGAAATTTCAGTTTTGGCGTGCAGGAGAGTAACGGAAGATCAGTGAGAAGGACTGTAAACACTCTGTAAAAGTGACTCACGCATGGGGTGTTGGAAAACACATATATCACACTAATCATTGTTTAGTCTTATGTGCTCTGCAAGTACAACACCTGCACTTAGGTAACATAGGCCTGTGATGGACTCAGAAGCACCTTATCGAACATGCCTGATATTCCTGCCCTGCAGTTGGAGAAGATCAAAGCACAGTGGAAAACTATGCCTGGCTGAATCCCTGAACAGCAGGTTCGGACACTCTCTCTCAACTCTCTCGCTTGCTAACAAGGACTCTCTCGCTATCAGGGAGTCTCTCACTCCTTGGTGCTCGCATCCCCCACTTGAGTGCCTCTGCCCGGGTGCCGATTCAGAGATTCCCTGGTCTGTGAGGTATCGAGATTAAACTTGTTCTTTGCCTTTCATCCAGGGTTTTGTGGTTGATCCTGCATCCTGCCTGTGTCAGCTCACATATAGGGCAAGTACAGAACCAGTAGCCAAGTCAACGGATATTGTTGATTTGCTGAAGTGGTCACTGACATGATATGTGTAAATGTTTAGAAAAGCACAGTCAGAATAGTGAGATTAAAGAAAATAATGCCAGAAAGAGAAGTGAGACCACAGGAAAGCAAGTTCACAGCATCACAGATATCAAGAACTGGCATCTCTTTTCTTGTGATAGCAGGGAAGTGATGGATACACTAAAAGGAAGCACAGAATATTCTTTTCCCAAACTGGATAAATTTATCCAGGATTTCCCATATATTGCTGATACAAAAATAATTTAGAGAAGCCACTGGTATGTCCTTGGCAACACCACTGCTTAAAAACTTTGTTAACTTCATAACTCTACTGTCCACCTTCGTAGGCGTACTACGACTGGTCTATGGTCACACACAAAACAAGAGAGAATGAAGAGGTGGGGAAAAGCCAACTTTTCTTTGGGGTAAAATCACATAATTTATCTGTTACTGCACATAAGCACAGGGCAGCAAAATCTAGTTCCAAAGCCAGGGCCCCCTGTTGCAATGACAGCACAGGGAAGTGAGGGATATATTGAAGCAGGGTGGGGGGATGGAAGGAAAGATATTTATTGCTAAGTTACTACTACCATAACTCGCAGGATTTTCTATTTTTATATTTGAGAGAGTCACCAAGATTGCTCTTTACTCTAGAGTCAAAAGCAGTCTGGGTAACACTTGCAGCTATCCAAGAAGACAGAGAACGCTATGACTAAAAATAAATTATTTTGTAAAACTAACTAGTCACACATTTCAGTTTCAGCAATTTAACCTTGATAGTAATTCCAGCCTTTGCATTTCTCCGACCTCCAATATGTTTATCCAGAGGAAGACAGTTATGTGTCAGAAGATAATTAGCATAATTTTGATCAAGATTAGGTGTAGCTTGTGTAGCACAGTATTTTTACGTGACCAGTAATAAAACTCTGTGAAAGACAAGATGGAATAGTCTTTGTGGCATATCTTTAACAGCCTACACCCCTGAACTCTTACGTGTTAGAGAGGTTAGGAACACGAAAAAGAAGCGTTTAGTTTGAAACTAGTACATTCCAGAGCCAGTATTTATGTACAGTTAATAAAAGGCCTTAAAAAAAACATTTAAATATTAATTAAGAGTTATTGCACAGGAAAAAATATTTAGAAACATAATATTTTCACAGGAAATGTATTTTCCTATGTGAGATTTCCTATAGGAAATGATTCCGTCATTTCTAGTTAAAAAAGATACTGAACCTCCAGTCAAAGTATGGGAAGTTTTTCCTCCTTTACACTATGGAATCACATACTCTTTTTGTGTCAGTCCTCCTGTTGACAAAATATTTTGATGGATGGGAATTTTATTTTTAAAATAAAATATGAATACAATACAGGTAATTAGAACATCTGTATTACTTAAATAGTTGGTTAGCTTTGTACTACAATAAAAAAGATAGGAATACATTACCTCGTCATCTGGGGAAGAGAAAATTGTTGGTACAGCATTGTGTTTCAAGTATCGTATACCCCATCGCACATCAAGGGAATCAGGAGTAAAATGATCACTGCATAGAAGCTGGTGCTTACTCGGAGTCCACGCATCTCGTTTCATATTCCGCAACCATTTCTCAAGTCTCTCTTTATCATGAAGAGGAAATCTTTTTTAAAGCGGTTGAAAAAACAAACATAAACACAAACATGAAAACTTTTTTTTTCCTTTCATTTATCTTTTTAAATAAAGAATATCTCATTGCTTCTTACAAGGTAGTCTTTCCTTACAAAAAGGTTAAAATAATCCTTTTTTAAAAAATTTAAATATGAAATGCTAATCAGGATGTCATTTACATGTTAATCCAATAATTATCCAAATTATTTCTAGTTGGATATTTGCTCTAGAGTCCAGCAGCAGAATTTCTGTTGATTTCTGCTAGCCAAGGGTTTCAGAACCCATGGCCACGATATTTTAAAAGGCTTGATCCTGCAACACTTGTTCAGAAAGTAGTTCTGCTGAAGTCAGACGAAATATTCTGACATAATTTTAAAAAAGTAAGGTCTGGACCTCATTTTAGAAATAATATTTCTGGGGCTTTTTTGTCTTGCTAGACACAACTAGTAACAAAACCTTTTGTTACTATTTTTTAACAGAGGACCTCTTAATATGTGTCATACTTCAGATTATCTGATAATTTGGAAATGCTAATATTTCCAGTGCAGGATTTAAATTTTGTTCAAAAAGTAAATACACACAAATGCAAAGCATTTATGTATTTTGGTTTCAGCAATCAGGCTGTAGTGTTGAGAACCTACACAATATTACGTAATCCATAACTAACTTTTCAACTATCTAACCAAGTGGAAAAGGAAAATTAAGAGTATACACATTCACAGAAAAAAAAATTAAATTGATTTTGAAAATATATGCAAACGGTCAGACAAATTACATGGGAAAGAGAACCAAATTTAAAAGAAAGCAGGCGAAGATATAAAATTTACTTAATGAATCGCAATACACAAATTAAAGGGAAATTAAAGGCTCACTATGATGCATGTACAGTCAAGCAGTTACGGTAATGGCAACATGAACATTCAGACCACTCTTGGCTCTCATGTCTTACCAGACAGACATCAGGGTATTTGTAATGTGCTTACAGATTTCTCTGGTGCATATCAAGTTTCTTTCAACTCTAGCATATAACCATATACCATATACATAAACCATAACTTGAATTCGGAGCACTGTTAAATAACTACCGTTAAGAAAGCAATATTGCTTAGAATCATGAGCAATAATAATTAAAAAATCTATGTTTTTGTGGATATGAAACATTAAGCGACATATTTATGTGGGCATTAAAACTGACCTGATCGTAACTGTAGGATGTAAAAAACATTAGCTGTTGCCAGTATGATGGACAACAGAAACATTCAGATGTGAACAAGTGCCTACAGCCTCTTTGCAAGAGCCATTTTGGTTTACTCCCTAAATAGAAACGGAGCATTCCTAACTCCATTTCTCTTGCTCTTATGCTTATTACCATATGTTTGTGGAACTTCAATGTGCAAAAAAATTGGTTCTGCAGTGAGGTGTTACCACAGAACTGAAGCTGGGGAGAAAGCCTGGAGTGCTCAGTGTCACCTGGATGCTACGAAAGGTACCAGTGAGTCAGGCTACTTCTTGGCAAACCCTAGATCCCACTCTCAAATCCCTGAAGCTGCAGGTTTCCTCCAAAAGCCACACATGGAAATGACTCTCTTATACAGGCCCACTGTGTTCAAAAAATACAAACTTAGCTCATTTTGAGAGAAAGATACCCGAGATTCACAGGATACATGCGTGTCTTCACCCCTTCCCTGATCTTTTGCATTTGTTGCCATTTAAGTTTTGAAGTTACCAAGGAAACGGAGCAAGCTTTTGATGCATCTGGCTCTGAGTTGCTTCTGGCTGCTATTTAAGCGTCACTTCCTCCAAGCTCAGGATCAGTGCATCCCAAAGAGAAAAAAATCAGGCAAGGGAAGAAGGAGACCTGCATGGCTGAGCAGGGACCTTCTGAAAAGGCTCAGGTGGAAGAAGGGAGTTTACAATAGGTGGAAGAAGGGGCTGACTGCTTGGGAGGAATACAAGAAAGCTGTCAGGGTATGCAGGGAGGAAACAAGGAAAGCCAAGGCAGCCTTGGAATTGAACCTAGCGAGGGATGTCAAGGCCAACAGGAAGGGTTTCTTTAAGTATATAGGAGACAAAAGGAAAACTAGGGAAAATGTGGGCCCGCTGTTGAACGAGACAGGTGCTGTGGTGACAGAAGATGCAGAGAAGGCGGAGTTGCTAAATGCCTTCTTTGCTTCTGTCTTCACTGCTCGGGCCAGTCCTTGGGAAACCCAGACTTTGCAGATAACAGAGAAAGTCTGGAGGAAGCAAGACTTTCCCTTGGTTGATGAGGAGCAAGTTAGAGATCAGTTAGACAAACTAGATATCCACAAATCCATGGGGCCTGATGGGATGCACCCTCGAGTGCTGAGGGAGCTGGGGGAAGTCATTGCTGGGCCGCTCTCCATCATCTTTGAAAGGTCCTGGAGGACAGGTGAGGTGCCTGAGGACTGGAGGATAGCCAATGTCACTCCAGTCTTCAAAAAGGGTAAGAAGGATGACCCGGGAAACTACAGGCCGGTCAGCCTCACCTCCATCCCTGGAAAGATGATGGAGCAGCTTGTGCTGGGTATCATCTCAAAGCACCTGGATGAAAAGAAGGTTATCAGAAGTAGTCAACATGGATTCACTAAGGGGAAGTCGTGTCTGACTAATCTGATAGCATTCTATGATGAGGTCACTAGATGGGTGGATGAGGGGAGGGCAGTGGATGTTGTCTACCTTGACTTTGGCAAGGCTTTCGACACTGTCTCCCACATCATCCTCACTGGCAAGCTTAGGAAGTGTGGGATAGATGGATGGACAGTGGGGTGGATTGAGAACTGGCTAGCAGATAGAGCTCAGAGGGTTGTGGTTAGTGGTGCAGAGTCTAGTTGGAGGTCAGTAACAAGTGGTGTCCCTCAAGGGTCAGTACTGGGTCCAGTCCTGTTCAATATATTCATCGATGATCTGGACGAAGGGATAGAGTGTACCATCAGCAAGTTTGCTGATGACACTAAACTGGGAGGAGTGGCTGATACGCCAGAAGGCTGTGCTGCCTTACAGCGTGACCTGGATAGGCTGGAGAGTTGGGCAGAGAGGAACTTAATGAAATTCAACAAGGGTAAATGTAGGGTACTGCATCTGGGGAGGAATAACCCCATGCATCAGTACAGGTTGGGGGCCGACCTCCTGGAGAGCAGCTCTGTGGAAAGGGACCTGGGAGTCCTGGTGGACAACAGGATGACCATGAGCCAGCAATGTGCCCTGGCGGCCAAGAGGGCCAATGGCATCCTGGGGTGCATCAAAAGGAGTGTGGCCAGCAGGTCGAGGGAGGTCATCCTCCCCCTCTACTCTGCCCTGGTGAGGCCGCATCTGGAATACTGCGTCCAGTTCTGGGCTCCCCAGTTCAAGAAGGACAGGGATCTGCTGGAGAGGGTCCAGCAAAGGGCTACAAAGATGATTAGGGGATTGGAACATCTTTCATATGAGGAGAGGCTGAGGGATTTGGGTCTCTTTAGTCTGGAGAAAAGAAGATTGAGGGGGGATCTTGTTAATGCTTTCAAATACTTGAAGGGAGGATGCCAGGGGGATGGGAGCAGTCTTTTTTCAGTGGTGCCCATTGATAGGACGAGGGGTAATGGGCACAAGCTTGAACATAGGAAGTTCCATCTTAACATGAGGAGGAACTTCTTTACTTTGAGGGTGGTGGAGCACTGGAACAGGCTGCCCAGAGAGGTTGTGGAGTCTCCCACTCTGGAGACATTCAAAACCCGCCTGGACGCTGTCCTGTGCAACCTGTTGTAGGTGACCCTGCTCTGGCGGGGGGGTTGGACTAGATGATCTCCAGAGGTCCCTTCCAACCCTGACTATTGTGTGATTCTGAGTGTCTACAGGAATGCAAGGAATAACGATAGCAAGAACACAATAACCTCTCAAGGACAGGTTAGAGGTTCAGCCTTTTCAAATTGTGTACACCCCATAGCAGCATTACATATATTGTACAGCATGCCCCATAAGTAACAAAGCTTGGCCTGGGATGTTAATACATAGGTCCAAAGAAGGCTCGCAGTAAGAGGATGGCATCTTTCAATTGAAGGTCTTGTCACCAACCACATCCTCTCCAAGAAGGGCTAGAGAACATTTGCTTCCACTGCTGTTACCCTTGCAACACCGCACTCACTGCCTTTCCCACAGTCAGCCAGCTTCAGATGGGAAACAAAATAATCTCTAGTGAGAGACAATGCCTGATAGCGACTTTTTTTTAATGTTAGCTTAAGGGCAGCTTTGTCAAAACCTGCTCCTGCTTCAATACCCCCTTACTCATCAACAGAATCTATCCTCTGGTGTAAATGAGACAAACAAAAAAGGAAAATGGGAAGAGGAAGTGGAGAGAATTTATTCAGAAACTGCCACCACTGCACAAGTCAGGTGAAGAAATAAAACAAAGGCAGGCAGTTAGGCCAGCTGAGATCAGGTCACAGTTAAAAAGTTCAGAAGGGGGTCAGAACCAAAACCACAGAACTGCAGAGGACTTCTTTGGGGTGGTAAGGGGCAAGGGAATAAAACTTGCAATTCACAACAGTAGTGGTTGCTAATGTAGGGCAAGAGATCTCTATAAATCAAATCTCAGCACCCCTTCTACAGGACCATGATACTTGTAATGCAGCACGATCCAATGGCTAGATAAAACAGCTGTGTTTTTGAAATCATCTTTATACTGATGCCATACATTTGAATATAAATATGTATCAGCATTCAAATTTGTTTTGATCATCCATGTGGCACTCACATTCTCTAAAGCAACATAAATAATGTATTTCCCCTCATTTTCATGATTGTTTTATGATGAATCATATATTAAGAGAGATACTGGGAAAAAGAGCTTTCCTTCAATCTAAACTGAAATCCTCTCCAAAGCAGTCTTCCCGATCTTGGAGTAACAATGACTACTCAGCAAATGAAACAAAGTGACAACTTAGTTTGAGGTACAAATTTTACCAAAACAGATTTTGAGGCTAGTTGTGAAATTTATTCTTCAATTTTTTCTTAAATGCTACAAAATTCCTTCTGTTGACAAATGCTTATCATACTTTTATTCAACAGAAATACATTAATATTTAGTTACCGGCACTGTGCTCCTCTCAGGGTCAAGAAACATGGTTTTTAACTCACCATTCTGGGAATCAACAGCCACGTAACCACAACAGTACAGAGGTTACTGTGGGCCTGGGACGGTGACTAATCAATCAGGTGGCCGGATAGTACCATGCAGCCACCATAAACTGGTTTTTGGCAACCGAGTTAGTTAGCTTCCAGCCAGCTCAGCTGCCTCCAAACAAACCAGCAACGTTTCTGTTCGTGGCGTAGGCATGATAATAATTCTAGTGGGAATATTTAAAGAATCAATATATGTTTACTTTCCTGCTTTGTTAGGCCCTCTGCTTAGCTCGCGAGCTGTCAGACAGAGGACACCCAGCTTCTCCACCCTGAAGCCAATGCCTCCACTAATGCTCGCCCTCCTGAAACACCCCTTCCACAAAGGCAGCCGCGCTTGAAAAAACCCAAAACCGTGGTAACCGGTGCTACTGGGCTCTAACAGCTGAACAGCCTCACAATCATACGCGCAGATTTTATTTTTCAGTCGAATCTCTTTGGTTTTCACTTCACGAACCCCCTGCACCTGTTCGAGAGCCCTTCGGCGCTGCTGTACCTCTCCCTGGGTAAGCACGGGGTGTGGGGGGGTGGTGGGTGTGTGATTAACTACTCAGCCTTTCCCCCCCCCCCCCCGCCGACGCGC
>VZSZ01011073.1:991585-1022334 GCA_013398815.1 Ibidorhyncha struthersii
CCGCCCCGCCCCTCAAGGGAAGAAGCCCCGCCCAGCGGGGCAGCGGCCGCCCGCCTGCTTCGCGTCACGTGCGCCCGAGCGGCCAATGGCACAGCGCTTCGTGTAGGAACGGCTGTCGGAGAGCGGAGGGAAGGTCTGCGCGAGCGCAGGTGGTGGTTGGGCGGGAGCGGCGCGCGCGGCGCTGAGGGGCAGCGGCCTCTGTGCTGGCGGCGGCGGCGAGCGAGGGCTGAGGTGAGGGGCGCAGCGGGGGACCGGGCCTTCCCCCGACGGGGAGAGGGCCGGCAGCGGAGGGCCTGGGCCGCCGTGGAAGGGCTTAGGGAAGGAGGAGGGGTGCTGAGGTAGCTGGAAGGAAGGAGAACGCGGAGGGGCCGGAGAGGTTAGGGGGCGCTGGGCCAGAGGGGCTGGAGACCGTGTGGGAAAGGGGGGACTCTGGGACTCGGTCTGGGGGATTTATTTGCCCTTTGGGCTCGCATTTCTCACTAGGCCCATCTTCTGTGGTCTTTCCCATGCCTGGCCGGCTTGAGGTGGGACAGCGTCGCTTAATGTCGCTGGTATCATCTGCCGAGCTCTGTCTCGGCCTTGCTTTGTGGTGCGGCTCTAGCGAGGTTCATCAGGGGCCTGGCTAGGGAGGATGGTGCCAGGGGAGGCTCTGTCTCGTTTTCCAGTTCTCCGGAGCAAGATTCAGGAGCCTTCTAGTTTTGTTTTCTGGTCAGTATAGGAGAGGCCAAGAAAAGCACAAGCCCCGGAGTTTGACATACTTTACTGTAGCTGGCTGTGGACCAGGAGCATTGCTTACTCATCGGGTTAGTCGTGATATGAGAACCAATGGAAAACTTCGGTAGCTTTCTCACTACTCATGAATCGTTTGCAAAAATAATTATATGACATCAGAATTCCACTGTATAGTGGATCACAGTTCATGTAATCAGAGCAGTAGTGATGCTCTGGATTTTCTGAGTATGTGAGACCGTGAATATAAGCATTTACCCAAAATCTTTGCTAATTATTTCCGAAGAGGGGTGGAATAAGGCATTTGCATTACAAGATGGAAAGTAACTCCTTATATTCTATATGTGACAGATTTTATTTCAGGTGCATTATCCTTAAACATCACTTCATCTTGCAGTTATTGATAAGTGTTGATGAACTGATAAAGAACTGATTACGTGTTATCACCTCTATAATACTTTTGGTAAACATTAGACAGCATGCTTCTTACACCAAGCTTAATAGTAGAGATCTGTGACTACTTATCCAATAGAGTTAAACAGTTAATTTGTTTTAATAAAATCTCTAACTTTATTGCTAGATATACCTAAATAAAATGTAGATCTTCATAATTGTTAGGAGGGACTATTTTGTGGCTTGAGCTTAATGTCAAGAGGTATACAGAACTTAACAAATTCTGGAATAAGGTTTAAGTAACTTCTGTACATAGACTGGAAAGCGAAACTTGTCTGTCCCTTTTTGATTGGGAAACCAAGGGAGAAGAGACATAAGCAGAATAAGTGTTTAAAAGAAACTTTATTTTGAAAGTGATTGTAAAAATAGTTAGGGATGGCAGAGCGAAGGTCAGGCATTTAATATCTTTACTTAGCAGTAGCAACGCTAAGATGCTGACAGCATATAAAATAGGTATTTCCTAAAAAGTAAATTCAATAATTGATGATAGTGTATAAATGTAAGACTTACTATGTCAAGTTTAAAATGCTGCTTATATTGGAGTTATATTTGTATTTGGTTTTCATTTGCATTTCATTTTATTATGTTTGAGTTTCATTGAGTTGTTCAAGGGCAACATTAAATTGTCTACATTATTTTAAAAAACAGTGAAACATGAGTGCTGATATTTTTTTTTATATGCATCAGAAATCCAGATAAAACTATGGAAAGTACAGTATAGAACTGCATTACAAAAATCCTGATGTAAAACTGTAGAAAAAGGAAAATTTAAGTGTAATTCATTATCAAGAGTAATAGAAGTTGAGAAAGTTAGGCCGATCAGAGAACTTTAAGGGAGTGACTTGATGTTCTCAGGCTTTGATGAACTTGGGAGTTATAAAAGAGGGTTTGGCTCGTAATGAAGAACATAAACTGTTCTTTTTAGCTCTTTTCAAAGTTTAATGGTGGAATCAGGGAAGTTAGCCTTAAGAGAGTGCAGCAGCTTATTATATAAGCATGATGGAGGTGTGGGGAAATGAAGTAAGATAAAAACAATCTCGCATATGAGATAAAGACATTAATCTGTATCTATGTAAGAACAAAGAGGAAAAAAAAACCTGAAGTGTGGCAGGATGTACACGTATGTAGTTTTTAGTGCCCAAGTGGCAAAGTTTCAGGTTAGTGAATTGGTGAGAGAAAAGATGTGGAAAGGCTTGTACTAAAAATATGTCTGGTATCATGCACAAATACTACTGAAAAGAACTGTCTGTTTGGTATCTAAGTACTCTGATCAAAATACCATTTGTTTCAACTGCTGCTCCTTAACACTTGATATCATTCAGGCTGCTAGCCAAATAAATGCTTAAGAGGGCATGGGCATGTTAATCTTGCAAGCTTTTTGCTCTTGCCTCACAAGATTCATTTTAACCTCCTGATTTACTTGTTAGAAATGGTATTTTTTTTTCTGTTTTTGGTGCTTGGGTGTTAAGTTTCTGTTAAGTTTCTTTAGAGGGTATGGACTTTCTATTAAAGTCTTAATTGTCTTCTGTACCTAATACTCAAAGGTTTTGAACTCTGTGTGACAAGTGTTTGGGCCACATAGCATCTGAAAATATTCTAACTTTAATGGTATTCAGACTGTAAGGTTAGTTTATTCAACTTTCAGGAAAGTAATACCATTCATCTCTTTGAGTTGTACTTAGAGTACACTCAAATCAGTGTAATCTGGTGAGGGGGATATGTTACTTCTGGCATGTTCAAGGCCTTGTTGTACATCCTGCTGGTTGGGTGACAGCCAGTGTTCTGTCTTTGAACGTTCACTTTTCTATACTCTGTGTGTTAAATATAATACACACAGGCCTTGGAAAAGAATTTGATCTCTCTTTCTGGTAGGAAGAGCTCGCTCTGTCCTTCATAAAAAACATGAAAGATCATGTAGCTACGTGGAACTCATTTTTCTTATGACTGACTTAGGCCACAGCTTTTCCCTGAGTTCTAACATTAGTTTGTTTTAGACTGTAAATTTTTGACAAATACATTGCTGAAAAAAATTACAACTTTTAATTATTGTTGAAACTGCTTGTCTTGTATAGAAGATGAATTTTTTGAATTCAGTTCTGACATGGAAAGCTTCATATGTAAACCTCTATATGCAGTGATATTTATCAGATGGATTCTTTGATATCAAAGATATGGTCGGTGGTTTTATTTATAGTACAATCTAATAAAAAAGTAAGCTAAGCTCAGCCCGTTGTAAAGTAAATGAAAATGTGCCCCACTTGACTGAACTCTGTACTCTAAATGAGTGTTTTACTCTTTATCATGTTCTCCTTAGGTCAGTTAAATGACCTTCTGAAGCTGAGAATGAGTGTCTTGTCTTTCTGCTCCTTGCAGTCAGTCTCTAGGCCAGTTGTGTCTCTAGGCTCTTATTGCTGCACAAGCTAATCAGTGAATTGGTCTTCCAGTGTTGGTTGGGTTTATGCAATCTGTGCTTAATTTAGAGCTGCTGTGTTTATGGTCCTAGAACTCAAGAATTAATTTAAAGCTGGCTCAGGTACGCCAGCATGAACTGTTTGATACAGTGAGACATATTGTATATTTACTTCAGCAGCTCTGTGTGAGAATGTACAATGTAAAGGATAGGTGTAAAACAAAGATGAACACTGAAGCATGCTTGTAATGCCTGTGAAATGTGAATTTGCAGCACTTTCATTTACATATTCTGTGACTATGAAACTAGGGGAATGGCATGTGACGTGTGAAAAGACACGCTTACATGTCTGTCACTGAGTGGCTCTTGAAACATACAGGTCGTCTTCTTCCGGCTTATAGTTTTATCTTTAGGTTGTTGTGGAATGTTAAATAACTTGTTATTCAAGTATATTTCTTTTTCTTTCTAGGAAGTAGAGCAATGGCCACTACACAATCTGTTTTCACATTTGCTGTCTGCATTTTGATGATAACTGAATTAATACTGGCTACAGAGAGCTATTATGATATCTTAGGAGTGCCAAAAAATGCATCTGACCGCCAGATCAAGAAGGCATTTCACAAGCTGGCTATGAAATACCACCCAGACAAAAATAAGAGTCCTGGAGCAGAAGCGAAATTTAGAGAAATTGCTGAAGGTAATATGCACTAACCTTAGACTTAATAATTTGATACATGGCTTAGATCTGCGATCAAATGTGGTAACTTAAGTACGCTCTGTTTTTACTGAATAAAAGGTTAAAAGATTTATTATTTTTTTTTCTGAATTCTACTTCTGTGCTGCGAAATGTCCAGTATCGATATCTGACTTGTTTCTGTGTCCTGGCACACAGTCAGGCCTTTTACACAGTTTATGCGTTCCTGCTTATTAGGCTTTTTGTTTTATGCCTCTTGTCATAAAAAATACTTGGCAGTAGGACAACTTTAACCCTAGGAGGTTAATCGTTATCTTTTGATCTGTCTAATAAGATCCAGCTCAGGATTACTAAGGCTTCGGGAAACCTAACAGCAACCTTCCAGTAGCTATGGGGGAGACTATCAAAAAAATGCAGCAAGGTGCTTCAGTGGTTCATAGTGGGAGTACAAGATACAACAGGTGCAAGAGGTTCAGAGTGGTTATAAGCAAAAACTCTTTCACCTTGAGGACAGGCCAGGGTTGGAACAGGTTGCTTAGAGAGGTTGTGCAGTCTCCAACCTTGGAGATTTTTAAGGAATGAGTGGGTAAAGCCCTGAGTAACCTAGTCTGATCTTGTAACTGAGCATACTTTGAGCAGGAGGCTGGAGTAGAGACCTTCTGTGGTCCCTTCCAACCTGAATTATCATGTGATCCTAGGAATACACCTTTCATAAGTGTTTTGTTGTAAAATATAATGGTGGAAGCAAATAATCCAGAGTAGAAAAAGGTTTGCTGAAAAATAAAGCGTTCTCACTTCTGCCTCCCGTAGACTGTGATAACATCCGTTATATAGCTGAGATTTCTGGATTGTACCTTCTTGTCTGCAGAAAAGTTATTTTCAAATAAAGGTAGTTATTAATGTAATGAAAGGGAGGGGCAGTCTTTTTAGATACTTACTGCAGTTGTTGGCACCTATTACAGGAGGAATTTGGAACTCTTAAGTATATAGAATATTTGCAAGCCTTTGATAGGTAAGTATTTTAAATACTTCCATTTTCCTAGTGTTATCAGAATGGGTATATTATCTGTCAGAGTTTCTGCCTTGGAACACCAGTAGCTGTAGTTCTGGACCAAAGATTGGATGGAAACCTAATTCCATTCTAGGTATATCCAAACACAAAGTCTAGGTTTATTGTTGAAGTTTTGAAAAACTTCAAATTTGGACATAGGGGAAATTCATTCCTTTTATTTTATCTCCTGATGTTTATCTTGTTGCTTAGTTGTAACTGCTGTGTAGCTAGAACTTGCTGGCTGGCTGGCAAGTAGTTTTGCAGACCTTGCACTGTGTTTCTGTGATAGGAATGCAGCAGGAGGTTCATTTTGTTAGAGCTCCTAACTCATCCTCTCTTCTTCAGTCTTTCTGATCGTTGTGTGTCATTGCTATTTTCTTTCAAATATAAGCACTAATCTTTATTGCTAGGTGAACTGTGTTGTATTATGTGAGTGTAGAATTTTGAGGACATAATCTGTCCTCATAGTAGAGCTATATTTATTATTATAAATAAATAGTTCTTCATTTTGAAACAGCTTGTTTTGTGTTGAAGAAAGTTAAAGAAATGCTGAGCTTGATTGGGCTTGTGTGTTGAATGAAAGTCTCGCTTGAAATTTGTCGTGTTGAGGGAGTGGGAGAAAGCTGTGGTTCTTTGTGTATGGTTTTCTTTTTTCTTTTTTTTTCCTTTTTTAAATGGGAATGTAAATAAACTTTTTAACTTTTTTTTGTTTGTTTTTAACGGAAATAGCATATGAAACATTATCAGATGAGAATAAACGAAGAGAATATGATCAGTTTGGCCGTCATGGAGGACAAGGAAACAATGAAAGCCCATTTCATCAGTCATTTAATTTCAACTTTGATGATCTGTTCAAAGACTTTGACCTCTTTAGTCAAAACTCACGGTCAAAAAAGCACTTTGAAAATCACTTCCGAAGTCATCGGGAAGCTCACAATCGGCAAAGACGTTCTTTCCAAGAGTTCTCCTTTGGAGGTGGACTGTTTGATGATGTGTTTGAAAACATGGAGAAAATGTTTTCCTTTAGTGACTTCGAAAATGCACACCGACATGCGGTGCGAACTGATACCAGGTTTCATGGATCCAGCAAGCACTGCAGGACTGTTACTCAGAGACGAGGAAACATGGTTACCACGTATACAGACTGTTCTGGACAATAATGTTTCCTTTCTTTTCATATTTTTTCTTCCTCTTTCAGCATCTTCATAATCTTTCTTGGTTTTGTGCTAACATGGAAAAAAATCTTTGAACTGTTTGTTCTATAAAACACTTAACTGCTATAAAGAAATTGTAGGTGAAACTAATCTTCAGAATAGAAACAACGTGCAGTTGGCAAGTAAATGTTTCAGTAACTACTTAGAATGGGAGAGAAATCACCTCATGTATTTCAGTTTAGTAAATACTTCCCATGAATTTTAACTTCAACACAAGATATATATTTTTAATTTCAGAAATGTAATATAATTTTTTCATATATGTCAGTTCAGGACTGTTTGAGTTACTGGTGCGTGGATTGCAGCAGAGGAGATACTTGCAGTTTTTACCTGATACGGACTTATTGTGCAAATTAGATAATTTACACAAAATAGCAGCAGAAATATGATTTACCTGGGTCTCTGTTACTCTGTCCAGCATTGAAAATGTATTAATAAAAACCCGCTTTTTAAAATTTGGAAATAACAAGAGAGAATATGTTAAGATTGTGTTTGATCTAGGAGAGTGATATAGGAATTACTTTTATTTCCAAATAGCCTTTCATTGGCCTGAAAAGATTTTAGGATTTGAATAACCCTTGACTTATTTAAGGGCTATTCATGTATGTAAGTTTTTGTGCACACCAGGTCTCTTTTTTATTTTTTATTTTTTATTTTTTTTTTTCCCCTTATTCTCCAAAATACAAGTATCTCTTTAACGAGGTCTGGAAGAACATACTGAAAACACTCTTGGTTTATGCTTGTTATATTATCACGTATGCAATGTAGTTTCTGTAGCTCAGTTTATTGAACTTAAATAATCCCCTGTGCTCTAGTGAACTTAAACTAAATAAGCTTGCCTACAGATTCCTAGTGTTTCTGGAAGGTTCTAAATAAAAAATAGATAGATTGTGTTTAGATTGACAGATTTGTTACCTGTCAGCAGAAATCTTTCAGCATTGTGATTTGAAAAGTAAATTCTTAACAGAAACACAGAGTAAAACTGAAAATTACAATTATAGTATTCATCTAATGCCTTTTGGTGCTGGAATCTGATAATAAGGACAGCACTACTGGATATTAATTTCAGCACCATGGAAATCCATAACCAGTCTACACTATTTAAAACAGAACAAAAAAGGGACACCCCCCACCCCACCCCAACAAAACCCCTGAATATTTTAACTGATGTCAATCCCAAAGTTCTGTTTTATTTCTTAATGAGTAATACAGGTTTAGTATATTAGATTGGTTCCCCTTAATAAACTGGCTGTCACCCACATATGGCTATCGCCTTGGAATTGTGAGATAAGAATTTACCTTTCAGATTGATTCCATGATCAAAATGAGCATTTTAAACAACAGTGTTCTAAATAGGCTTTGTGTTCTTAAAATCTTTATCAAAAGAGATTTAACCCTTCACCTCTTGGATGGATATTGAAAGATGCCTATTTGCTAAGTAACTTTAATCTTCCCCTCAAGGGTACGTATTATTGCTTGTTCAGTTTTCATTCACTAAATACTTGGAATGGATTGTTGCATTATATTAAGTGCTTTTTCTTTTCCATGTTCTTTATTTATTAATAGACTAATACCTCATATATGGTCTTTATATAAAGCCAGTAATGTGTGCAACATTATCGGAATGTGCAATATTCTTATAGTAGGAAAAGTGCTGGAGTGAGTGTGTTTGTGTTATTTCCACCCTTTTTCTTTGCAAGTAGAGGGTTTTAGTTTCTTCTGTATAATTAATATATGACTCAACCAAAAATTGTAATTCATGTAGATTTCTGCATTTTTTTCTTTTAACATACTCCATCAGTGCTGTGCATGAATCAAATTACCTGCCTGATTCATATCATGTGGGCATCCAAGTGAACAAATTACTAATTTAAATTTCTAAATTACTTTCTCTTACAAATAGCAAGTTTTTTTAGAGGACGTTTCTGTATGCATTTGAGGAGAATTGTTCACACTGATAAGACTTTAGCAGGGTGTGGCCTTTAGTATTAAATATAAGAGAGTATTAGTGAATGTCCTTTAGGGATGATGACTGCTGGAACTTAGTGATGGGAGGCAACTCTAGAAGCAGGATGGAAAGGTAGAATGTTAATGTCTTTCTTACTCTAGTTCATATTTTCTTAATATAAAATAATAATAAAAAAATTGGAAACAGCAGAATGAGCAGTTCCTAAGCATGGGAGAAGGAATATTTAAAGTTCCTACTCGAACCAAACCATTGACTTCTCCAAAGGTAGTTCTCTCTGGTTATGAACTTGAGTCCGTTCCCTAATCCTGAATTAGAGGAATAAAAGCTAAAATGTGCACTGTAAATGGTAGGAAATGCAGCCATCCCCCAAAATTTAAGTCTGTTTCAAGTGACTGTATGAGTTCACCATTTTCCAGGCTAAGCTTTTAGGTGCAAATGAAGGGTCTGTGGCTGCCTCTTGGTTAGATTTCCCTCTTTAAGGATGCTCCAAACTTTGTATGAATAAAATATACTTGTTTTCCTTAACTGTTTAGAGTCAAACTATGAAACATAATAAATTGATAGGGTTGCTAGTTTTCTAGCTGACAGTACCTTAAAAAGACTTCTGGCTAGTCTATTTTTATCTCTTTCCATATTAGTTCTCTTAATTATTTGTCATAGAAAAAACAACAAATACTTCCTCTTATTCCTATAGCTTCTCAAAGTGACCTTTCTGCTTGTTTTGGTTGTTGATCCAAGGTGAAATCCAAAGGAGAGCTTGTCGCTAGTATTGTGGAGTCTAGTGTATTGCTAGCCGTACGACTTTCTGTGATGGGCATGCTTTGAATGGACTTCAGCGGAAGAAATTCAGGCAGGCTTTCCTCAGCCAGCAGTCTTCAGTTCCATGGCTATCAGAACACAAGCTTGCAAAACATGTTTTGCTACTCACTTATTCAGAGCTCTTGCACATTCTTTTCCTATTTATAGTGTTTGCTTCGTGTCAGGCTCTCCAGCGGAAGTCCTGGTATAACCTTATGACACCCCTGACTTCAGAAGTTTCTGAAGTGCCATCTCTGATCTCCATATCTTGTGAAAAGACCCAGCAAAACCTATATTTTTTTTTTGTTGTGTTAGGGTGAAAAATACAATTCTTAACAATTTTTGAAAGGCTTTTATGCATATGTAATTGCAAATGGTTGAGTTTCTAAAACTTTACAAAAAAAAATGTTTATGTTTGATTTTTCCCGTTATACTTCTGAAACACAGTATCTAGTGGAGATGAAAGTACTGTAAACTTAATTAGGGTGCCATTACATTAAACGTGAAAATTGTTTGTGTGTATAAAGTCTATTTTTTTCTGTTCTTCAAGATGTAGGTAGAAGCCAGATTCAAGTGGGTTGTGTGGCACATTGTGTTTTATGGAACGTTTTGACCGCTACATTTTCCCAGAATGGGACACTGGGGTTGGCAGAGAGAAGAGAGGGGGGTTGGAAGAAATGGACTTAATTTTACCTGGTCTGTTTTCCTTAGCGTCCTGGTATGAGGGACACAGGATTCATTTCTCTTTCAGTAATTTTACATTTCAGTACGGTCCCTTCTAATGCTAGGGAAGACTGCATATTTAGAAGACTCTAGTGTCTGAATTTGTGAAAATATTTACTTTATAGCCAGCTACGGTATGTGGGTTTCAAGGTCTCAGTGTTCTCGAGCCAGGTGTGGGGACGAGGAGGAAGGAGGCCTGGGCACTTGACCCAAGCTGGCCAACAGAATTATTTCATACCATGAAGGTCCCATTCAATATAGATTAGAAAGTTTGCTTGCTAGAAAGTTTCTATGATGGCTGTGACCTGGAGAACTTCTTGCCCTGGTGCTGGACCCCCGATGCCTTCCCTTCCTCCCAAAGCCGTAGCACTCACAGTGTCTGACGTTTGCTGTCCACTGCTGGGAGTGCACAGCTTCCTGCGGATAGAATGGGCTGAGTATAATCCTTGTATATTCTATATTGCTATAGGGATCAAGAATGGTTTTTAGTATTATTAATGCTAATCAGTTAGTCTTATTCTATGAAGTCTGTTTATACTTCAACCCTTGGGTTTTCTTGTTTTTCCCTGATTCCCCTTCCTGGGTGGGGAGGGGTCATCGAATGATAGAATAATTGTCTGTATGACAATAAATCCTCAAACCATAACACTGAGAGATGCTGGGAATCGTCTGGAGTTTAGGCACTATGCCTGTAAACAAAGACAAAAATGCCTGTGCGAAAAGGCCTCTTCCGGAGAGACAGAAAGGCTCTGCCCTGAGAAGCGTTGGGTCCCTGCGTGTGCTCTGACCAGCCTGCTGAGGTGCAGGAGCAGTACAACCAGTGCTGATTGGCCTGGATTGCTACTGAAAAGTGCAGATTCTGAAGGCAGGGTCAGGATGCTGTCGTTCTGATTCGAAAGGTGGCTGCAAGGCTCTGCCTGGAAGCTCCTGTTTTCTGGTTCTAATCCTTAGAAGGTGGAGGGTATGAAAGTTTTGGGATTAGGCATGTTTCACTGAGCCATTTCTCATTAGAACCAGCTTCTCTGGAACCTCAGCAAATCTGCTGTTTTAACAATGTAAAACCAAATTTTGAGGGCTAAATGTGTTGTCGACAATGTGTTATATTTTTATGCTGAGGGGTGTGATTTTATTATTATTTTTTAATTATTTGTAAATTGAAAACTCCCACCAGGAGTGTCTGTTGGACTTGAAACAAAAGCCTTGTGTTGAGTACCTTGACTGTGCCATGTATGGGGCTCATTTCAGAATAAAACTCTGTTCAGAGGATCATTTGGCTCTGGTGGCTGACTGGTCTGCTGTGGGGTAGTGATTCATACAGCCCTGCTGCTGCTGACCTCTGCAGTGTGGGCACCTGTTTCTTTAGGGACTGGAGAGAGACCAGCTTCGTAGAGGCCACTTAGCAGTTGTGATATCAATTGACTGTCAGTCACTCCTAGCACAAGTCTGAATCAATTCTAGGTTAAGGCTGTAACTCATCCTTCATTCCAGTTTGTTTAAAAATAGCTGCTTTGAAGTGGTGTACCCCAAAACTTAGGCGCAGTGGAAAACAACGTGTTATGTGGGGCACGTTCCCTGTTAAGCAGTGGAGTTTGATTCAACAGCGTTGATTTTATGAACTGTAGTAACACTGAAATTAAATGAACATTACTGCTTTTGTCGTTCCTCCTGTAGTTGGAGTTGCAGCAAAAGGCGCTGTGGAGGAGCTGGGGTCACTAGGGATGGCTGCAGTATTCTACCAGAGATGCTAACTGGGGATGGTGGACCATCTTTTCCAAGCAGTTGTTCTGGGACAGTCCACAAAGGTATCCCCAAGGATACACTTGGTATCAACATACACATATTCATTGGGGGGTTTGTTTATTTATTTTGACTTGTGTTGCAGGTCTGTTGGGAGCCCGAGTTGTGTGTTTCTCTAGGCTGGCAAAAACCAATGCGCTTCCCAAAGGTATCCATGAGGAAAAAGGGGGGAGGTGCCTGACCCATCTTTGCTCAGCCTGACACACCCATTCTCCAGCCACAGGCATGTAGGAGGAGGTGCTGAGAGTCATCTTGATCAGTGGTGCCGCGGTGGGGGTGGCAAGCCTGACCTCAGCTGGCTGCTCCGGTGGAGATGCATGGGGTGTTCACGGGTCTGCTGCTTGGGCTTTGCAAATACTGCCCTTTTGACTTGCAGATGCGAGTGAGACTAAGCTGAGGAATGTTTAGGGAAATGGATTGTCTTGTGTTTGGTTATCGTTTGGTTTTGGTTGGTTTGTGTTTTGGTTGGTTTGTGTTTTGTTTTTTTTTATTGATTTTTTTTAACTGCATGGAGGACTTTGCCAAGGAAACCAGAGTGGAGAGAGGGGAATGAGGAAACTAGTAAAGCAGTGCTGTCTGAGTTAAGGTAGAGAGGACCTCTGTTGATAGCTCATTTCATGGGGACGTTGTTAGTGGGGCTGTTACTGTCCCAAGTCCTCAGCTGAAGAATTGTGGCTAGCATTACATCTGGAAGCCAGAAGCACAAGCAGACAGTTACAGGCAGGATGTAGAGGAACCAGAGAAAATAACGTTTGCTGTGTTTGTTCTGGCGTTATGGTTCACTCAGTTCCTGATGCCTTGCAGCACCGCTCATTCATGAGGATGGCAACTTCTACCCTGGCACTTCTTCAGGAAGCAGTCAGGCTAAAAATGCACATTTGTTTCAATTGCTGGTCAGGACCTGGATGAGTATTCATGTGGCCTTCTTTTCTCTAGATATGGCTGCCTGACTAGGGAGTGTGCGGTTGTGTTGGTGAGGAATTCACCTGGCTCCAGATAAAGGCCATGAAGTGTGGAAGATCCAGGTGAGATAAGCACTGGTGGTGTAGCTCGCCTTCCAAAACATCAATGTCCTGCAGTGCAAAATGGAGTATGGTTTTAATAATATGAACTGTGGGGCAGACAGTGTATGGAGATGTGAGTCGTGGAGTGACTTCAGGGATGTTACAGATGTGCTGCAGGATATAGATGAGCTGCAGGATGGTGTCCTCAGCCTGATCTGGCATGTGGAGGGTAGAGCTGTTTCAGAGTCCAGAACATCTGCTGTTCAGGGTGGATGAGGTCAACCAGCTCCAGAAGTGCAGAATATTGAGTAGTCCACACCAGCTGACCCTGGGGCTATACATGTGTTGCTGTCTTCTGAAACTCTACTTTCCAGTTTCACACAAAACCCTCTTGTTAGGCACCACTTGTTACTAGAATTTTATCTAGACACGAAAAAGATAGAAAATACATTTTAGGTGGCTACTTGATGATATTGTCATCATCTGTTCTTCATCTCCCACTGGTGTGGAAATGAATATGCTGAATGGGAAATAAATGGGAAATATGAAGTGTGCCTTGTCGGAGGGGTCCCACTTGACTTTAATACATTTCACTTTAACACCTGGCCCTTGCAAGATTTTTAGCCTTGAATATACAGGATTTTGGGAGTGATCTCATGAAAAGTTGTGTATTGTGCCCACGGGGCAGGAGTAGCATATGTTTCTCTTCTGCCGTGCAAAGATAGGCACTTTAGAGGACTCAAATTATAAAGCGGAGCTGAAATGCCTGTCCTGGGTCAGTGTTCGCCAGGATCCACCTGCCTGAAGTGGGGAACCCACTGGAGTGCCATGATTGCAATGCTGAGCATGCAGAGCTTCAGCTGAGAAAGAAGACACTCTCTCTTCAATCCGAACTCTTTAATGAATCCAAACATTCTGCTTTTACATGTAAATTGGTGAGATGGAAATAATTTTAAAATAGTGTTGGTCTTTGGCCCGTCAGGCAGCTAACCCATGCTCAGGTTGATGGTTCTGCCGCCTCTTGGTAGCTCAAATGTGGAGACAGGTGGGGAGGCAGGACAGAGGGAGTGCTCGGAGTGTTGCTGGGATCAACATGCAGATGTTATCACTTGTGTACAAATAAACGAAATAATTACTTGTGCAGATGGAGCATATACACAACTTGCTTCTGCTAGGAGCTGAATACAGAGCTCCTGGCTTGTTGGTAGAAACATAATTAAAATCAAAAAACACACATTCTCTCCTCCTTTTCTTGCACTNCCTTTTGCTGTCTTGGGCCCAACTACTCTAAGCCCTTCTGTTTTGGCAATGGCTATAGTTATTATGTTTCTTCTTGCTTTGCAAGTCCCTATCAATTCATTTTAGTTTGCCCATACGAAACGTATTTTGCAACCCAATGACATTTTGCGAAATGGTACAAACCATTTCAGTGCAACCTAATTTCCTCCTGTCTGTCTTTCCCCATATCCTGATGAATTAGCCAAGTACGCAGCGTGGCGTTTTGTACTGGTTTTCTGCTTTTATTTTGCCTGTGGAAGGACAAATGATACTCAATCTTGCATAAAGCTAGACAGGTGCTGACAGATGATAGCTTGCATAAAATCTGCTGATATAAATTTAACCTACAAATCTTTTTTGAAAAAAAAAAATGACCTGGCAGAATGAGTTTACGTCTGATCAGCACTTTGCATGATAAACTTGACGTTTAAAAATATAAACGACCTCCTCAAAACCAAACCAAAAAACCCCACATTGGTGAGCGTGTAGACTAAATTGAGTAGGGTAACTGTTTTCTCTTACAAAAATCCTTCTGCGTGGAGGGAAACAGAACTTTTAAGACACGATAAATAAACAGAGTTTTGTAAAAGATACTGTAAGAAAGTGGCTGGAGCACTTAGACCTCCAGAGCTAGCTTAATGCTTACTTAAAAGAATGATTCATTTCAATTTATGGGCACCTAACAAAAGCAACATACGGGCACTTCATGAAGTTATCCCCTTGTCAGCTGAGTTTTATTAACTGTTTCTAAGTGCTGACTTACGTCTGCCCAGATCCCAAGGTACTTGGATCAACTTACGTGTCCTTCACTGGCTATGGGAATGCAAGTAGTTATCATGAGTTATCGCTGCTTAGACCCACAGTAACTTATTAGATGCTCATAATTCAGTCATGCATTTGAGCCCTGACCCGACTTACCCGTGGTTACATAAATAATCTGAGGTAGAGCCATGAGGAGAGGCCAGATTTTTTGGCTCCTGACGTTGTACCCTTATCATGAGGTTATTCTGACTCGACTCTGTCAGGTCCTGCCTGATTCAGAGTCAAATTAAGACGGTGCATCAGGTAATGTTTTTTTTGGCCGTGTTACAAAGCATGTCCTGTGTATGCAGTGCTTCTGTCGAAACATCTTTCTTCTGTTGTGATGAAGGTGGATCTTTTATGTTGATAGTAATTATTTTTTTCACAGGTGGATCTTGGAGAAGACATAGGTGGTTATTTTCACATCTGTGAAAACCAGTAATTCAGTCAGTCTGTGTATTAAAAAGGATGAGGGTGGGAAAAACTGCAAATGCAACAAGATGGTACATTTGAAAAAGGGTGGATCCTGCCCTAAAGAATGGGTAAGCGTGGAGAGGGGGCAGTTTGTCAGGGAGCATCACAGCTGCCCAGTAAGTGGTCTGGGTGTGCCAAGGAGAGCGCATTTGAAAGAGGAGTATGACTACATCATTGCACTTAACATGCTGCAGGAATCATGTGGATACACATTATTTGTGCCTGTATGTGCCATTTCCAGTAGGTGCCTGAGTGTCACTTCACACTGACTTAAGTACTGTAAAATAACAGCTGTCACAGCTCATGAGAAAGTCTATTCTAACAATATCGTAAATCTATTTACTTGCTGTCCATGAAGCCTAAGGACCACAGAAATGCTACATCGCACAGCAGTACTCCCCTATGAAATAAACAACAAGCCATCCTTTAGTGCATTTTTGTAAGCCATACGTTTCTTTTCAAGGCAAATAAAGACACTAATTAGGTTCAGAAAATACATTAGTCACCTAACACATTCTGGAAATACAGGCATGTTTCCTCTGAATATGCTTGAAGGTTTTACTCAATTTCAAAGCTCAAAAACCAGCAAGAAAACATGTACCCAAAATGGTGACCAGGAGATTATTCTGCCTTGCAAAGTTTGTTTTTTTTTTCTTTAATAAATCCATTGACATGCTGGTCTTTATGTAGAGATTATGTTTCTTCCTGCTGGAACTGTTAGAAAGAAGTGTTGTAAGAGGGGAAAAATAAAAAGCCTTCAAAATTTTGTTGCATTAAAAATCTGAAAGAACAGCTATAAGAGTGATCTCTTCACAGTTATTTCTTGTCTAAGTAAATTAGCAGTATCAGTGAATATTGTAACTTCCTGTGAATATAGCAATGTCCTAGGGAACAAAACATGGCATATTTGCTCAGCTGATCTGTAGAGCTCTGTGAAGGAAAGGTGGACATAAACCAATATTAAAATCTTGAAAGAGTAAAGAACAAGATTTACCATTTGAGGCACATGAAATTGTGGAAAAAATATTTGCATTAGGTATTTTCCCTGTACAGGGTTCTCAAGTGTATCTTTTATAATACACTGAAACTAACAGCATTAGTGATGCTGTCTCAGATTTATCTTGTATTTATTATATGGCAAGTAATTCTGATGCTTCACTTCTTGAGTGTTTTTGGGAAACTTTTGAGAAGCCTGGATGACTGAACAATAAAGTGGCAAATGGAATTCACAGTAGATGAATGTAAGGTGATGTTCGTGGGGTAAAATTAAAACTAATGGGCCAAGATTTGAACATGACCATTAACAAGACCTTGTAGTTGAAGGGAACAGGTCCAGGAAAACTGCTCTGTGATTAGGAGCAGTCAGCAAATTAAACCAGATTTAGGAAGGAGTAGACAACAAAGAGAACATAGTTATGCCACCATGGAAATCCATGATTTACTTGTATCTTGACTACTGTGGTCAGTTGTGATCCCCTTACCTTTAAGGCGCTATGTTAGAAATTGAAGGGGTTTGGAAAATGGCAGTAAGGATAATTAGATGGAAGGGCTTCCACGTGAGGATTAACTGAGCAGATTAGCCTTCTTCAGCCTTGAGAGGAGGTGGCTTCTGGGGGGATATGCAGAGGGCTACAGAATCATCAGTGGTAATGATAGTGGACAGGCATTGACTGTTCTCCGTCTTTTGGCCTACAAGGACCAGCCTGTTCCAGGAAAATAAAGAACATTGGCAGTTCTTCATGCAAGAGACAGTAGATGTATAGAACTTGCAAAAAAAATAGAGTGGTGACAAGACTGTGAGACAGATTCAAGGTGAAACTTGACAAATCTTGGAAGAGTTGGGGTTTAATAAACAGATAAACCTCTTCAGTCCCTAGAACTTCGTCAGGGCCAGGTTGCATCCAGCCTGGGCTTTGAGCAACCTGGTCTAGTGGGAGGTGTCCCTGCCCACAGCAGGGGGGTTAGAACGAGATGATCTTTAAGGTCCCTTCCAACCTAAACCGTTCTATGATTCTATGAACTCTCTAAACAGAAAATATTTGGAACTAGGGGAGGGGAGGGAAGGACACCAAATGTGCTTACCCTGTGCTCACCTACCTAGGCGTTCACTTACTGGGAGGGTTGGAGGCAGAGTGCTAGACTTAAAGAACCTTTGGTTTGAACTAGTGTAGCCATTGTGATGTTTTAAGACTCAAAATTCCATGCTATATTTAAGTTTGTTAATCATTCTGTTGCTTTTTGTGATCACCTTCCAGTTGGTTATTATGTCTTCTTCTAGCAAGTGTAGTCTTGCAGGTGCATTTCTGCTCAGCTTGATGTGATTTTCTCTGTGCAGATACAGTTCTATCTGTCTTCCGTCACTCCTAATTCTCCTTCAGTACTGTGTTTTTTCAGGACAAATTCTGACTGCACACTTATATTGATGTTATTAATGTATTAAATTATACATTATATTTATAATTATATTAAATTCCTTATTAGAAGAAAGAATTTCAGTCTTGTTCTCTTTTTCACCCATATTTGTAATTTCTTGTGACCTAGACTACGGTGCCTGCTCTTCTGAGACCTAGATTAAAAAATAAATGGATAACTGTAAATTATACAATCTGAGCTGTACAGATCAGAATTAAAGAGAGAATTAAGGGATTAGGTCAGGGTAAAAGAAAGGCAGATATATTTAAAGGAACAGTATAAGAAATTGAGTCTTATTTGCATTCCTCATCTTCTTTACAGTTTACTCTCAAAATGTATATGCAGGAGTATACAAAATCAGGAACAAAGATTTGTTATATATCGTGTGCCAGTTTGACACCCAGCCCTGGCTTGTGGAGTTAGACTATCACTGAGAAGGTTTGGTCAATGGACTATTACTTACCTGAAACAACTTTAGCATATTTGCAGAGGCCAGCAGTTAAGATGCACTGCAGCTTCCTCAGTTAGTAAGGTATTTTCAGAAGTCTTTATCATATGTATCTTTTAGAATTACATATGTATTACATTCTCCCTGAAAAGCCAAATATATTGATAAAAAAGCTTCGCAGAAAATATACCCTGGTTTTAGACCCCTTTTGTAAATGATCTTCTCTTCTGTTTGGTTAGGTTTATAAAGCCTGGAGATTGTTCAGGGACATCTGAGATTGTCCCCTCTTTTTGACTTGCTCTTATACAGACTTACGTACGCACACGAGCAGACACACAGACTGCCTTGTGCTGCCGTCGGGCCTGCTAGTTACTGTGCACCACTCTGCTCCCGGAGTCTATACCTCTGCGCCGCACAACTGTAAGCACAGATACAGCCATGCGTAGCTGTGAGCTATGGGGGGTGCAGTGACACCAAAGGGTGTCCTGTCCTCCTTGCCTTCCAGAATTCGTGTTTGTTTTGAGAGAGCAGCAGAGCAACGGTGAAATGAGTTCCCGGAGGGACAGATATGTCCTAACCTGGGAATGCTGGAACAGGGGTGGAGAAATCCCAGCTCCCAGTGCAATAATGCCATGTCAGGAAGGACTTTTGACAACAGATTTTTTTCCCCTCAAGTTTCAGTTATTTATCACAAGCTGCAACTCTTAAGAAGTTGATCCTCTAGGCATAGGAGGGAAGTCAATGTTTACCAACTCCTGTAGCTAATGGTATACTGGAAGGGCTCAGAATATTTTTACTCAGCACAGAACAGCACAGTGACCACAGTACAGACCTGGAAGACAGACAGCAAACTTTGCTTTACATATGCAGCCAGCTCCAAGGGAGGGATTCTTTGGAAGTTTATTCAGAGTTGCTGTTGCCCCCTTTTTACTGTCTTTTTAAAAAGACTTAACTTCAAAGTCATCATCTGCACTAGGGGAGGAAAAAAAATCAACAATGGCTTCTAGAAGGGTTCCCTAGCAGGGGTTAGGAGGTTGGCTGGAAAGACTGGTGGTGACTAATCTCTGCATGCTGGGGGTTGGTATATAAACTCTTCAAGTCTAATTTTCCTTGAGCCTTGAGCCATTTACAAGAGCGAGCAAGAGAGAGGACTGGCAAACAAAACTAGGCAAGGATCCAGTGATTCACGGCGACCGCCAGCTCTTCTGGTTACTCAGAACTAGACTGGTACAGTTTAAGAAAAGCCCTGCAAGGTTGGTCATAGCACTGTAAGTAATTATGTGAATCTGGAAACTCTTCAATCAGAGGTATAGATTGTCCAGTGAAGACATGGGTGATGGCTGCCTTGATTTGTTTTAGTTTAATAGCTAGAGGAAGCTTTCCATGAAGGGACTTCTATGATCTAATATTTCTTTCCTTGGACAAAGGGCGCATGAATAATTCCATGTACTGGAGGATTTAAATACAATGAATGACTTATATGAGAGTTTGGGCAGTTCAGGGCCTTTTCTCAAGGGTATTGTAAATTGCCCAGGGTTACTTCCATGGAAAGTATGGTGGAGAACTCTCAGGTCATTGCAGGCTGATGGGCCCAGAAGATTTGTGAGTCACAGGGAGCAATGTTGGGAACTGATAAATCAGCTGAATGTCATAGTCAGCATCTGTCTCATCAACAGGAGGGTATACATTTATGAACACTGTAATTGTCTGGAAATGCAGGTAGGGGATTACAAGTATCTCCTTACAGCAAGGTTTTAGGAGAATATATCTGTTAAAAAAGATGAAAAATGGAGGTAAGGGTGGCAGTAAATTTGATGAGGAGTGGCTAGAGCCTGTCATCATCTCCCCGCTGGATACAAACTGTTCAGGAAGGAGTCTGCATTCTACCTGTACTCGCTGGTAACTCTCAGATTAATTAACATTTAAATCACCTCCTTGGCACCATGCTTTTCTCCCTGAATGGCAAGGATAGTAATTTTGGCTTCTTTCTGATTGTCATTTAGTGGAAAAAGAAGCACACTTTTTAGGCAGTACAGTTCATGTGGGGTCCACCTAAATAGCAGTAGGGGCAGGAGCCCCTCTCTAGGGGCAGGTTTGCTCCAGTAGCACTGTTGCTGGACTTACAGAATGTCTCCAGGGCAGAGGAAACTGCTCTCAGGTGCCTTCATCTGGCTATTTAAGGTATGCAGATGGCCTTCAGCTTCTTCAAAAAGCCAGCAAAACCAGCCAATTCCAGCCTGAACGCTTTCCTTGACAATGGAGCCTTAGGGTGGGAGGTGTGGATGTAGAGCTGGCCGGGAAGAGATATGGAAGAGTGAACCTGGAAGAAATTTTTTCAAAAGGTCATGTCTTTTTGAAGAACTGGACTATCTATTTTAAAGAAATCTGTGTGAAATAAAAAGGAAGATTGTGTAATTCTTAGTTTTATTATAAACTAATGCTTTTCCTGAGGAAGGTAGATTTCCTTCTGTAAAACTTAATAGCTTTCCTTAGCACTTCAACAATGAAAGGAGAATTATCTTCAGTGCTTCCAGGTTTGCACTCCAGTCTAATGAGACATTAAAACTAGATTCCAAGCGTATTTTTATACATAAATTTGTGTGCTCCTAGTAGCTTGCCAATCCTGTTCAGTTTGGAAGGACCATTTGAATGAATCAAGTTGTTTGCTAAGGCTGTAACCTGGGATCTAATCCAAAACAAGGAGGTGGTGCAAAGACTTCTGAACTTTCTGGCAAGATTAATTTCAAAACTTTCTGGAATCAAGGGTATGACCTGGCAGCCGATGGGAATAGCAACTGAGCATTCAGAAGCAAACTCTTCAAATGTCTCAGGCACAGCTTTACTGCCAACTCTTTTTATCAACTTCAGAGCTGTGATACCTTCAAAAGACAAGGGACCATAGATGGATTTAAAATGTTGAAAGGTAACACAAAAAATTGATTTCTTCCCAATCCCATACTGCAGCTTCATGCACACGCAGCACGTACAGTGCATCTATGCGCCCTCAGAATACAAAGACTCCCAGTCTGAGCTGTGCCAGCGCTGCCTTGAGGGTAGTCTAAGGAGATGGGTTAGAAATGCAGTTGCGCTGTTCTTCTGCTCCTGGTTTCTGGACATCAGCCAGACCTTGGCATGCTTGAAAGCAATTAGGAAAACAAAACAAAACAAAAAGCAGGTCAATGTAACATGGCTGAGAGCCTGGCACAGGCCATTTATTGTCTGAATTAACCTTTCACACTGTTTTTTGATGAAGTTGCTGTTGTCCTACTGAGACAGCGTCATTTTTTCTCTTCTCTGTGAGGAGAATCTGGGACCAAATGTTTGCTGAGGCAACGCCAAAAACAAAGAGAAGGGAAAACAAGAAGGTATTCCTGGAGGGCAAGGTAAGAATCAAGCTGGGGCATCCTGCCTCTGAAAGACTTAAAGCTGCTACGGTGAGGAATGAACCTGGCATGCCTTTGGGTACTGAGAGCCGACTCTCTGTGTGTTTTGTTCTTTTCTATTCGTGGCAGCTAAAGTCAACATGGCATAAGAAAGGCAATGAAGCAGGAGCTTAACTAATTACTGAGTCTCTGCTGGCAAAGCTGCGTTAGTTCATCTAACCCCACACGCTCCGTAGCGGAGTTCAACTGAAAAATGTGAACTGCCAGAAGCACTCTTCTCTTACATTAGCAAAGATGAGGTTATTGAAGTAGCTGTATTAAACTGGAGGAGGAATGGGAGAGGGAGGTGGGTGAGACTGCTTTCTTGTCTCCAGACACAGTTATATTAGTGGAACAATATCAGCTTTCAAAGTGCAATTTGAAAGCGGAAGGAGGATAAGAATTAAAACACACAGCATTTGCTGTTGAGATTTTTATGATAAAAGCGACCACATTTTGTTACAGATGGAATGGGCATTTTTAGGTCTCATATATGGTCTTTCAATCTCGTTATCCAGTTACTAGTTGTACAATTAAAAATCAGCACATAATGTATTTCATGCTTTGTGAAAAGTCTGAAAAGCTGAAACTCCAGGAAAGCAGCATTTTTAACGTTTCACCACTGGATGGAGACAGCACTCTAAAACTTGTGAGTAATTACTAATGGGACTGTAATAAAATCCCTTGCGATAAAGAGATTGAATATATTAGTAGACACTGCAGCAACAAACAGTGGAACACCAGCTAGATTCATGGCAGAAAATGTACTGAAGGAACATCTTTTAGATTTGTGCTTGACCTATTTTTACGCTAACAAAAGAAGAGATTTAGTTTAAAAAAATTAATTCCACTTCTCTCTACATACACACAAAGCTGTGATGACACAGACCAGCAAGAAACAAGGGAAGATAAAGCGAAGCTTTCTAGGACCCTCTTTATCTTTTCCCAGGTCACAGTATATTTTTCCTGACAGGAGGATCCTTCGGCCTTGTGGGTCTGGCCTTGAGGGCTCGATGCTGCTGGTAGCAGCTGAGGTTGCTACAGCAATAGTTGCTGTGACATGTGTCCTGTCTGCATTGGAGATGCTGCCCTCGCTCAAGGACAGCGGGGAGGAAGACACTGGGTGGGAAGGAGCAGCAGAAGCAATTCCTACCAGCCTGCAGCTTGGTAGGAAGATCTTCAGAGATCACTGCAGTTCAGGGGCGAGAGTACAGATGGGGGAGACCCTGCCCTGTCAGGGTTAATTTCTCTCCTCACATATGTTAAGGCTTTTTTACACATTTTCTTCCCTCTTTGCATGTGTGTACGTGCATGAGTGAGAGGGAAGGAGGGAAGGCCTGTGGTGGTTTTTAGCCCAGTCCCTTATGTAACCACGCCGTGCTTCTCTGTTGCCAGCAACAACTTCTGAATTTGTTGGATGAATTAAAGATGAATTAAATGAATTCAAAGATAATTATGTTCTTATAAATTTTGTGGAAATAGGCAGTCAGATAGACTGGAGACTTTTGAAGTGCCCTGACTAAAGGAAAGGCTGAAGCTTGAGCTCATATATTAGAGAACGGGCTCTGGAGAGAGCTCTTATAAGTGCCCCTTCCCTGGGAGAAGCTTTAATCAGAGTTTGCAATCAGCCACAAGATAAAAAACCATAGGCAACCAGACTTCATCAGTTCAATAAGCACTAGAACTTTTTCTTAAAAGCAGCAAACAGGGAAGTTGACCTACTCCATTACCATCTCTCCTCTGCCTCCAGGTCACAGAGTCTGCACAGAGTTTAAAAGCTGAGAATTTTCACAAATAAAAGCAGCAACAAAGAAAATAATATCCACTGAGGCTGCTTCCTCACGTATCTGCTTGTTATATTCAGGAGGTGTATTTTCAGACAGCCCTGGCATTGCAGAGTGGTTAATGGAGTGAAGCTCTTTGGGGAAAGGGCACAGGGAAGGGAGGTTGAACTTAGGAGTATGTCACAGCTGCTGATGTATGTTTGCCATTTTTGTTCCCTGAATACAATATCTGTTGGATCAATTATACACTGATTTACATGAAAATGTTTTCATTTTCTCTGAAATCAAGGTTTCAAGCGTAATTCCTTTCCCTGCAGCCAAGTTTGATATCGATCTTCAAGGCTAGATCCTTAAAGGTATTTAGGTGCCCTACTCCTGGTGAAATTCTCTGCCCGACTTCACCATCTGGGATCCCCAAGGAGAAATCCGGTGCAGAGATGAGAAAGCTGGTCAGTTTGATGAGAAGAGTCCTAAACTACCACAGAGAAATGCACAGACAGCGTTTAGGCATGAGGGGGAGCTGACCTTCTGCAGGTAGGATTTGTTTGCAATGATAGACAGATGTTTGCAAGCATGTGCCTTGTTATTTACTTATTTGACTGCTCAGCTATTGGATATGTATTCACCTCATCTGTTATTCATCTGGTATGTTGTTTGCAGAAACAGGTAAATACAGAAAGTCTTGAAAACTAGCTTTCCCTCACTGTGTTGTGGGAGCACTCTGACTTGCAGAAAGCTTAGACTAAAGGGAACCAGATGTAGTTTTCCTGTCCACCTTACTTTTTGCTGTTTTTGAGGAAAGCCTTGTGTGGGAACTGGTCAGGGAGGGGATATGCTGTTATATATATGCTGTTATATATATGCAGTCTGTGCAAAATGAGGGACTGTGGCTTTGGTCAGGGGGAATAGACTTTGTTTCAGATGAGAAGCCCTCTGAGGAAAGAAATATGTCCAAAGTCAAACTCTGGTCTAGGTGCTTGGTATGGGAGCAGGAAGATTTACTGGATGGAATTAAGAGGCTAGGTTTAGACATGAGAAATGGAAGGAAAGGCAGCCCAGGAACATAAGGATTACATGTTTATAGTGGTGATGAGCACAGATGTCCTGTAGATACATTAGAAAAATTATGTGCAGGATTGGTAGAGGTAACACCAAGGCCAGGGCTCTGAACAGTGAACAGCAGCATAGGCTCAGACCTTGGTGATGGCAAGACATGACCTGCAAAAGGCTCTAGGGATATCTTATTGTGGCCTTTCAATACTTAAAGGGGGCTTATAAGAAAGATAGGGACAGATTTTTTAGCAGGGCCTGTAGCGACAGGACAAAGGGTAATGGTTTTAAACTAAAAGAGGGTAGATTCAGACTAGATAAAAGGAAGAAATTTTTTATGATGAGGGTGGTGAAACACTGGCACAGGTTGCCCAGAGAGGTAGTAGATGCCCCATCCCTGGAAACATTCAAGGTCAGGTTGGACGGGGCTCTGAGCAGCCTGATCTACTTGAAGATGTCCCTGCTCATTGCAGCGGGGAGGTTGGACTAGATGACCTTTAAAGGTCCCTTCCAACCCAAACTATTCTGTGATTCTATGACTTGCAGCTTCACAGGCACTACGTAGGGTGTCACAGAGTGGTCAGACACACTGGTTTTGCTATGAGGGCTTCCAGGTGACAGTGGGACAATGTCCTGGCATCTCACTGAGTGTGCACTCCACCATTGCTCTTCAAGTGCCAAAGGCAGAGCTGAGTGTTCTCTCAGGTCTCTGCTGTTGGATGTCCTTCATGCCCAGGCAAGAATCACAAACCTTCACTCTGACAGCTGGCTTTGCAACTGCTTAGCCAGAGCCAGGTAATACTCTGAGCTAACCAATCCGTATACAGGAGAGCACATGCTTATATACAGCTATGGTTTCTTTGCTGATCTATCCCTGTGCTGTAGCACTGGTGCAAGTGCCACAGATAGGCCTATGAAATTTTCCCTCCTCATAAGGAAGATCAGGGGCCACGTCTATAAAACACTGTTAACTTGATAGTCACTGCTCTTTCTCCTGCTGTAGAAATGCTTAGCAAATGCTTGAGGAGGAGGAGAAATTTGTCACTAGCATCATAATCTCCTAACCCATAATGTGGGCTTTAAATTGATCTCATCTGGTTTCTTCTCAGCTTCTGCTTCCTCCAGTCTGGCCCAGATCCATCAATCATGAAAAGCTTCCCAGTCTCACCAAATGACCACTCCACATGACTTATGGCAACAGCCGTAAAGCGATCTACCATATGTATGGTTGTCCCGTACCTTCCAAACAGTCTCAACCAGGCAGCATGCCAGACTGACTAAGAGGCTTGCTACGGTAAATAGGAAAGTCTCCGATTTTAGTGCTAGGGAAAAAAAAAAAAGAACAACAGATTTTCACACAGAAGGCTAACCACAGTTTTCCTTAGAGCCTAGGATGCATTTATATGTATGGACAGCTAGAATATCATGAGTTTGCAGACAATACTGTAGCATACTGTAGCCAGAGCAGTCATACCAACTGTAGCATATGGACACCTGCCAGAGCAGTCATAGCAATTATTTGTTCCATTTGTGTCCTTTGTTGGACCCAGCTACTTAAGCCCAGTTTTCCTTTCAGTAGTGGAAAGGGAGAGAGGGACACCCGGTGATATCTAATAACTTACTGCTTAAAGCATTCCCAAATAGTAGGGCACATCCTGCTGATGACATCCAGGGATTTTGTCTTACTTAAAGGCCCTCCTGCTTTGCCTCGCACTGGATCTTCAGGTGATTTATTAAGCAATGTTATCACTTCAACAGTTTTCTGCATGATGGATGATGAAAACACAGGCCTCCCTTTGCCTAGTGGCCCGTGTGACATGATAATAGCAGGACAAGGTTCTTGCGAACCTCCATGACACAGCAATAATGAATCTGGATGCCCAAAGGGTAAAGTACATATCTGAATACCCTCAAGAATCCAGTTTTACTATGCAAGGGGTAAATAAATGTCTTTGTTTTGATTTGAATCAGGAGTATATTTTTGATGCCCTTGTCAAACTTACTCTCCTGGCTGGGTTTTAGAGCCATTCCAAAGCTTATGTAACAAATTTTGAATTGACCACAAATTCCCAAAAGTGAGATAGTCATTGTCTCTTGAATTGGACATAAATACTGGAGAGTGTAAAACTACTGAAGTATTTTTCCTAAACCCACTTTTTCTCTGATTTGAAAGCTTTGTGAGACAATATCATTCAATCTGGTTGGTATTTTGCATGCAAAGTTCACCTTAAAAAAAGCTGATGTCAAATTATGAACACAGCTACACTCTGAAGCAAGTTGCTGTGTTGAAGGCATACAACCCAAAGCAGCAAGTGGGATCCTCCCNTTAAAATTAAAACAGAGATAAATCTTGAACTGTATCTGGAGAAGTACGTATATTAAAAAAGCATAAAGATTATTGTAAAGTGTTTTAGTCTGGCTCACAGCAAATTCCCACGCTTTTTCATGAACCTGTTAAATGATTTCTTTCATTAAATGTGCTTCTACTCATATATAAAATGCTAATCACATAGGAGGTTTCCTCTTCTTTATCTAAACCTATGCAAAGTACAAATGTAGGCACCTTGTCTTGTGCGATGTAGGATTTCTACTGATGCCTTATTTGCTTGCTTTATGCTGTTACACTGCACCGGTTGCCATTGCCTCCTGCTGGGATGTGGGCAATGCAAGGAAAACAGCAGCGGGCGTGCGGGTCCAGTGCATGGGAGCAGACCCATCAACAAAGTAGTTGTAAAGCATCTGGCCCTTTGGTACTATTTGTCTACTGAGAAATATTTTTGTTCAGCAAAGGTGGGTGGTTAATAGTATACTAAGGGAGAGGTGAGAGGAATAGGGTGTGCTCAGCACACACACAGAGCTCTGGGACTGCCAGAAGAGAGATCAGACTGAGCACGACCTTGGCTGTCTTAAAGACCCGCTTTGTGCAGGCTTTCTGCTAACTAGAGGTAATGACAGCTGCTCCCGCGGTAAACGGCGAAGAGTACTTTAGGAATGCAACAGCTATTGAGTGCTATTTTTTAATTAGTGCCATTAAATAACCCAGAGAGATTTGTAGCAGTACTATCGTCTCCACTTGTCACTCAAAATTATGGCGGTATCATTGCAAAGGAGGAAAAGTTCCTGCTGTATTAGAGACTCGTATTTCTGCTGCAGGAAGAGGAATTAGACCACTCAGCTCACCAGTCATTCTGCCTCTGCCCAGGCATGTTGGTATTCAAAGAGTTTCAGGATCATAAAATGATCTTTTCAGAGATGGTGACACCCTCTGCTTTCCTGACAGAGCCCACTCGTCGTGAAGCCCACTCAGAAATGAGTCAGCGGTTAAAAACTATTTTTAAGTAATCCTCAACTGTCATACTCAAAGTGAAACCCTCCGTTCTGCTAATGTTGCAATTAGCCACAGCCAGGTAGATAATCAATATGGAGCTACATACAGAGAATACAAATACAAGGAAAACTTCCTAATGTGCCATGCTGACAACAGAAGCGGAACAGAGTCGTGCCTTAGGGAATACTGCTGCTTCTCACCTCACCCTGCTCTCTTTTGCACTCTTTTCCATACATTGTATTGTGAAATGAATTCCTAAATAATGACAATGACACAACCTTTAATTCAGTGTTTTTTCTTTACAGAGCAGGAATTAAGATTCCAAACTGCAGGTGTTAGTGCTAGTTTTGGAAAACACAAAGACCTTGTTGAGGATTGCAATATAAGTGGTAACAATAAATTCCCACGGTCTCTCTAGTTCCAAGTTAAAAGGCAAATAAATAAAATTTGCAAAACACTAGTTTTCTTATGGGCGCTACTGGGATCCCATTGTATAATATTTACTGTAAAAATAATAGTATGTGTTTAGACATGTGAATGTCTGAATTGTGTGCATATATATATGTGTGTGTGTCTATACACGTTCTGTCATGCATATATAGCAGCTTCCTCTCCAGGGCTATTATACTTTAATGGGTCACAGACACACAGAATGTAATAATTAGGCATGGAAAAAACAATTAGAGAGAGTTCATTCCCTTTGCAACAGGAGGTTATAATTCTTAGCGGAGAACGTGTGTGCTATTAAGCTGATACCTTAGAACATACCAGAACGGTTTCCCATGTGAAGATGCTGACAGGATTATCTGGTTTTATAATTCCTGTGCAAGAGCTAATAACTCAGGGTGGAAGAGCTGTCTGGAGAGGAAGTCACAGTTCACCACGGTTTACTTCTGTTCTTTATACTAATTATTTTTATTTTATTTTTGCCTTGTCTCACCTCCTTTCCTTTATTCACTTCTTTTTATTACCTACTAAGAATAGAACAAGATCTCCCTTTTTAACCCTTTGTAGAGGACCTACTACCATGGAACTAACATTAGAGCTTTTACATGAAAGTTAACCTACATCTTTTCCACAATTTAAGAGTGGGGCAAGGTGACATGAACAGCACTAGAGTAGCGTTGGCTTTAGAGTAAGCCTGACTCAAGGGGCAGGTGAGGTCATGCAATTGCACACCCTGTCCTGAAAAAGGCACGTGAGACCTCAAGGGAGTGATTCCCACCCCCACCTGTAAGCCACACATGGAGTTTCCCTCAGCACAGTTCTCCAGTGTGTATGATATTTGCCATAGGAAAATGGCCTGGTTGGGGTCAAGGTGGGTGGACACTCCTGCTCTTAGATGGAAAGTGGAGAGCTATGGCGGGCTGTGCTACGAGGCAGAGACTGTGCCCTGTGCCTCCTGGGGAGCGAGTTCCCAGCAGCTCAACTCAAGAGCTAAAAGACTCTGCTAAAAGCAGAAGAAGGAGTCAAACTTGATTGAGGGCCTTCAGCTTGAAGAGGTTCGAGAGAAGCTGACACATGGCACAGAAGCAAATGACACCAAGAGGTGAGTAAGTGGTATTTTGCCTCTGGTTGAACCAAAGCCCACTTTTTCCTCCTGATACTGTGGTACTGTATGCAAATAGCAATTTCTACTCCACCAGTCCTAGTGATTTCTCTGCAAAATGAGATACTTCTAAAGTCGTTTGTATCTATTACTCAGATATGCATTGTATTTTCCATTAATTTTTTCTCCAAAAATTGGTTGAGAAACCATACCATGTATCGAGTATAATCTAGGAATGATGCTTTATCTAATTTAATATTTACATAGGAAAATTTTTTAAAGGTTTCAGGATTTCCATATAAAGGCTATATTATATGTTGTATTATAAATTAAGCCACAGGCAAGCTATGTTATATTACAGTATGCACACAATGAATAACTTTTGACAACTGTCAAAAAAGCACTGCTAGGAACAACAATGTTTGAAATCATACAGATTTAATCTTACAGGAGGCAACCCTCACACCACAAATACTGAAACAAAAATTACACAGATTAAAATGTGATGAATATGAGGACATAACCTCACTAATATCGTTATATCTATAAAATATGGTCTGTAATTAGAAGGGATTGATGCTGTAGGCATGCTGCTGTCAGGAAACACACAATTGTCCTTACTCTGAAGTTATGGAGATTTTTTTTTATTTTAAGTGTATCGTCTTTCTTAGAATTGTCAGTCTCTGAAATATACATTGGTACACAAATGGTACACATTGCACTGAACAGCATCTACAGTAAGACAACTGGTCCCATCTGTATTTTCCCCAAACTAGACTGCAGGGGATGTGGTTGCATATGTGCAGATTTCGATGTGTTTGGTGTTTACTTATCTGGAGCTGTTAACTGGGGTTCTCAGGTATATTTGCCTAAAAGTAAGAATTACCTTGTAAGACAGAAGACTTTGGTAGGAGACTACCATCAAACTGGAAAATGTAAATTGCATTCACTGCCAAAGACTTGCACCCCTCCTGGTGTGTTAAAAAAATAAATTACATCCTCATTCATTTCTAGCTGTATGTCTCACGTTACATTTTATTCTGTTTGGTGTCTAGGACCGCAAGTTGCCTAATTAAGTGTCGCTTTCTATTGAAGTCAGGTTTCTAATTTCCTGCCCTTGAATGGACAACAAGAAGAAATAATTTTTGTTTTCTGATGACAGCATTTTTGTTCATTTGCTCTTTATTGGCTGATGTAATGATCCAACATTAAAAGGAAACATTGCCACTGGTGAACATAACTAGAAACTTGAAACATCTCAGGGTTTATTTTTTTTTCTTTTTTCATGTTGCTTTTCATTTCAGTGAACAAATTTGAGATGTCCCTTCCCTTCCCTTCCCTTCCCTTCCCTTCCCTTCCCT
>VZSZ01011073.1:1022564-1089600 GCA_013398815.1 Ibidorhyncha struthersii
TATGAGTAGGGTAAATGTTTGAAAAAAACAGTTTAATATATTCTTTAAGTAATGAGGCAGAATCTGATTGCCGTCCTCTGCTTGAAACTAGTGGTTTAGAGTGAGATTCTGTTAAATTAGTTCATGTTATAGTTGCAGTAAATTAATGGATGACTTCACAGGGTCACTGAATCACTGAGGCTGGAAGACACCTCTGGAGATCACCTAGCCCAAAACCCTGCTCATGGCAGGGGCCGCTAGGCGAGGGTTCTCANGGTTTCTCAAGAACATGTTTCAGTTGGGTTTTGAGTAGATCCAACAACGGAGGGTGCACAACCTGTCTAGGCTACCTGTTCCAGTGTTTGACCACCCTGACAGTAAAGGTTTTTTCTATGCTTAAATGGAATTTCCTCTATTTCACTTTCTGCCCATTGCCTCTTGTCCTGTCACTGGGCATCACTGTGGGGGATCTGGCCTCCATCTTCTTTGCTACCCCTATCAGATATTTATACACATGGATAGGATCTCCCTGAGCCTTCTCCAGGCTGAACAGTCCCAGCCTGTCGTGTATGTTGGATGCTCTAAGCCCTTTATCATCTCCTTGACCCTTCGCTGGACTCACTCCCGTGTGTCCATGTCTCTCTTGCACTGGGCAACCCAGAGTTGGACCCAGCACTCCAGTTATATCTCACCAGTGCTGAGCAGAGGGGAAGGATCACTTCCCTCAGTTGTTGACAATGCTTCTCCTAATGCAACCCCAGATGCTGTTGGCCTTCTTTGCCACAAGGGTACAGTGCTGGTTGATGTTCAACTTCGTACCTACCAGGATTCCCAGGTCCTTTTCTGCAGAGCTGCTTTCCGGCTGGTCGGCCTCCAGCCTGTACTGTTGCCTGGGGATGTTCCTGCCCAGTTGCAGGACTTTGCACTTCCCCTTGTTGAACTTCATGACATTCCTGTTTGCCCACTTCAAAAGGAAATGTTCAACCTTCACCCTTCTTTCAAGTGGTAAAAATGACAATCAAGGAAAAAAAAAAAACCCAAGCACCTGAAAATTTGTTGTTCTTGCCAAAACAGGATTAAAAAATAAACAAGGCAATGCAACCCATCTCTTTAGTTATAATAGGATTTACCACGTGTACTTTCCTTCCTAGTGTTAGACTTTGTTGAAGTAAATCCCATTATACTTAATAACTGTGCAGATTAGAGAGCCTTCTAAAAGGGATTGATCAGTATTAAATAGCACAATTTGAATATCTTACCTGTATGCTGAATTTGAAAATTGAATAAATAATAAGCATTCTTTAAAAGGATTTTTCTCTGATCAGCACTGACCTTGGTGTGTCTTGTTAAAAAAAAAATATCATTTTTTTCAGTGGAAGAAAAGTGGAAAAAAGGTTACAGCCTACATTATTTCAAGACCTGGAAAAGAAGGCTGAATAAATAATCCCTGTGGAGAATCAACTAAGAAGATTATTTTGCTGTATGGAAATCTGTGTTATTATAATTTGCACAATGTCTTAAGTCAAAGAGTTAGAAGAGCAGGATAAAGTTGTTAGGTTGAATCACAGGAGACGTCTTATGAGTTATGGCTGGAATCAGTGTAGAGGACACACAAGCAAAAGTAGCTTGAATGTGTATTTTCATGTAATAAATATTGGCAGTGCAGCCTATGTAATACATTCCTGCTGACTTGCACTTCTCTTAGTAGCACTTCTACAACCCCAATGGCTTCAATAACACTTTAGATACCGTTTCAGAAACATCAAACCCTTCATAGTTTTGTTTAGCTTTTTCAATTTGACATAACTTTTTTTTTTTTTTTTTTTTTTTGTTAAGTGTCCTGAGGCTGTAAATCTCTTTTTTGGTATACTGATCCAACCTCACTGAAGAGAACTGAAAGTGGAATTTGGCCCTAGGTATTTTGTACGTCTACTCTCATTTTCTGTGTTTCATTTTTAACTATTACTTATAGAATTTTCCTTGGTATAATGCTGGTTTATTTCAAGTTAAAATCATGCAGCTAAAATCTAAAGGGAAAATGTGAGGAGAGGATGCCTTTATCAGGAATGATTGCTTGTCAAAAATTAAACAAAAAGAAGTGAAATGGAACTACAACAGTGTCCTATCCTGCAACATCATTTTTTATTCAGGCACTAGTGGACGCTAAGGAGATTGCTGGCTAAAGAACACATTATGTCTTAAAATCCTTATGTATGACTGCCTGGAAATTGGATACAAAGAAGGCAATAGCGACCTAGGAAGAGAACATGAAGTGGAGTAAATTGATTTAGCACTGTGGAAGCCACTAAGAAATATAACAAACTGAGCATCACCCCCCTCCCACCTCTCAGCATTGTGGCTTTCTGTTCAGGAAACTGAATTTAACACTTCGTATTAAAGTAGACATGCAGCCATTCATTTTGCACAAGCAAAATTCTCTGGTATTTCTATATGAGCCTGTGTTCTGTTATTTATAGCAAATACTAAAAAGCTCATTGGGATGAAATATCTTTAAAGTGTACAGTAACTGCCACCTTCAATTTAAAATGTAATTTTTATGAATTTACAGTGTAGTTTTCTCATTCAGGGATGTTTAGAGGGCTAGAACAGACCAAAGAGAGCATGGTGTAGACTCTGGTATCCAGGCAAGGGCAATGCAAAAATGTAATGAAAGCAGAGAAGCTAAAATATTGAAAAAAACAAACAGAAGGCTTTATTGATGCACGTGCTCAATACCGTGTCTCTGGGAAGAGCAGGCACAGAAATCTCAGCACATAATTAAAATTATTACTTAATTGGCATAGCAGAGACTTTAGGGATTAACTCACGTGACTGCAATATTGATATACAGGGGTATAGCTGGCTCAAGAATTTTGGGCTGATAAAAGGAGGAAAATATATTGCTTAACAGTTAAGAATATAGAGGGAATTAGGAGAGAGAGACATAAAAAACCCCAGTGAAAATCTCTGCTAACAGTAAAAGGAGAAGAGAATGATACAACAGTCCTTACAAGGGTCAGCTGTGATAATAATTTTAAAGAGGTAAAGCAGTTGGTCTTTTTATTCTAAAACTAACATTTCTCCAAGAAGTAAAAGTTGCACATCTCTTGGTGAAGAAGCCCACTGGATATGCAGGTTGCTTCTGCTCTGCTAGGTAGGAGAGGCTTCCAGACTGGGTGAGAGGCCAAATTTGTTGTGAAGCGGGCACCTTTGAGATAGTACCGCACATACTCCTAGGAGAAAATCTGGAGTATCTTTCATCCTTCTTTTCAGGCACAGGAACTTCTCACACTGCACATGTTCTTGGGATGGTATCAGGTGACAGACATGATCAGTGAGGCTATCCTGGGCCCGAGGAGCACCTCCAAACACCAGCTAAAAGGCATTGCTGGCTGCCCCAAAGGAAATGTGTCATGAGATCAAAGGCTATAGGAATGCCAGAAACTATCAGCTGAGCTGCAGATATAACCAAACCATAGAAAAAGCCCTTGCAATATGCTGAAAGCAATTTCTTGACACAAGAACTTAAAAGAAAGTAATTAAAACTAGTTATTCTTGATTATGAATAACAGGAAAAAATTAAATGGGAATTTAAAGATGAAAGGCAATGATTCTTTGGAAAGGAATGGGAAAGGACAAAAGAATAAAGACAGACTTTGAAAAGCCAGGTCATAACCTTTCTGCCGAAGGAAGGTCAAGGAAAAAGATTTCAGGAGAGTTAGCAGCCTCAGAAAAGAGAGAGGTATGTGCAGTGTCTGTGCAAAGGAAGGATAAGGAAACAACTTCATAAATCATGAGTGCTTGCTGGACCTGAACAAAATGTTGAGCTGACAGTCTAGTATTGAGGATAAGAAGACCTTGTACGCACAGCACCCGGAGTGCAAGAACTGAGACACAAGTAGCAGGGGTGTAAGATGTAACAAGAGCACATTTTATCAATACACTAGTAGTAAGCAGAAGACCAAGAAATAATTAAAAAAACCCTAACAGCTACTTGCAGATTATGCTAAAAAGGTGGAAAGAGTTTGGTATACAGCCTGTTGTTGCCATCACATTGAGTGTGCATTGATCAGATGGTTAATACCATTAACACCAGTGACAGGAAGCCCAGAACAGCAGATGTTTCAATGTTTGGATAGATTAGTGTCTTCACCCTGAATGGACTTGAAACTTCTCCAAGTGTTCTTCAAGAACAAATAGAAACAGTGTCAGAGCCATTAAATATTATTCTGTAAACTTATTCAGAAAGGATGACATTCCAGAAAGGGCAAACATACTACCTGTCTTTAAATGTAGTTAAAAAAAGAAAAAGGAAATTACAGACCAGTCAGCTCAACTTTAATGTCTAGAATGGTTACAGAAGAAATAATCAAAAAGCTTGGAAAATAGCTAAATGACAAATAACAGCCAGTATATATTTGGAAAAAAATTAATGTCACATCAACTAAATTTCTTTCTGTGAAGAATAACAGGCTTTTTAGACAGGGAAAAAAACAACTGACTTTAGTAAGGTGATTGGCTCTCTGTCATATCCTGCTCTCCCAAAAAACTCTAGGCAAAACCTGTCTTGATGAAATTACCGTGACATGAAAAAAGGGACTGGGGAACTGCGCTTACAAAATATATCCAAAAGTTCCCGTCAAAGTGAGAAAATATTTCAAATTATGTTCTAAACAGATTTTCCAGTGTCAGTCGCTACTTCCATCAATGACATTATTAAAGAGTATATTTATTTCGTGTGCAGATGGTAAACTGGAAGCAGCTGGAAGAACTATGGTGGACACTATTTAGAATTCAGAATAACTGGCAAATTGAATACATTGCCTGAAAAATACCAAACGTGTGACTTGATGTGAATAAATGCAATAAGTCAAGGATAGAGCCATACGAACAGAAAACGTGGCCTGTGAGAGAAGAGTTGAGAAAGCTGAGAAGAGATGGCAATGTGGTAACACTCCTCAAATATGCAAAGGCGGCTACAAAGAAAAAAGGAATTAACGGTCTCCATGTATGTTAGTGTGAAGTAGAGAGGTGGTGGTTTTTAAATGGTAGGAAGGGGGTTTCTGGCTGTACATCAGGGAAAAAAATAGCTCTAATTAGGTATTTAAATATCTCTAAAAATATTCAAGTAACTTTCCATGTATTGATACTTGGTCACTTCACCTAGGGAAACAAATGCCCTGTTTTCGGTGGCGTAAAGTGCCTGTGCCAACATGTGTGCAATGTACTGAACATGAAACCTCTCAGTCGGGGCAGCATGGTTGTTCCTCTATAATCTAAAGGTAATGGACAGAGAAATGTGTAGATTGACCGGAAAAGGCAGCTGCTCCGCTCAGCTGGTGAGAACATTGGGGAAGAGTGTGGGCAGAAGGTGAAGGACACAAGGGATGGCGCATTGCCTCTCAAGGTGTGATGGTATCAAACTGGAGAGCCCAGCAGCAGAGATCTGTCTCATTTTCATGGGGTCTTCAGCCTTCAAGTGGGGCTTCTAGCTCATAGGTGTGGCAAGGGACACGTGCTGCCCCTTCCCATGGTCACGGTGCCAGGGGGTTGCAGAGTGCCATTGAAGCTGTGCACTAAGGAACAGTGACAGCTGGAACAGCTACTTAGGTTAGATAACAAGGTATTAGTGAGAATGATGTAAAGTTTAGAATGCAGAGGACAGGCTGAATGACCCAAGCTGTCTTTTCTGACATGATCTTCTGTAATATGCTGAGTAGCAATAAAAATAACCAACCAGCAAAACTTTGCAATTACTGTTTGTGGTCAGGTGTCTCCGCTGAGGTCTGTGTAGCCAATTCTGACTGACTCATTTCCTGCAGAATATGCCAAACTTCCAGCAGCATTCGCTTGTTTCAGGTAGATCAGATAACAGAATTTGCTGTAAATGGTTTTATAGTAGGAAAAGGAACTAAGTGCAAAAGATAACATTTCTGGTTTGCTTTAGGTCAATAAATTTAGCTTTTTTCCAGAGCTAAATTTTCTCAAAGTAAAGTGTTAAAACACCCCTTCAGAGGATAAAAAAAAAGATATACAAATGCTATCATTTTATCGACCATGGAACTAATTTATACATGCCTTACCTATCATTTTAAATACTGTAGCACTATGGATAATAGATATGCTTGCTATGTATTGGTGGCTGCACCAGAATATAGTGAATAGGGTAATCTCTGGAGTCAAATTACTCCTATTTCCACTATTTCCACTAATATCATAACAATATAACTTTTGTTAAGTAACAGCTGAACAAAAATCTTCTCCTTGTCTTTGCTGTTTATGGATATTTTTGTAGTCATATATTAAAGTGAGCAAATTGTTTCAGAAAGAAATATGCTCCTCCCTGCTAGTGACTATGATAAAGGAGATAAAATGAGGCTGAGATAAGTGGAGATAAAATGCAGGGGTGGCAGTCATGTCTCACTGATCAAGAGAGAATGATTTAGTCACTCTGTTCCTTTGGATCTTTTGATTCTTATTTAGATACATTTTACCACCTTTAGCTGCCATTGCGAATAGCAGGCTTCCGTGATGAGCTACTGTGATAAACATCCTGTAAACATCTTTGCCTGAATCTCTGCATCAAAACACCTGAACATCTGCTGCAGATGATGAAATAAAATTAACTCGAATTCCATTTCATTTCCTGCTTTGTAGGCTGCCTTGTCCAACTCAACAGCTTTGCCAGAGCCAAAGCTTAGCAAAATTCAGAGCAGCTGAATGTATTTCAGACCTCCGTCATCTATCACCCTACTCATACATTCTGTGCCTTCATTTAATTTCAAAGACCTTCGGTCTCACAGGGTTTGGGTTTTTTTTTTGGTGCAAACTTAAAAACACGGATAAAGAAGTGCTTTATGCATTCTGCCTGAAAAGAAACATTTTGCTTGGCACTGTGATCTGGTTTAGTCAGCCACATTAGGAGGTGTGGGAGGGTTAAATGTCCTAAGTGGCCAGCAGGCAGAAGATAAAATTAAAACTCTGCTTGAGGTCTCTTACTATCACGTCAAGGATGAAATGAAGTGCCTACTAAGCTGAAGAGAGTGTCAGAAGATTGAGGCCAGCAGGCTCCGGGGCTGCCGGGTGCGCGCATCCTCCCTGCGCGTAGGAAGGGAAGAGAGCAGTGCCGCATTGGCTGCGCAAGCCCCGCATCTCTCTGGTCATTACCCTGCACACTGACCCCTGGCTCAGAAACGCCGGTGAAGACAATTCTGCATCAGCCAGCAGGGTAGCAGTCAGCCGGTCACCGACCACAGGCTTGTTTCTGTCAGCCCTGACTGCAGAGTCATGGCTGATGTTGTGTTAGTTAACATATCCCCTCAGGTCTTGTTCTCATACAGCTCATTAGGCACTCTCCAGCTTTTCATATTGACTGGGATTCATGTTGCCAAATGCACTCACAGTTTGTAACATGCTCTTTTTTNTTGCTGGCTTGTGCAGATATCTTAAAATTACGCTAGTATACAACTTGTGAGGTATTCCTCCACAGTGTGATACAAGTTCATAAAATGGCCAAGACCAGAAACAGAACTGCTTGGAGTATTTAACCCAAAGAAATTTCAAGCCTTTGCGAAAAAAAGAAAGATATCTCCACAAGCTGAGTATTTGTCATTTTATCTTGGAAAGTATTTGTCTGGAAAGCTGCAAGAGCTTTTAGTAGAAGCTCTTGCACCCTCACCCTTTTTTTGAAATAATTTATTGAGTAAAAAATCCAATTTTCCTTTAAAATAGTCAGGACAGAAAATTTTCCACTAGTGCAACGGAGAAGAAAAAATTGGTACTGAATTCCTTGACAGATTGCTTCAAGATAACAGCCTACTCTCAAGTCAGTATAAGGTGAAATAATTACAAGTATCCAGCCTGGCAAGGAATTAAATCCCTGCAGAGCTCATTTGCATCTGGACATTACAGCTTCAGAAAATATTTTTGATAGCAAATGCCCCTTCTTTCCCTTTTGTCAAAGAAGCAGTCTATGAATCCTGTTTTGATCCTGAAACAGCTTTAAAATGATACAAGTCTACAGGTCCTCATTGGGTTGCTTTCTAGTTGGTATGGTAGAGACCAATTTATTTTCTCATTTGGAAAAATTAGACAAACATTTGGGCACACTTCAGGTCTGAAAGAAAAGCAGAAGACTTCAAAACCAAACACAATTTGAGAACACCTGTTTGGAGTTCAGTTAGTTTACGTAGCAGGTAGGCCATGTTGGAAAGAAAGGGTAAAAGGAGAAAGGCGATAAGATATTTATATCTTTGAAAGAGAGAAAGACAGTTATCAGGCTGTTGATTGCATTACTGGAGAGAGGGATCATATTATGTGTGGTACAACTGCTAGCTCTGCCGAGTCTGTGTTTTTTGTATCCAGCAGAGTTATGAATTTTAGCTCCCATGCTCATTTTTGGAAGGTACTTTGTGGGTTTTCCCTAAGCTACAAGGCTGAGGATTAGAGATAGATTGATTATTCTGTGAGAAATGTTCATCCACTGGCAACTGCCTAATCCTTTATAGATTGCCTGGGTGAGTTCATTCTGCTGTGAAGTATTTGCTTAGTTTCACTGACATAATTAGCCTGAGCGCATCTGAGTGCTGGCTGAAGAATATAACATGCCTGGATGTGCAAGAGCAAGTCTGGCAGGATATTTAGGGTGGTACTTTGGGTTTTCTCATGGAAATCCAAATCAAGGCGCGGGCATATGGCAGTTGTATGTCCATCATCCTGCAGCCTCTTCCAGTGATGGGCATGACCTAAGGGCTGTAATAGTAACAGTCTCCTTCTGCAAAAGGAATAAGATCTTTTCATGAGGTTTAAGGGAGCTGTTGTGCTGAGTTTGCACACTGAGAGCTGAAGGACTGAAGTTTGGCCCTCCTGGTTGACAGGATGGAGTTTCACCAGGATGCCTGGGGCAGACAGGGGCTCTTCGTGCCTGCCAAGTTGTCTTTGCAGACAGGATGTGTGGGACTTTCTTCCAAGCATGAGTCTGATTCTTCTTCAGGAAATGCAGTGTCAATCAATCATAAAATAGGAGCAGGCCATGGCCTCTGTTTGCCGTGCTGTTTTGATTTGCCTTTTTTTTTCCAAAGGACAGCCAAGGAGAACCATAAAAAGGTCAGGTGGCACCGGCAAAATATGACAACCACGGTGAGAGGGCAGGGCCTGCCTGTAACTACAAGATGTTTTTATATTTAATATTAATGAAGAATGATCTGTCAGCAGATGGAACTGTAACTAATAGCTGCTTTGCTGTTCGGGTTAATTATTTCAAGATGACACGTTTGTGACCATGCAAGGCAGTTTTTATTTAGAGTGTGTTTTGGCTGGAATTAGATATTAGTTGCCACAAAGATGTGAGGAATTAGAAACAAAGTTTATGGGGATTAATTTAGTTTAAATTTATCATAGACCTAAGCTCTTGAAGAGGTCTTTGGCACCTGTTAAGTCATTTGATCTCAGAGGACTGTGGGTGCCCTCAGAGTGCTCTGGTTATATGCACATATCATGGCCCATGGGATGCCTTGGCCATGCCAAGACTTCTGAGGCCCCTTGGTTACTTCTAAACATTAAGCTGTGCCCAGCTTACCTGCATTGTGCCTGGTCCCCTGTCCTGTCCTAAATCAGGGACAATTATAGCTCCTCTTTTTTCCAGGGAACTGTTGTTGGAGGATAAGCAGAGGAGATGAAGAAGGTCTAAAGCTGTGGCACTGTGAAATACGAACTACCGTGTTTCGCCACTGTTCATGCAGCATCCTCCCTCTTCCTCTACATGGCAAAGTAAAATATGCTGGGAAACATCTGCCCCTATCAACTTGGCACTTTAGTATCTGAATGGAGAATGACAGTATCCATGGATATGGCACTGGCTGGCTTGTGTATTAATCTTTAATTCTGTGTGGGTAGATGAATTTGAATCTGTTACCTCCTGAGAATGTAGCATATCAGATGCCACAGACTTCATTCTGGCAATTTGCCCAAATCATTACTTAGACTTTCCTCCTCTCACACATAGAGACCACAATCAAAGTCCCTCAAAGGACACTTCCCTGGCTCTTTCTCAGACATGTGGACACAAAACACAGTGGATACCTAATCTGCTACCCCCAGACTCTCTTTATGGACTGAAATGTCTACAGGCAGAAGGGATGTGTCCCCAAAGCCATCCTTGTGGAAGCTGGTACCTCTGACAATCCCCTTCTGCGGGAGAAATTCCCTTGAAAATTCCAGAACAACAAACTTGTAACTGGAGCCTCTTTTTTGCTCTGGTGTGGCATCTCCAGTGACTGGGAGTCTGAGGTTTCCTGAAACTGATGAATTTGGAACTGGACTTGCAAATTGTACCTTTGAGAGGTGGCCTAGTGATCTCTCAAAGAAGGGGTAAAAGGGCAAACAAGGGATTGGGATCTGGGGGTGAAGAAAAGGTGTGACAAAACCAGCTACAAGAAAATCTTCCATGCGTTCATTGAGGTCTGTTCTCTATGTTTATAGCTTTTCCAAACGTGTGTGGACTCTAGGGAAGTTTAAGAAGAAATGGGACTTGGCATGCCACACAAGAAGCAGGCTGTCAAGCATGTTTGCATTGAAACCTTGGCACGAGGTGGAGTTCCTCGCTGTCTCTAAGCATAGCAGGGCCATATGTGATTTCACATATGCCCACCACATTGTCTCAGTTGAGATCTGGTTCATGGACAAGGACTAGAAATGGACTGATGGAACTGGGAATACTCTGTAGGGGTGGTTGACACTAGGAAAGTTATAGAATCAGCTATTGAAAGGCTGAGCTGACCCAGCCCCAGGAAGAGCCATTATTAAGCAGACCAAGAAGCATTGTCAGAGCGATGCCATTGGCCTGTGACCCTCTGCTTCACTAGCTCAAGATGCCTATGAGCTTCAACTGCTTTTCACTTGGAAAGCATGGTATAAAAGAGAATATAAGTTGCACGGGTATACTGTGCTTGGCTTTTGATCTCCAGTAGTGCAGTAAAGGTCCCGTGTAAGATTATATGTAGAAAATACACCAAAAAATAAAGGCAATGGGGCTGGAGCAGACATTTGAGTTCTGCTCACAGTTAGGAGCTGCAGTGAGCTCTGACTTCAGACACTTCCATGCAGATGTGCTTTCCATAGAGAAAATGCTATAAGGTGACATTATTCTGCAATAGAGGTAATGGCATTCTGTAGAAGTACTTGGTACTAGTGCGCAAGTTTGAACTGTTCAATAGATGGAGGGGCTGAACTGAGTCCCAATATTTTTGACAGAATAATGTTCATGAATGCCCTGTACTATGACTAAAGGCTTCACTGATGAAAAGGATTCATTGATAGGCTATATATGTAAAAAAAAAAAAAACAGCATAAGCTGTAGGTGTTCCTGGGTGTAGAGGCATTCAGACTCTTTGATACGATGTTGTAGGTTGTCCTATATGAAGCATTTGCACGGTTTTCCCTTGGCATACCAGGTCCTCTCATATGACATCCCCAATATGATTCAAGGCCAAGAGCATGCCAATGTCTACAGAGTTTGATTTTTGGACACACTTAAGGGGGGTATTCTTTCAAGACAGAATATTTCAGCCTTCAGTAGTCCAGGCATGCAGTAGAATGAATTAGTTTATCCTGACATCAGTTTTTACACTGTGGATGAAATTATTTTTGCCTAGAATTGTTTGGGCTTTATGACTTCAGTAGTTTTAGAACTCTGTTAAAGAAACAAAGGCCTCAAAGTAAAACGTTACTGTAGAGATTAGAAAACTCAAACAGAAATCATTAGAATGAATTTGTAGGACTGATACCCTAGTTTCTTTGCAGAAATCAGTTGGCCAAATAAATACATATTAAAAATCAAAGGAAAAATTTCCATTTTTAAAAATAATCATCTACTGTTATTGTTATGATCCCCTTTAAAGTTTCTGGCAACCTTCATATGCAGCACAGAGTTTTCTTGAGTGCTTTGCCTAATTAGTTTGCAGAGGACTGACAGCTGACATGACTTCCATTAATCAGTTCTGATACTCTACATTAAATTTTCTTTTACCTTGTGTATTAATTCAATGCTGAGGGGCTGTCAGGAAGTGGTTGAGAATCCCTCTGGGATTGTACATTTGCTTGAAACTGAAGTGTAGGAAGATAATAAATCATGTGAATTTCTGGCACTTCTCCCCCTTTGTCATTAGACTTTTGGAGCAATTAAAGCCTGACAGTTCAGCCACACTGATTCACATGTTTTGCTTAAAAATTAAATGCAAGGATTGGTTTTTATCAAACAGAATCTTTGTTTTTCTGGATTTTCAACTGCATTTGTAAACAGCTCATTCCCCTGCTTCATCGATTGTTTTCTATGTCATGACAGGTCTTTTTAAATCTATGAATTTTTATTACTTTTTGTTTTTAAGAATAATCAGGAGAATTGATAAGCTATAGAAAGAGAAGAATAATATTACTAACTACTGTCAGTGAGAATTTAATATATTATCTTACTTTCATAATATAAAGTCAGAATGATTATATTAAAATATTTTTGTTTGTGAGTAGAATTTTCCGTAGAGTCTAATAGAACTGAGCATCCATCTTCAGTGGGACTTTCTTGTCTAGCTTCTTTTGAAAATTTCCTTCTCCAGTAAATGCAGGAACTCATAAAATAGCAATACGTGTATATAATATGACTGGCTTCTGCCTCAGAGAGCTGAGGCCAAAGCTTTCTTTTCTTACCTGTTATTGAGGTGTGTTCTCTGGTTTACTTCAAATATATCAGGGTTGCTTGCATTGAAAGAAATACAAACATTTAGGTTCTGGACCTATGTACTGAGGGGTTCCTTCCTTCCCCCCCAGTTCTCTTTGCTTAGCTAAACTATGAGTAACAATATTTTTATAAACAAGAATAGAAGATAAAGAGATACACTTAGTAATTCCATTAGCTTTGGATAAGGATATCTTTGTATAGACTTGCCTCTGCTTTCCCAGAGGTAAGCATCTCATCTCCACTGGGCTTTAGATAGATTTTATGTTCTAGTCAGCCTACAATATACATGACTTTTCTGGCAGTCATTGCACTCTGCTTTTAGCAGCTCCAATGACTGTCACTTTCTTCCTTGTGAAAAAAAGTCTCACATAACTTAATGTCACATAGAATTTTCAGCATTAACCTGATGTTCCAGGATCAAGTTGTGTGTATGAGTTGAAGAGGAGCTCAATACAGTCCAAACCCTCTAGTGGATCATAGTCTAACTTTTCTACTAAAAAAAAAATCTTAATTTTTTATGACTCAGAGGACAAGATTGTTGAAATTATTAAGTCCTTCATGTTAACTTAATTGCAAACAAAATTGAGTACTCATAGTTGAAACACCAAAAAAGAACCTTTAAAAAAAATCTAGCGAGTTTAACATTTAATATTAATTTAAGAACTCACTGAGAATTCAGCTGCAATGGAAATTGAACCGAATATGGAAATAAGTGGCATTCAGTAGTTAAGACTTTGTGAGTTGCAGAAAGCTTTCATGAAGCTGCATCTATAAATGTTTTATGTGTATCTGAAATGCTAGCAATTTATAGGCAAACAGGAATTACTTTATACTTGTACGGTGTATAAAAATGTCCTTATACAATAATATGAATACATAAATATAATGTAATTGGACAATACCTCTTTTGGATATATATAATCAGATAATGAACAGTGTTCTTACAAAATGTAACAGGTGATTAACAGCTAAGTTTGCTAATTCAATCAGGTATTGGGTAAGGATATGATTGTGCAGGCTCTGCCACGTTCCCAGGAGTAACTACTTCTCCACTATGTCAGTGATGTAATTGCTCTGGGTTCACAGCATCTTTGAGTAAGTTCATAGCCATGGACAACTTTCTGGAAATTCTGCCATTGACAGGGTTAAGTGTGAACCTGAGTAAGGCAGAGTCTTTCACAAAGTTAGATCTACAGCTTGGAAGAATGAAAATAAGAACTGTTTTTTTTCAAGGTTACATTTCATTTGCATGCATCTTTGTACGCACAATGTTTTTGTCAGGAAACAATAGGAAACATGGAATATTGTTTTTAAATTTCATATATTTTACCATTGTGATAAAGAAACGATAGGAGAATCCTCCTGCGGCGTCTTCAAAAGCCTCAGGCTCCTTGACTGATTAGTGAAAATGTGAAGCTTAGTAGATAAAATTATTCTATATCACCTGTAAAGCATCTTGAATATAAAAACCAAACCAAACCAAAACAAAAAACAAAACAAAAACCCGCAACAAGTGAATAGAAGAAAGAGATGTTAAAAAAACCCTGAAACATTACTTAAGCAAACCAACAATGAATAGCCATGTGGAAAATACTCACTTAGGTCCCAGCCTTACAATGATTCATCCACAGAGCTGGTGTTATTGGAGCCCTATTGATCAGCTATGTTTTATGTATGCCTCACTCCAGCCCTGCTCACGCAAATTTAATTGGACTACAGCACTAAATGTGATGGGAAAAGTGTTTGAACTTTTTCCTCACCACATGTAATTTGCTGGCATTCATGATATTACTTAAATAATTAAGAGTAAATTAGTCAGGTGAATAAGAACATGAAAAACTGGAAATCGATTGCTTCAGTTGAAAGGGAAAGATCAAGACTGTAAATAAAGTCTGCCAATTTACAGAATATGATGCATTTGATAATAATTTAGAGAAGCTGAAGTTACTTATTATTTTGGATGGGAATGTTAAATGCCAAAAGCAGCTTATTACGGCACGCAAAGTTATGTGAAAGATGGAGACCAATATAACAATGTATACTATAGTCCAAGTTCAAAGCTGGTTGTAAGGCTTCATTTACATTCACGCTGGTTTGTAAAGGCAGGCAGACAACAATTCATCTCACTAAGAAGATACACCTTCCTGTAATACCTGTAATATTAGCATATCACATATGCTAATAGAATAAATACCAGTTTTGGTAGCTAAGTTTTGAGTTTTATCCTGAAACTAATTTTCAGCATTTGTTGCAAGCTTGTGGTCTCCAGTGACTCAAAATAAAGCTTTTGGTTCTTTCTTCAGGTTGAGACATTTCTAAAATCAGATAGCTAAATGTAGAAGCATCTCCCACACATAGCCGGAGACATCTTGCTGCAACAGGGAATCTGAGGACCTAAATTTATGTGCTTTTTGAAAATGGATATCTCAGCGCAAATAATTGGCATTGGTATAGAGGTGAATTTATAGCATTGCAAGCTTGAGGGAGAACAAATGCAATTTGGACTTAGCTGTGGTGATCTTTCAGTGTGGAGAGTAGGACTGCAGTGGGAGCTTGGATTGAAAATATATCAGTTTTTTGAAGAAAAACCTGAACATTAAGATGTCAATGTTTTTGATCAGATTAATGAATGTATTAAATATGTAATTGGAAAGTTTCAGCAACATTTGTTTCAGACATTTCTGGAGCCTTCAAAACAAAATTTCAGCTTGTTAATAAAATGTTAGTAATAGTTCCAACCCCCACAGTCGTAAGAAGCTTTTTCCTTCAGATTAATGGAATTGCTTTGTATGGGTAGGTGGCCAAAAAGGTATTAACTCTTCAAGCTCATAAGATAGAGCTAAGCTGTGGTGCCCAAGAAGAGCTCTTTTGACTTCAGTGGGGCTCTGGCCCCTCCGTGGTAGGTTCTTAACTGTAAAATCAGAAGCTGATGAAGTGAAAGAGCATCTCCAGGGATACTAAAAACTACTGAGCCAACAATAATTGAAATGCACAAAATCCCCCCATAAAGAAACAGTTATGATGTTTATTTTCCCCTCAATGCCTGTTCTGTTTTACTGTCATAATTGGTTATGGTATCTACTTTTTTATTTTCCATTTTATCTCTTTGGATAGTAAATTCTAAATGTGATATTTTATTGAAATTTTAATAATTTATAGAAACATTAAGTGATTTGATAATGTGTAGTGGCACTGAATCATGTCTGCAGATTTAGAAATGTAGATTATACACACATTTTCTAAGGTGGAAAAAAAAACCCTAGAATTATTTTCCTTTTAAACATATACATTACTGACTGTGTTAATGTTCATTATTCCAGTTCTACTGTACTTAGACAAACCTGGATCCTGGAAGAGAGGTCCTTTGATCAAACCTGATTAAACCTTTCCATGAACTTTTTCAGCCTACAGAAGATTTCTGAACTCCTGGAGAGACTGAACTTCTCTTCAAAAGCTTTAGAGCATAATTTGATTCAATCAGAGGCCCCTCCATAATTGTCTACAAAAATAAAGAGAACTCCAAAGTGCTTGAAAAGAACTGAAGTTTAACTTTGCTACAGAGTCAAATGGGGAGGCGTAGGCAAGATATGCTTTCCCAAGAAGTATTGTAAAGAACAGAATGGTTAGTGTGCATAGTTTTTCCACAGAATTAAAATATCATTCTTTTGAAAAAGTCAACGTAAAAGTTCAAATAGCAAAAGAATGTCTGAAAGAATTTCTTTTTTCACATAAACTCAAGATTTTCTGTATAACTGGTCATCTGTGATAGTTGTATAAGAAAAAAAGATTTTGAAAGAGTTTCTTAAACACTGGCTGTTTCTTAAATGCATGTATTTTCTGTAAGTTGCCAGACTGATGATGCTTTTTTTATCAGTACTTTTATGTACTCAAAGGTGATCACTCCAGGGCAGAATCTAAACAAATAGTTGGGGGATGTGAGCATAGTTTTTCTTATAGTCATTTAACCTGTGACACATCTGAAGACTGTGAGCAAGAGTGGTGTATGGGAGGTTTGTACATAAGAGATTTAGATAAGCACATGTTGGAGTATTTGACATCAGGAATCATCTCCTAGAACCTACAAATATTTTGTCACCCTAAATTGGCCAGCAGGTTTATCTATCTCCTAGGAGGTGGTAAATGAGAAAATGCTTACTGTGATGGGGGTAGGTAGCTGTTTTTCATGACAAAAGGAAAGAAATTATTGTAAACATAGGTACAGTAACTAGTAACGATTACCAAATATATACAGTTTTTCTAAATGCGTTTGTGATTTACTGTGATAACCCAACAGTCATCAACTTTCAGACTTTTAAAGATTCTCTTTCTCACAAGCTGCTGAGTGTGGTTTATTGAGGTTCTTCAGTTGAGCTTCAAAGAAGGGAGGTAAAACAGGGACGGGGACTAGCCTGGCTTTCTGCCAAGGATGAGGAATCAGAGAATGGTTGAAGTTGGAAGGGACCTCTGGAGTCACCTTGTTCAAACCCTCTTCTCAAGCAGGGTCACCAAGAGCAGGTTGTCTAGAACCATGACCAGATGGGTTTTGAATATCTCCAGGAAAGCAGACTCCACAATTTCCCTGGGTAACCTGTGCCAGTGCTTAGTCACCCTCACAGTGAAAAAGTGTTTCCTAATGTTTAGAGGGAATCTCCGGTGTTTCAGTTTGTGCCCATTGCTTCTGGTCCTGTCACTGGGCACCACTGAAAAGATCCTGGCTGTGTTCTCTTTACACACTTCCTTCAAATATTTGTAGGCATTGATGAGATTCCCCCTGAGCCTTCTCTTCTCCAGGCTAGAAGGAAAGCGAAGGAAGGGCTGTGGTTATTCACAATGCTGTGAGAAGTCTTGCTCAGCAGAGGGAAACAAAGTGTGAAGTTAGAAGAGGTTTCAGGATAGACTTGGATTACATTAGGGTTTGCTTGTACTTTGTGGCCAAGTAAGCAGAGTTCAAAAGACCTGTGGATTACATGTACGACTATATTAAGGCTAATTTATGTTGCCTCAGCAGTGTAAAGGGGATCTGAGGTTACAGTGATGTAATGAAAATGGATTAAATTGTCACAGTGTAAGAAGATACTACTCAATGTCTGAGCCACAGTAAGCGAAATGAGTGTGTGAGATCTTAACCCTCCACTTTCGTGAAGTAGGAAACCTAGCTTGTACCACCTCTGCCTTGCAGCTGCTTCTTTTCAATTCCAAAATCTCTGTTGTGTAGCCTCAGAGTAGGATAATTAGCTTAGCTGAGGATATGGGAGAAAAATAGTAAGAAATGACATGGGTTTTTTTGCTCTGCATCTGTAATTAACAATTTTGGAATGAAAAAAGAAGTCAGAAGTAGAAATAGTAAATGGACCTGCTCTGCACCTTGGGGAGTGGGGTGTGGAAAGAAAGGAAGAGAGACAATACAGATATCTGTCTGGAACTCAATAGGAAAGGCTTAGTAACAAATAGCTTAATGAAATAAAGGTTTAGAGAGAATAAGGAGTATAGATTGTGAGTATATCTTACATCCCTTCAGCTACTGGGAACCCTATGTTTGTGCAGCATTAGACAAACCCTGGATAGATTTTCCTACAACACGCTGTGCAGATCCCATCCCTGGGGGGGAAGCCTCTCCTTTTTGGTTACTTGAGCTTTTATATAATTTTCTGACAAGAAAGCAGCTCTATTCATAAAGGATGTTTCAATGAGAACTTCTTGCTGCACTTTTAGACAAAGGTAAGGCCATGCAGGCGGTGTAGTCTGGCAGAAAGTGGGAGATGCCCGCAGGCTCCTCCGTTACAGCGAGCTGGCTGAGCTCGTTCTGCAGCCAAGGATTTGTGCAGCACAACGCAACCTGAAGTCCACACTGGACACAGAGCACAGGGCGGCGCAGACCTGCGCCTGCTCAGGTTACCTGGTATGTGGGTCACTAAGTCCTCGATATTCAGTGGTCTCCTGGTCTGGATCAACACAGGACCCTCCCTACTGTATTAGGGTGCAGGAAGAAAATGAAAGAGAGAGGGTAAAGAAAATGACGCCTAGAATTGTGTGGCGTGAGAATGTGAGGCTGACTTTATGCCAGTGTAGGAAAGCTAATGAAAATGGGTAATCGAATTAAAAACAGGACTTGTTTGCAGGAAGATATTAAAATATTAATATTTTTATGTTATAAAACTTATATTATGTGCTTATTACTCCTATGGCTCTGTGTTCTCTGAAAAGATGAGTCTGGTCATAGAAATGGTGGCGAGAAGAATAGCTGTAACTACCTTGAAAGAAGACTAATGCTAACTGCCCATTTAAAAAAATTCCTTTCAGAAGCTGGTTTCCTCTGTAGTTTCCTTCAATTAGCCTGAAACCATCATGGAGATACAATTATACTTCATTAGGGATCCATGAATTCAGGAAATGAAACAATCCATTCTCTTTAGACTCTGCAGACAGCGACAAGAGATGTGCTTTGTGGAGCTCATCTGTTTTCCTTGTGTCCCTGCTATAGATTGCAGCAGTTGTTACAAAGCTTGTCTAATGGTTTGTTTTAGCCGTATTTTCTACTTACATGGAAACGACTCCACCACTAAAAGTTTCTTTTTTTTTATTTTTTTGTTTTCTGAAAATATAAGTATTCCATAGGAACGTGAGAGACCATAGTGTTACAGGAAATCAGCACGTTACAGTGGCAAAAGCCATTGATAAAGTTGTGGTTTACGAACGTCTCAGGATAAAAAGCAAAAGAGTTTGATTTATGCTTAACTGTCAGCAGATTGAGAAAGCTGCAGACTAACTGGCAGCAAACAAAGCTTGGAAGTAGCTCACGAAATTTGAACAGATTGTTCTAAACCTTTTGCATTTCTGCATTCATGAAGGCCTAGTGCTTCTTTGTTTAAAAAGAAACAAATTTGTTCTCAGAAGCTGAGTCATTTAAATGAATTTTCATTGGCGTATTCAGACACTAGTGCTTCAGAATAATGCCCTTAATTAATGACTTCTGGAAGGAAGACAAAGCAGAATGAAATTAGAGACATTCAAGACTGACAGTAAAAGTCTGCCTAACTGAAAGTCAACTGATACAGCGTTTCTAAATAGCTCACAGGAAAACAGAAGCTTCCGTATAAAGTGTCTCTTTCAAAAAATCTTGAACATTTGTGTGGAAAGTAAGATACATGTTTACACATGACTGCATAAAGAAGTGACAGGTATGTTGTTTAGCCTGTGCCACATCCACATTTATGGAATTTATGGGCACTGGCTGAATTTTCAAGCTGGAGATGTCAGGCAAGGAGTTTGTATTTAGTGCAGTAGATATTGATAATTGGGAGTTTCCAGGTGAAAACCAGGCAACAAAAGCCAGACAGAGACTTTTTGTTGTCATCATATGCAGATTTTGGAATGGATGAACAGGATTTCTGGTCACACTGAGGACTTGCATAACCAGTGTGGCCAGTAACACAGTACCAGGCTGTGATACAAGAAACCAGGATGCAGGGAAACAAACTCAGGCTGCTCTTTCTCAAATTCAGACTGATTTCTCAAACTCATGCATCCTGAGTGAGAAACCTGACTGTGGCAATCCAGCTGGTATCATGATCTCAGTATCACTGCCTATTCGTTGGCAATATTAATTAGGACAAGTAGAGACAGAGTAGCTACTCATCTAGCATTGATATTAATGTCCTTGGTGTGGGCTACATGGAGCTGGGGCTTGCATCTTGGTCTTCTCTGTTCCAGACAACTAGTTTGGCAAGCAGTTCTTCTGTGAGGAGCAGGCTGGTTCCCTCTCTCCCATTTCAAAAGGCTTTGGCTTTGCTAACTTCCAGAGAGGACATTTTTTTTTGAATCCTGAAGTTCCCATTGAAGGAGAAACCACCTGCAGAGGCAGCCACTACAGCTCTTTGAAAGCTATAGATAGTTTCTTAGCACATCCACAGAAGGAACGGAACTAGAAGAAGAAAAAATGTATCCGATGAGAAATTTGATGTGGCACTGTGTTACAGAAGTGAGATTTTTTTTCGTTGCTCTGCTGGGAAAAATTACACTGTTGTTTTCCATTGGTAAAAACTACAAGGAAAAACTTAGGATTTTTCTTTCACACTGATGTCAGTATTCATGGACCTACGTTCTCTCTCTCTTTTTGTCTCTACCTCTTCCCTCCATTTCTCTCCTCCCTCCTCCCTCCTCCCTGCCGGCCCCAGCTTCAGTTCCAGAGAACACCCAAACATGTGAGTTTCTATTCAACAGAGTAGATTATGTTAATGTTTAGATCCCATGTTGGAAAACAGCATGCTTAAATAGACAGAGCATGCTGAACAGCTCTGCTGGGCTAAATTGGCCTTTCAATAAAGAGAAACAGTGGTGTCAAGGAAGTAACACTGGTGTCAGAGAGATCAAAAACTAGAGAATGGAATTAAACTCCAACAAAAAACACATTCCATCATTTTACTCAGACTGCTGTTTAAGCAGACTCACTCCAACCTTTTCCTTTTGATAATTTTCTTTAGTTTTTATAAGTTTTTGATTAGTTTTCTTTTGTAAAAGCGAAGTATGTTGTTAAGAAACATGTTAATGCTGCCTTATTTCTACATGAGCAGAATTTTACAGCAGCAATGTATGTGTTTCAGCTCCCTCAAAAAAGGAAAAAGAAAGAATTTATCAAGAAAGAAACTGAACCTGACATCTGCTTCAGAGCAGAGCAACAACAGCTCTGATTTGTGTGGTATCTTTGCATTGTACTCCCACTGCACATAAATACAATAACAAATTTAATAAAATGCGATAGAGGGAAATATGTTCTCCAATGAGGTGTGAAAACAGATGTGTTCTTCAGTTCTGAAGAAAATCAGGGCATCACACTCAGTAATTTTGGACTACAATGACATACGCTTTAGCACTGCTTTTCAATGAAGTTGTTGTTGTTCCACTGTAAAGACTGCAAGACTATTCCCTTTTAAGTTCTATTTCATGTTACTTTAAATTTATATTTTGAAAATTAGTCAGAAAATTTTTCAGAATTACTCTGAAAGATGAATATTTTTTTTGAAAAAAAAGAGAGGAATTTTATGTTATTACTATTTCTTTCAGATACATGTGAAAAACAGTACAAAGATGACATCTGCCAAAATTATCTCAATACCCTCTGTGTCAGTGCAGTTCACCTATCTCAGTCAATCAAGCAAGTGGGATTGTCAAAAAAACTGTCAGGAGAAGGAAAGCTGGTGGGAGAGACAGACACTTCTGGATGGACATGAGCAGTCTGAGAAAAGGGCCAAGTGATTGTGTATATGTAACTGTTTGTCCTGTTGCAGTAGATTATCTATGTCGTATTTATAAACCAAAGACAGTTTTGGGACAGGTTTTGCAGTCAACCTTTGAGTTTCGTGTCTTGACATGCACACCAGGAAATAGTAATGGCTTATGGGGAAAATGGCGCTCATGACGTGGTGAATCATCATCTTGAAATTCAGGGTTGATAAAGCTGAAGTCTCCACGTAAACGTAGGAGGAAACAGTGAAGTTTCTGTTTCACAGTGGAGATCTGTCTGCCTTTAGGGTCCTGGGCTGGCTGTACTTTGAAGATATGTAGGACAGAACAGAAGTGAAGAGATAGGAGGATGTACGTTTACAGTAGTCTGAATTTTGGGTAGAGATTTATGATTACTTTGTGAGAAGACCTTTGGCTGGGGGCTTGTGAGAGACTGGAACGCCAAATATTTGCCTCAAAGCTTGCTTGGCATCTCTGCAAAGTGCAAATGACCACCAAAACCGATGACAGAAGACCATTCTCCTGCAAATCAGGACAGCAGACGACCATTCTTCTGCAAAACGGGCACCGCCAAAACCGAGCCCCGTCTGGGCCAGACTGGCAGCCCGCCAAGGTCCTTACCTGGTGTATAAAAAGACCATGGAAACAAGCTGCGGGGTGCACCCGCCACCCAAGAACTGAAGACTGAGGATCAACGAGATGTCACTGGATCCATGGTGGTGACTATCCTTTGCTTGTCTTTCTGAATGCTTGCTTGGTTTTCTTCTAATATTTCCTGTCTTTCCTATTGCTCCATTCCTCTGTACCTGTTCAATAAAAATGGCCCGATTGGCGGCATTTGACCTCGCTTGTGTCTCAATCTCACTCTTGGGGTTGTTACGAACCTCCCCCGAGCCCGAAGTCAGACTGGGACTTGACAGGGCTTACAGTTGTTTTGCATTGCACAGTGTGGTTTCCTTTCTTTCAAATATTGTATGAATCATGAAGATATAAAATCTGTTTTCTCTGAACTGGTAATTTTCATGTTTCTAATTGCTTGTGTTTGCTTGGTTTTTTTGACTGCTGCATTTTTTGGTAAACATTTCCTCTTTGGTATTAAACTAGCCACTTTCACTGTAAAGATGTCTTTCAAAAGTGAATGTTAAGTGTTATCCTTAATAAAGGGAAGTAGTAAAGAAGCCTGAATGTAATACACTTTAAAACTAATTAATCATTTTGAATTAAGGACTCTGTGAGGTGGAAAATTTCTGCATTTATCTCACAATTGTTAAAAAAAATGTGGTTTACTCCTTAGCAGTAGTAATAACCTACCTTGGAAGAATCTGGTATGTGCATTTCATCACACAGCAACAGAGATGTTTAAAGGGATGGTTTTGTATGGTGAAGCTCTTCAGAATTAATTCTGCTCAGGTACACTGGTGAATATGTCTTGTTTACAGGAGAAAAAAAAGCATGAAGAGGCTTCTCAAAAATCAGAGACAGACAAACATTTTTAAGGGCTGCCAGTATTTTTGAAGGGATAATGCATATTCTTAATAGTTTACCAAACACACTGTTCAGGTTACATTTCAGAGTCAGATTGTAGCAAGATTTTTAGCTAATGAACCTCTCATGCTCTCCATATCAATCAAAACCAAGCATACCTGTGATTCTGTGATACTTTGAGCTGACAGTGCGAAAAAATCATAGGCACCTTAATTTTTCTCTGAGTTTAACCAGCAAAGATGAATGTTGATCCATGTCTGTCTACCCACCACTTTAAAAAATCTGTTTATTTAACCAACATCAAGACATATTTTGCATTACCACAGAGAAATACACATCCTCATGATGACTGGATCAAAGGTAGAAGATGATGACTGAGTGACAGTACTGCAAAATGGAGCTGTTATAGACATGTGAGTCTTCTTTATCAGAAGAACAGAAATTACCTACATACAAATAATTCTTGAAGTACTAAACATTTAAAGTTCAACACTACTTTTGATTTTGCTAAATAGTATGACTTGTGCACTTTGATAGCTGAAAATATTGCCCTTAGTGCCAAGTGCCACATGTGAATCAAATAAATTTCAATAGGTTGTATGGCATGATTTTCAATAAGCAAAATGCATGTAAAAAAAAAAGTTTTTTAAAAAACAATATTGGAAATTCTTGAGGTGATAAAAGTGCTTATTGTTGAAAGAACAGGAGGAATACGATACTTTTACTCTAAAATAAATCATATCATACAATTTCCTCAATCCTGAAAGTGAGGAAATTCTTTATGCTTTCTGCTTATCTTTTTTCCTTTAAATTTTGCATAAATTCTTTTCTGTGTTTTAAAATAGCTCCAGCTATGCCGTTATTAGTTTTCCCTGTTTAGGACAGTCCAGTTCTAATATCTGTGGGGTAGCACAATGCAACCACAGTGTTTGATGGGGATCTTCTTTGATAAATCTATTAATAAGGTAAACAAGATTGTCCCTGCAAACAACAATATGTTTCTAATTTTCTGGTGTTTTATAGTGCCATGATAGATTGCACAGTAGGTAGTGGGCTTGCCATAACTTTATATGCTTAAGGTGCATTTATGACAGTCAAACAGCTGGAACTTGTGTTGAGAACATTGGCAGGGTGATTTCTAAAAGTTGGAGTAGGTAGAAGTTAAAACAGAAATCAAGACAGATTTGTGAAGGTGAATGTGAATGTATCCTTTGGCTTGTTTGTGTGGTTTGGGAGTTAAAGGAAGCATTATGCCTCTGAAGACTGCGACAAGATGGAGATACCACTATAGTTCATTAATAAAATGATCCTATTTACAAATCAGCAAATGCTAAATGAAATTTTCCATTTGCCTCCTTAAAACACAGCAGTTTTAGAAGTTTAAGGGACATGAAATCTCTAGATATAACATTGGGATTTTCTTTTAGAAAAAGTCTTGTGTTCAACACCGTTCCATTCACTACAGAAACTGGATAAATCAAAAATCTTTGTAATGGAGTACCACTCTGTTTGGATCCCAAACACTGTGGCTAAGATAAAAATATAATCAAGTGAGAAATTATTTCTTGTTTTGACTTTGGAAATTCCTATCTTAGCTGGAAAGGTTGTTTTTTTTTAAGACATATTCAAGCATTGTCCAGGATTTAATTTTATTTTTTACACAGCATATTAGGTAGTAAAACACTGCAATATAAAAGGTAAAGTGATAAATTCTTTAAGTAGAAACCAAAGTGGCATTTCTTGTATTTTTCAGATATGCATGAAATCATCTTCTACATTTACATAATCAAAACCTATGCAGAAATTTATTAAGAAGATTGTTAAAAGTAAAACAAACTATTTCTAAACTCCACTGGTTGTGGATTTTGCATTTTCTAATGTCTAATGTCAGTGAAGCTGGAAATTATTCTCTTTTGAACTTTAGAAATATTTCAAAATATTCCACTTGGTATCTCCCTGGGGAAAACCACTTCTTATTAAGCAAAATCTTTCTCTTCTGGATACTGCTAGACCTTAGTTCTGTAGTGTATTACGTTGGTGAGATATAGGCAGAGTCAAGTGTGCATGAGAAGGCTCATGATTTTCACATTTGAAAAATAAATCTCAGGAAGCAGGACTACAGTCTGAAATAGAGGTGGAGAAAGAGTTAATAAATACACACTATTGCAACTGATGATAAGTACTTAGCAGTCCAGGAAAATATTGGCAAGGACTATGTGACAGGAATGGAATTATATTCCCAAAACAAAAAGTATGAAAGAATATGAGCTGGTAAACTAGATTGGAATCAGTGAACCGATAAAAATTATTCTATAACTATTAAAAGGCTTGAGTGTCTCTGACAAAATAAAGTTTTTTACAAGCAGTAAAGAAAGATAAATGTTGCACTGAACTGTTGCAAAAAACCTATTTGTGTGATGGGGATGAAAAATGCCTGAACATAACAGAATCAGGCACCATAATGTTCTCCAAGCCAGGCAAATAGCAACATTATTAGTTAAATGTATTTATTTTGTTTTAAAAGACAGATGAAGAGAGCAGTCATATTCTAATCCAAAATCATTCACAGTGAAAATTAATAGCCATAGTTACCCTAATCCTTATCTTGTACCTTCAAAACTGTCTTTTTTTTTTTTGACTAATGTTCTGTAGCTTTTTAGAATTCTTGGGAAACTGTGATACAATAAATTACTCTTGGTATAAGCGCAGGGGACTATCCAAATTATATTTGAAATTTATGGACTATATTTACTAGTCTGTGTCATATGATTCTGTGTCATATGATTCAACTTCAAGGGCTGATTTATCATGACTAGTTTATCATGACTTGTTCTAGGACTGGTTTATCCTATAAATCCAATATTCAGGAAAATCATGTCCATAGGAGTATTCAGCGAGTCTGACTACTTGACAGCATATTTAATGTTAAAACACTGAGAATGAAAACATGCAGTCCCTGCAGAGACAAACTGAAATGGTGGTCTATGTTTCCCTAAGAATAAAATAATTACGTGTGATTTTTTAAAAATATACTGAAGAAAATATAAGGTATCAAAGGATAAATGCTATTCAAAGTAGTGATAAAGATTATCGTTTTGGAAAAGTTTCCCAGCCATGAAAAAGCTAAGTACCCACAAAAAAGAAAACAACCTAGGATCCACAGGTGGATCTGACAGAATCCGGTATTCAAACATAAATAGATAGATTAAAAAAAAAGAATAAATTAAATAACAGTTTAGAAGGTTTGAGATTAACTGGATTTACGACAAGTCAGTAAAGTAGAACTAACTCTAGGATAAATATAACAAAGTGCTCCAAAAGGCACCAAGGCAGATATGCTTCTAGCTGAAAAGGTATTTAGCAACCCCACTAGCTGTGAATAGAAAATAGCTAGTTCAGAAGAAATATGAGAGTTTCAGATAATTTTATGGAGCATTACCTACTACACATAATAGATTTATACAATAAGATTGTGCGAGAAGTAGAAAATTCCTTTTCTTGGAAGGAGACAAAGGCTATCACGCCTAAAAGGACTGAACCAACTGTTGATTATAGGGACCCATTACAGTGATAAGCATTGATGCAGAGGTCTTTCCCAAAGTGCTGGTAGACTAGGGAGATTATTTAGATGAGAACATCCAAATTGATCAAGACTTATTCTAGGCTAGCAAAGAAGATCCTAAGATCCGTGACACTCCTAAGATATGCTTGTGGTCTAACAAGCTTTTGATGTAGCCAGTGCCTAAAACAGAGTGAGGATTGATCAGAAACCTTTGGTAGAAACTGACCTGTTACATTCCTACTCTTTACAAGGCGCTTAGGGTTTTAGCACACTGGAAAGGTGCTTTCCTGTGTTTCTGTGAGTTAGAGAAGAGATCCAGGGAGGGATGTTCCTTGTCGCTGCCACTGCCAGCTGCGGCCAGGGTATCTCTGGCCACCCAGGAGCCCTCAGATGAAAGGAATAAAGGTCAGAGCAGGCACAGAACATTTGACCACTCTCTGATAAGCTGATTTGTGTACACTTTCCCTCTTAAAAATAACAGTATTCCATCGTGTGGGCTTTGTTCTGCCCTGGGAAATAAATAGCTAAATCTCAGTTGTTGAGAATCCTAATTTCTGAAAAAGTACAGTTGGTCTATAAAACATGCTATTAGTTTAAATGGGTTAAAAGTGAAATAAGTGAAAAAAAAGGATATTAAACCCAGAGAATATAATGTTTTTAAAGCAAATTATATATCAGTGTAGTGTAAAAAACAAAAAGCTCTTAAAGTAGTCAATATGGAGACTTTTAAGTGAGTAGAAAGGCTACTATTAAAATGTATATGCTCCCCAAATTTAATTTTCTATCTCTATGTTCACATGCATTTTTATCACAGGCAGCACTACAAAGACTCAGCATGGTGCTTCTCTGAAAACAGAGTACAAGGATTTGCATATCAGTATTAAATAGGCTTTCCAAGATAGGCGGTCTTGCAACTTGCAACACAGTGGTGTATTATCGTGCAATTCAGGTGAAGGATGTTACAAAACAGTGTGAAAGCTTATTCAGAACTGTGGATGAAAATGAGGAAAAAATAGCGTGAGGAAATGGATTTCTCAAATGCCTTCTGAATAAGAGATAAATTCACACCAATAAATCCTTTTACTGATGCTATATTAAGATTCCTAGATAAATATGACAAGTTGCAACCCTCTCCTTGTTTACTACTATAGTTCAAAATAAGGAATTCCTACTTAAACACCTTCCAGTATTTATTTCTGATTGGCTAACTGGGCAAGCCACCCAACTAGATCAACTTTTTGGAGAGGACAAATACTTGCTATCTTACCAAGAAATTTGCGCTAACAGTAGTATTGTATGCATGATTTGAGAAAAATTACACAGGGAATCAGTTCATCTGAAGGGGTGAAGTGGTATACAGTGCAATGGATTTTAATCTTCCAATTACATCTTTAAGGATTTTTTTTTTTAATTTTTTTTTTTAGTATTTTCCTATACAGCAGCCCTTGCTACTATGCTGGGGATCCAAATACACTAGCTGGGCATGAGCACTCCTGTGTGTGGCAATGTCCTTTTAGAGCCCTCAACATTCAGCCACAGACATGCCTGCTAAGTGCTTTTCTAAAGTAAAAGTATTCTTATGGTAGCTGTGACTGTCAAAGCATATAAACAAGTCGAAGTCTGAGATGAAAAGCAGTATCTTTTATTGATATGATGTTCCTCTTTCTATTGGTCAGCCTAATGAAAGGTGTCCCCACAAGCCTTGCCTACTAAGAGATTTTTGCTGTGCAATACTAATAGACTTCAGTTTTTAGCTGCTAGACTCTGAAGTGCTCATATATGAAAGGAACTGTTTCCCCTTACACCCAGTGTATTCTTCTTGCTGCAAAAGTATGTTATATTAAAAATTAGGAGATTTTGGTACAGAGAAGCAGTGGACACAGTTATTTAATTACCTAGAGTCCTGATTTATAAGGTGGGCAAAAGTTCAATGCACAGTAACATTGAGACTCTAGGAGGTTTCTTTGGCTATTTTAATTAATAATCTTACACAAATTCAAGATTTTCCTTGAGAAAATTTTAATCTTCAGGTAGATAGTGGATGCCACTCCTGATAAAGTTATTTTTTTCCATCATAAAAATGTTTTAACTTCTGCCTTAAGGAGTGCCTGTATATTTCACATATGTCTTTTGATTGGTATTTGGTTGCCCAGAGAAAAGAGTTCAGCTACCCAGCTGCCCTTACCTTTTTTAACTACCCTTTATGCAATGGTCTTCCCTATCAGTTTCTTTCCCCTGGGTCATGGAAATGCTCTTTCTGGATACTTCTTGGAATAAAATAGAAGAAAAATTATTAGCTAAAATACAATTTTCCATAAAAAGCAGCTTTAAAGATAATTTTTAATTGGATTTGATTGATGTAAAGCAGTAATGGTTTTAGGAATTTTCTTTATAAGCTTTTCATTATAATTGACTTTTTTTTTGTTTCTTGATGTATAGTTCTGAAATTAACTGTGAGAATATGCAACCAATCATAAGCCATACAATTAAAAAGATCATAGGAAAAGTCTTACAGACTTCATTTTGACTATTATCTAGTGAAGCATTAATATTTTGAAGAGCATCTGACATCTTATTTTTCTTAATAAAAATTAGAATGAAAAGAGAATATGTCCTTATTAATCTGCTCAATTGCCAATAACCGTAATTTCAGTAACAAAACTTGACAGGATGAGATGTTTCTGTGACATAGAGTTTGCATAGTTGTATTAGATTTGTAACACAGAAATTAGTTTGCATCCCTTCAAAGAGTTTGTGAACTGGTTAGTTGCTCTCACTGCTACCTTTGTTTCACCAGAATCCTTGAGGAAAAGCCAAGTCAGCAGTCAAAGCTGACCACGAGCACTGACAGCTGAGTATCTTTGGAGGGAGAAGTGGTTGCAGGGTCGGTGGGTACACTCAGGGCCCTGACACCTTACCAGACCCTTCCAGCACTTGCCATAGCTCTGAACTGGCCTGCCCTCTCTGATCCTAGGCCAACATCTACTCAAGGATCCCAATGCCCAAATACTGACCGTCTGGCTTTTGGTATTCCCCACTGACCCTGCAGACCTGTATGAGACAACTCACATTAACCAGGCTCAGCACATGTCAATGTCTTCAGAGACAACTAACCCCTTGCGTTCAAGGCTATGTGGCTAGATCAGACCCAGAAACATCTCTCTGCCATGTTTTTGGTGGGGTATGAGATCAGTCGGACCCACTCTGTCCCTGGAAGCATCCCATATGCTTGGCCAAAATGCACCCAGCTGTGTAGCACAGGCTAGCACATCTGAAAAAGGACAAGATGAATAGATGTAGGTAAGGTCATTTGCTAGGATAGTCAGTCAGAAAGCAAGAGAATAGTTGTCATTCAATTTATGTTACTTTTACAAACCAATTGTCTTTGCTCCTCTCATTTGCAGAGCAAATTTGGCAGACAGTTTGGGCAAAAAACTGAGGCAAACCAAAGACCTTACTGAAAGCACAGTGCTCTTGTGACCTCAGGGCCTTGTTGTTATCCAGAAGCTGCACAAACCACTTGACAGATACTTGGCTTTTTTATGCTGCTCAGTGGATTCACTGCAGTGACCAAACTACAGCCACCTTGGGCAAGCAGTGCTGAGTAGTTCTTGCCTCCAAATGGCTTTGGAGACTACCTGTCTAAGGACACCTCTCAAAACTTTCTCAGTCCTCCCTTATTGTACACATTTGTCTACAAGACTCAGGGTGGTGGAATACAGAGAAGAACCCATCTTTCTCTTGTTCTCACACAGCAACAGGTGATGGTGAAACCATGGAGCTGAAGAAGGGCGGGTTGAGAAAGGAGTCAGTGACACTGAATCTGGAAGATATTCTGGCTGTTGTTTTGTGAAGAATATGAAGGTGACAAAGAGAGCTGAACTTGGTCGTTGTTCCCGAATCATGGTCAGCTGCATGCAAATCTAGTACTTTCTAAAGAAAACCTCCTCTGATCGTTCTGAAACTTCCAGGTGTAAATTGTGTTATGGATACTTTCTTCTGTGAAATCTAAGATATTTTTGTACGAAACAAGTTTGAGAAGCTCTGTTTCCCAAAAGACCATGCAGATATACATTAATTGTGTTAGCTTCCCTGGACGCACTGTTGCTTGCATCCTTTGTTGGAACTAATGACTGGCTACAAGGTCGGCAAATTTGGGTTTAATTTATTATCTGCCCTGTTTACTTTTCTGAAGTATCACACAAAGTTGCCATTTTTATGTTTATAAGAACATTCTCAGCTTTCAAAGTGGTTTAAAATATCAACAGAGATTCAGACAGCTTTTTGACCTTTTCTAATACCCTTGATTCTTTAGCTTATCCTTCAGATTGACTACTTTTCACTGGTTATTTTGTTAATGATAACAAATTAGGATTTATTCATTCAATAACAGTAATGGAGATAAAGATACTTCATTATTTTAAGGCTGCAAGGGAATATATCATTCTGCTTCTTTATATGAAATACCTATTAAATAATTTTTCCTTTTTCTGCATCCAGATGATGCCATCTGTAAAGAACACTGAATCTATATAATGTTTATTTTTATTTATTTTACTAGGTTATTTAAATTATCTGGTTATTATTTTAGTTTAAATAAAGTTCAAATATAAAGTTGTAGGGTCCCTATTTTCCAGAATAAAATTCCAGGTTATTTTAGACTGGAAGTTTATTGTAAGTGATGCCAAATTTAGAGGTGAATTCCATCTGAACTCGCATCTGTCCTGTGTTTTGTTCACTGCATTGGGGTAATTAATGAAGAGACATGAAACTCTGGAAAGGCAGTGAGGTATTATAGGCATCTATCCAAAGAAAACAATGAACTATGGGGAAATCTTAAAGCATCTGAAGGAGTAAGAAAGGAATAAATGGACCTGGCTGTACAAAGACAATTCAGACAGACATTTCTTGATTTCAAACCCACTGCAAACTTTCTTTAAGGAAAACTGGTTGTTTAGCCTCAGGTTCTTCTTTCCTTTTTAATAGAAATTACTTCTGTGCTCTTATAAAATCCTCTCCGTAATACTTTAGTAAGTATTAAGTATTGGGAAAACTTTTTTTTTCACTTTTTTTGGATGTCATCACTTTCTAAGTTGAAATTTGTCTAAAACAGACTTACAGGTTCATTTGTATTCCCAGCCTACTGGTACATTCAAATTCATCTTTGTATGGAATAAACTTCTTTTCAAAAGGCAACAGGGGAAAATAATAGCGCTCTCTCTGAAAAAAGATCATTAATGTTTACCATGAGATCTTTTAAGCATAACTGAAGTAATCAATTTCTCATAACAGGGACAACTTTTAATGCTTTGTTGAATCAGGATATATTATTGCCGTTTATGTAGAGGAGGCAAGAAATACACTTCCAAGAATTGCGTCTTTGAGAACTAGTAGCAATAATGTATGCTATTAATTACACCATTTTAATCTGTTTTCATGTTAAGTAGGTGTCTTCTTTAACCATAATTCACCAATTGCACATTTTATATAGTATAAGACATAGATAAATAGGTTACAGAATACTTCAGTGGTTACCTAGCTTTATCTTGGTTATGCGGTTGGGTAAGATGCAAAGAATGTGTTTTGTTTGGTATTACCCCATCTGAGGATTTCTGGGGGACTTTTCTCAAGTAATTTTGGAAACCAAAGCACTCCCTCCTTTTTCATCCCAATATGAACTGGGAAGGAGACAGCCGGCTCTGCTCTGGCTCCTGTGGCTTTTGGTTCTGGAAGTGGATAAGAAAGAAATATTTCTGCTGTAATCATGGATATAAGGTATTCATAGAATCTTGCAGGTAGCAACCCTGCTTGGCATCTTGTTTCGTTTTAAACAACTATGTTTGACATTTTCTTTAGCCATATGGGTTTGTACAGGCCCTAAATGAAGGTGAAGGAGACCCATAACCGTGTGTTACTATAGGAAAAAACTCTCTGCTCTGCCCTTGCTGTTACTACTTAAAATGTGAGAATGGGTTTGGGCTACAGGAATAAGTTTCAGTTGCCTCATCTCAAGGTGCAGACTCTGTCTGACTTGTGTACTGGGGTCTAGCTGGTTGTTCAAGTGATGTTTCTTCCTCTCCTACTGTGTTGGGCAGCCTTGAAATAAGTTGCTCCTTTGTTTCAGAATGAACGAACTGAACCCTGATCCGAATTCAACGAACAAGCCAAATGGACATAACTTCTGCGATTCTGTTTTTTTGTCAGGTGAAAACTTGCAATCAGGACATTTATGTGTGGTCAAAATCATGGTGTTACTGTCTAAAGTTAAATGTGTTTTTCTTTGTCATGGTTTCAGCTGGGATAGAGTTGATTTTCTTACTAGCAGCTGGTGTAGTGCTTTGTTCTGGATTTGGGATGGGAATACTGTTGATAGTGCACTAATGTTTTCGGTTATTGCTAAGCAGAGAAGGTCTTTTCAGCCAGTAGGCTGGGGGTGCATTAAAATTTGGTAGAAGACACAGTCAGAACAGCTGACCCCAACTGACCAAAGGATATTCCATACCACATGATGTCATGCTCAGTATATAAACCTGGGGGAAGATGAAGGAAGGGGGAGACATTCGGAGTTATGCTGAATATGAACCAGCCATGAGTCTGGGTGTCCAAGAAGGCCAACAGCTTCCTGGCCTGTATCAGGAATATTGTGGCCAGCAGCACTATGGAAGTGATCGTCCCCTATACTCGGCACTGGTCAAGCTGCACGTCAAATACTGTGTTCAGTTTTGGGCCCTCACTACAGGAAAGACATCGAAGTGTTGGAGCATGTTCAGAGAAGGGTAACAAAGCTGGTGAGGGGTCTGGAGCACAAGTCTTATGAGGAGCGGCAGGGGGAACTGGGGCTGTTTAGCCTGGAGAAAAGGAGGCTGAGGGGAGACCTTATCCTTCTCTACAACTACCTGAAAGGAGGTTGTAGACAGGTGGGGCTCTGTCTCTTCTCCCAGGTAACAAGTGATAGGATAAGAGGAAACGGCCTCAAGTTGCACCAGGGGAGGTTTAGATTGCATATTATGAAAAATTTCTACACAGAGAAAGTGTTATCAAATGTTGGAACAGGCTGCCCAGGGCAGTGGTTTTATCACCATCCCTGGAGGTATTTAAAAAATGTGTAAACGTGGTGCTGAGCATCATGGTTTAGTGGCGGTTTTGGCAGTGCTAGGATAATGGTTGGACTCAATGAACTTAAAGGTTCCTTCCAACCTAAACAATTCTATGAGTTTATGAAATGAAATATAATTTTTAAAAAATTAAATATGTAATAAAAATTAAAATTAATTATCATTTAAATTCTAGCAGTTGATAAGTACTGAACTTTTAGCAAGAATTTTCTGCCCAGCATCATCTCCCAGAAACACTCTGCTCACTCCAGTGAGACATAGCTTAAAGACCCTTGTTTCTTCCTTGTCCGGATAGATATTTGTTGATGCAGATCATTGCTGGAATATTGACACTCCAGTCTCATGGCTGGTTAGGACAGTGAAAGATGGAAAGCCAGTGTTCCCTGGGACACTAGGCCAACCTTTAGAGGAACCCAGATGTGTGGTGGCACAGACACATTAGCACTTAGCATGGCATGCACGGTCATCTAGCACACATATTTCTGAGCGAGATCACGTTGAGTTTTTCTTTGAATATCTCATGATCCTACTCTTCGCTGTGGACTGGGCTCTCAGGACAACCTCTGTTATCTGTAATAGATAGTGATGTGGTAATTTCACCACAGATTGAGGAAAATGCCAGTGCACTGTTATGTGTATAAATCTAGATGGACATCTTTTACGGGAGAATGAAATAATGGCAAAGTCAAAATGCTATTGCCCTAAAGCACTACAGCAGATCAGAAAAGAGGTGATTAAGACAGAGGAAACTTAAAATGCAACATCTTAATGCAACATGAGAATATTGAATTGATGCAAACCAAATTATATCACCAGGATTTCTCACACTGAGTATTGGATTCAGGCAGGAATAGGAAACCGATGAGAACATTTGAATTCAGTCAAAAATGCACTTCTATTCAAAGAGTAATTTGGGTGGAAATTTTCTGTTAGAACTAGCTTTTAGTAGCTAAATTGCCACTACTACCAATGTTTATAATTATTACTTCTAAATTTTTATGTATGTACTTGCTTGTAAAAAAATCATCCCTAAAAGTCTTCCCAAATGGTAATAGTAGGCATACTACTTTAGAAATATCATAATTTTGGTGTTTATTTAAATGTTGAAGTTTTCAGCAGCAGAACTACAGGCTGAATTTAGAGGACTAAGAACTTATCACTGTGCAAAATTGCTTCAACTTCAACAAATAAGCTCTCTTCCCATGCCAGTATGATTGGCCTCATTAACATTATACTGTCGAATTCTTGTTGATGTACAGGTGTAGAGTTGAAAATCATGCTGAGTTTCAAAAAACCTGCTGTATGGGCTAAACAAGCCATGATGACATGCTTTTCTCTGGTCCTTGATGCTTTTACATTCATAGAAATCAATGTATTTGTGAGTATAGTTTTTATTTAGTTTCTGCATGAATGCAACTGTAGTAAACAGAGATTTATAGTGATAGTATTCAAAATCCTTTATGTGCATTCTAAATGATGCAAGTTACATTTACTGGCAGGTATGTTCAAGGAAATAACTGATTGCAAATGACCGTTACAAAATAGCAATGGAAGGTATATTTAAAAATTTCAATTATTGGTAGTATTCAAGGAATACTGATTCTGACCTCAGTTTGGAAAAACCATTAAGAAAAAATGTTTAAATTTCATAAAAATGCTACAATACCACTAACATAATCCGACTTTAAGAACAAACCTAATGTTAAACATGACAGAATTGTTGTCATTAATATCAGTTCAGTGCTGAGCCAGCAGTTATACGAATGTACTTTTTTTTGCTTGAAAAACTTCAGAAGCTTAGAGTTTTTTGACTATTGAAAAACTGAGAAGAGCTTTGTGGTAAAGTACTAGGACTAGAAATATTTTCAGAACTAGTATGTGCATATAGGCTACATTCTCAAGCCTATATTGGTCTTTATAGCAACTAGGAATAGATTTACAAGCATATCCATGACATGTGAGTATAAATTATATAAACAATTTGGGAAATATCACTACTATTTACCCAGAGCTGACAAAACCTCTGTTTTAAGAGGCTCTGTCTTCTTTAGAAATAAAAATAAGTTCAAATTTGGATTTTTGTCAATGGCTAAAACCAAATTTGATTTGGAGAGCTATCTTATTTTGCTTGCTACAGAGTTTTGCAGTTGTGAAATTTCTGTTTCTTGACAGAAAGAAGAAAAGAAAGTGTCTATGAATTATGTTGGCTTAAAAAAATATGATAGATTTATTTTGTGAGGCTTTGTTTTGGCTATGGTAGAGTTTTCCTTCCTGTCATGAAATAGTAAATTAGATAGCATTTAGCTATTTTTTTAGGCAAATCTGATAAGACTACATTTAGCACATTACTGCTCAGTTTTTCTGTAATAATGCTATTATCAAAATATCATAGCATTTAGCCAATCTACATAAAAAGAAAAAAAGTTGTCATTCCCTTAGTGGTTTGCAGTCATGTATTATGGAGAAGAAATCCCTACAGTTTGAGATAAGAACTTATTTTGTTCTCTTACGCCTAATCAATGCCACAATAACTCCCTTACATAGTGGGATAATGCCCTTTGTAAGCACATTATCCCACGTAAAGAAAAGCTGCCTTCAATTTTATTCTGCCAAGAAAATCTCTACAAGTCTTACCATTTTGCTGAAGGTAGAAACAATTCTGTAGATGCATACTTGCTTCAAGTAGTTTAATCAGTGGAAAAGCATACAGGTGAATCCCTTTGGGAGCTTTTCAGTACTCATGTGCCCTTTTTAGTAGTCCAAAGGGAGAAGATCATACCCCTCTTTCCTCTTTAAAATGAGGATGCTGATACCAACTTCACTGATTGTAAGAATTAATTTATTAATGCTTAGAGTCATTGGATGTAAGATTCTGGATAAGAGTGAATCATTATTATCATTGGTATTAAAAATTATTATGAGGAATCTTGGCCAATTTCTACTAGTTTCCATGTTAGTGTTTTACTGTATCTCGTTGATTTTCTGTGACTCCTTATGGATAAAGATGCAGTAATACTGAAGTGCAGAAGAAGGGTAGATTAACACCCTTTCCCCTCTTTTTTTTTTTTGTGAATTAGTGTTTGTCAAAATATTTTTTTTTTCCACTTTTAGTTTGATCTTGTATCTCCTCAGGATTTTTCAACATGTGAAAAGAAGGTGTCAAAACCCATATGTTTAAACCTGTGTATCCTTATGTATTGAAAACCCTTCAGAATAATACTTCTTAAAGCTTGTGGCCCTTGAACATAGGATTACGTATATTAGATATATATTTGGTCTCATGTGGATTGGCACGAGGAAATCCCATTAAAGTTAATGGGAGGTAGAAGAGCATATGTGAAGAAGGCAACATCCCTGAGGAGGTAATAAAGACATTCCATTTTCTGCCTACATAAAATGTCAGAGTCATCTAGAACTAATCTTGCTTATTATTAAGGAAAAAAAAAGCTTGAAAAACTGATGGAGAGTGAAAATGCAAGACTTCGTCTGTATGCTTAATTTAATTAGAGAACAAAAGTAAAATTTAAATGGTGTTTAATGCACTTTTGGTACATGCATGTACAAAACTAACATAATAAATGCCACAAACGTACTGTCATGGCAAATTTGGGGTTATGCAGATTAGCCGTGCTTGGGGAACAAGTGAGGCAATGCAGCTGCTCCCATTAATCAGGGAAATCCATCCATGTTTCTACTCATTCCAACAGTATTAGCCTCTCTTCATTTTTTTCGTTCTGAACATGGGTATAAGATAGATGCTCATTTGATGAGTACTTCATTATAAATGAGCAAACTTTTCAGCCTGGTCATAGACACAAAATGTTTCTGGACTATTTTGTGTGACACTGACACTTTAATGCAGGGCTGAAAAGCTTTTATTTTAGTCATGTTCCTTTCTTGGGAGATAGATCTGCAGTGGTAATGATATTTTATCTTTCATTCTTTCAGTAAAATAGCATGGGCGTCAGGCTGTCTCATCCAATTAAATATCAATTCATTTGAATCTTACACATGCCTAGCAGTATCACTTTTAGACCAATGTAATTTTAATAGGTATCTTAGCCAAGACTCAGCAGAAGCAGGAATGTATGCTGAATGCCTTGAAATTGTTTGTGCTGCTTCCCTGGTGGGGAAACTGGCATTTTAACTTCCTATATCTTAAATGAATGTCAGGTCTCACAAAATACAGTTTTTCTCTCTTCACTTCAGATAAGACTGTGGATTTACCCCACCTGTGCATAAACTGGAGGTAGAAGGAGAGAACAAATGAAGAGTATCGTACACATGCTGTATCCTAGAGGCTGGTTAGGATGATGCCATTTGAGGAGGGACAAAGCATTTACGTCACCTGTACTTTCCCTACCAGGAGTTCTGGAAAGGAGGCAAGAGGCACTCTGCCACACATAAACAACTTATTTCATCCCATAAACTACCTTCAGACTACTAGTTACATGAAGTGTGTGCAAACCGTATTTCACCATTCAAGAGATGGTATCTTTTTTCTTACTTTTTCATCCTATTAATCTTACTTCTTTGCAGCCACCATCTGGAACACTGTGAGGGTGCATAATAGGTTGGCAGGTCCTGTGAAGAATTCTTCCCAAGAAAGCACTTCTGCTTTTCGGCATCTAGTTCTCTGAAGCTAATTTCATGTGGTTTTCTCTGGTTTCCTTTTACTTTTGTTACCAAAGCTCATATTAAGGTTGAAGTGCTACCTCTTCCCATTGACTTACATTTATTGTTTGTCAATCAACATCCCTGGTCTACGTTGTCATGTTATTAAATGAATGATACATTTGACCTCATCAATTGTCTGTGAATCTACTTACTTTAATTAATTTGTTTATTTTAAACTTGGTTGCAAACATATTTGCACCTGCCAGATTCACATGGAAATTTTGAAAAATATTTCAGAAGTTAATTTTGAATCTGTGACTAGCATGAGGTCAAGTGGGTGATATCATTCTGTATGTTTTCTGTTTCTGAATTCCCAAGCTCACCATGTATGTGTACTTACTAGTCAGCAAAAGCAACCTGGACTGATTTTTCTTATATGGAAATCACTCTCTTATTGTATCTTTTTTCCTGACATGATTAGAAAAAAACAGCTTATGCTTTAGTTTTTCAACTTTTCTTGCCGTTGACGTACTGTGGAGAATCATGATACACAGCTGTGGTTCTAAAACCATACTATACCTGGATGATCTGTTTAATGCACAGCTGACTATTGCAGCGTTATTGGTCCGATTCAAGAAGCGCATTTATCATAAAACAGTGAGGAGATACTCTATTTCAGCTTAATATATGTCAAAGAGAAATGGGGTGATATTGGAATTATGACACATTATTTTAAACTCTTTAAATGTTCTGCTCCCTCCTCTTGCTTACATCTTACTGACAAAAAAAAAATTAAAGACACTTCCTACTTTGGAATGTAATAAGAGAGAATTTATGCAGTTTATTTATACGTCATATGAGAAGGGTAGTAACTTCTCCCAAACTTGACAAAATAGCAATATGACATTTCCATACGCAAATCAACCTCTCTTTTACCTTCTGAAGGTACACTTGCACATCAGAAATAAACAATAAATTAGATTAACATGTTCTATTGACAGAACAAAATCATCATTCCAATAAAATAACATCTCTAGCAGGTTGTTGTGGTACTAATGGACTCTTGGTCTTGTAGAAACAAAATAAATAACAACAGTTATGGATTTGAGACAACAGCTCCAAGACAAAAGCTCCATTTACCTTCTGTGTTCATCCAACTTATCCTATAACAAACTCACATTTGCTTGTGAGTTATGTGCAGTTATGTGCCCCATAATCTATTTAGGATCCCTAATTGTGTTTGTTAATATCACATTTACATCACTTTAACATTAATAGGAGCTTTATGAGTGTTTAGCATTGCTAGCACCTTTCTTTTTTTTTTTAATGTCAACAAAGCCAAGCTTCAAATTTACATTTTGAGGACTTGAAGTGCTAAAAGAGCTCCATTATCTGTTCTTCATTTTCATCTAATGAAGTAATGCATTGAAAGTTTTATTACTTTATTAACAAAACCATTTGACCTCTCCTATGTCAAAGGTAAACCATCGCATACTATCATACATTTATTTGTGTTATATAAATGGCAAACCTCTTCAACAACTCACTGTTTATGTTATTAGAAGGGTTAATGCAGGAAACAATGTTTTATTTAACCATAATTCTTCATGTGTTTATATTATGAAAATGCCTATGAGGGGTAGTCAGTGCTCTTTTACCACATAGATATTGCCTTCTGTTTAACGATCTAGTAGAGGTTTGCAAACATATTAATTAAGCATCAGAAGGCCCCTTTGAGTGAGACATGGTAAGTAGCGTTATCCTTGTTATACAAATAATAAAGAGGTTTCAACTTGCTGAAAGTCACACAGCAATTTAGTTCTAGGCGTGGAATTAGAAACTAATTGCCCTGTGTTCTAATGATTCTTTCACTATTCATTTTTTCAAGTATGATGGTGATAATAAATAACAAACTAAATACACAATGGATAGTGGAGATCATGGAACAATCTGATTGTTAGTATCTGTCCTTGGATGCTTCACAGCAGAGAGGTTAATTCAAATGTGGTGCTTTGGGTAGCAAATACCAATAAGAGATATTTTCTCTTCTCAGTATGTGTTTGTAAGTCTCATTAATGATAATGGAAGTTATGTGCCTGCAGGAGAATGAAAGGAGAATCTATCATGTCAATGATCCATGAAGTCAGGAGAAATTATATAGCCTACTATAAAGCACTGAAGGAGTCATTATAGCCTATTAGGTAAATAATGCGTTTTTTAAAAGTCTCTACATAGAATATGCATGTAGCTAATAAACTATAAAGCTCAGATGGAGCCATTGTATTATTATGGAATTACTGTGCTTTAAGACAGTGATCTCCATCTGAACATCCAGGTGACTTTCTCGCGAGAAGGACAAGCAGTTTACTGCAGATTTCTGATGGCTGTGCAACAGGCCTACGTGTTGGGGTGTGCCTGTAGCAACCTTCACAGGTACAGGTGACAGCAGCCACACAACAACTTCTGGGGGTTGACTTACAGATCTTTTGACAGACTCAACATGTGGCTTGATACAAAAATTGACATTGAAATAGTCAATTAAGCTTTGAAAAGGGGATAAACATTTTGTTGAATCAATACAGTTTCAAGACTGTAAGCCACGCTCAGTCGCCAGAAGAGAGGCACGAGGTGTATGCTACTTATGATGTAACTAAAGGAGAGATTTTTGGGCACTTATCTAAGGAACCTGCAGCTTATGTTTTGCAACACTTAGTGGTGAGACACCTGTTCTCAGCAAGCTGATATAAAGCACAGAGGTTACGGTGCGTAGGTTCCCTACTGGAGAAAGTTAAATGTCTTTGAAGCCTTGTCTCTGAAGTCATTACATGGAGCAGTAAGCTGCTTTATAGCTAGCCAAGAGGAAATAGGAAGTCTAGAAGTGTGACTAAACTTCCCTCGTCCAAGAGTTACAGCACTCTTCTGGGTGTATAGCAAAGGTGATTTTTCTTTCTAGCAGCCCAGAATCTCAGCCTTTTAGAATATCTGCAAAACAGCCAAGACAGATGGGAGGTGTCACACACTGTGAAGTAACTTGGCTGAAGTTAAGCAGCTGAGTAAAGAGTAGCAGAGCCAAGAACAAAATCCATGTCTTTCAGCGTCTGGTTCGTTGCTCCATCCCATAGACCTCAGTGCTTTTTTACTTCCTGAAGATTGTTCCTGTGTTACATTATCTCCAAACGAAAACTATTCTTTTTTTACTGCGCCTCATTTATTCTGTGTGTGAAATACCGCAGTAACTCCAGAAACATTACAGGGAAGAACTTTTTCTGTGCCTTTTTAATATGCTAACTGCTGCAAAAACGAGATGCTTACATCTTCTTTTAGATACATCATTGAGATTCAGCATAATTATATCCGGGACAAGTCTTACCTCTAGGGGGAAAGGGTATGTATCTATTGAGATCTTCAAAGCTAATGTCTTTGCAACACGAAAAAATGTGATAGTGGAAATAGATTGTTTATCGCCAGTTGGCACAACAGTTGTGAATAACAACAAAAGAGCTGTTTCCAAGTGTTGTCTCCAGCTGGAAGAAAAAAAAAAGGCAAAACAAAGGAGGGTAGGGAAAGAGCTGTTCAGCAGGTCCCTGCTTATTTGGCATGGAATTAATTGTTTGAAGTCAGTTGAAAAACCCGTGTTATTTACTGCTATTGATGTGCACTCTCTCCAGCATCTGGAAGTCTGTGCTATTCATTGTATAAATTCTCACATTTCCATCATGCCTGGCTGTCAGTTTGCTTCTGTCAGCTAATTGAAATTAAGTAAGTGTTGCTGTTTGGAAATCGGGAGAAAATACAGAGGCCGTTACTTTTACAAAGTTTGGGTGTGGGCTGTTTGCACATTTCTGATGTAGTTTGTGTAATGCCTAATTATATTGCAATAAATTCTTGATAAAATAAATGTGTGGGATTAACTTCAATCAAAACATATGTGCCAGTATACTAAATGGTGGTCTAGCATTGCTGTGCAATGAGAGCTTTATAAGTACTAAGCCAAAACCAAAGGTTTGTAGCCAAATTTCTCACTTGGATTCATCTGTTCTGGCAAAATAGTTAATTGCTGCAAGAAATTAAAAGAGATGCTGATTAATTCTGTCATCTATGCTCTTCAAAATTTGAAATTTGAAACCTATTCTTGTCTCATTAAATTTTGGAGAAGATTTGGCATTAAATTCAGCTGGACAGGATCAGACTTTTGGATAGTGTATTTCTGATTTGAGATTGGGAAGATAATATTCTGTTAATATAACAGACTTCACCTTCTGAAATCTGCATTGCTTTTTCTCATTTCAGATGAGAATTAGGCAGTTTTGCTGTATGAGGCTGTCCTGGTTTGAGACAGAAAAAAACCCCAGTTTTCTGTTCATTAATTTTACTTTTTGGTTAATTCTCTTCTAACTGACTGAACAAACTAACTGACTTCTAACTGACTGAAATTAATGGTATGTTTTTCAGACAGTGTCTGTTTCTAGCAGTGATAATGTCTGATGCTTATAGTTAATACTAAGGAATGGTATGCAGAGAGGCTCCTGCTTACTTATTCCTGTAACAACCAACTATAACAACACTCCTGTAACAGAGGCTCATCAGGTCAATAATGGAACACGTAGAAGCTTGGTAATGACTTACCTAAATAGGTATTATGCCCTCATCACTCTGTGTTACCAGATCTCCAATAACAAATTGACTTCAGAAGCACCTAGAAATATCATGTACTATCTGAGAAAAATTGTTAGATTCAAACTGACATGATGAGAGGAAAGATGGAGGTCAGGAAAACAACTAGAGCTGTAACAGCTTGGAGGAAGGAAGGAAGGATAGCAGGAAGGTGATATGGAGAAAAAAGTAGAAAAGCAAGGACATGAAAGAATTAATGAAGCTTGACAGAAAAGAGGCTGAGAGTGAAAATCACATATCAGTGTATAAGGACCTTCAGAATTTAATTCCCTTTTCTGGTTCTTGTGTTTAGAAAAACATATTTGCGACATTTCCCGAGATCTGTGACAGCAACTGAGGCAGTGGCTGGAGATGAAGTCATAGCTACTTCTATAGAGAGATCCTGGAGTCCTCTTTGCCCAATGAAGGGTGACATCAAGAACTTTTACATCTGAGGAAAGACTGTGGATTAACTTTTAAGACAAATTCTTCAATTATTTGTGAAATAGCATTTAAAACCAACAGTTCCAAACTTGTTATGGAAGACTTCTGTTGGAAGGGTATTGTTATGTTTATATTATTTATAATGGCTCGATATTAACAGATCTCCCCATTTAGGCATTCATACGGTACCCAAGTGCAGAAATAGGGATTTGCATGAGCAGCCAGTAGCCAGTTTTATAGTGAGTTATCAAGCTTTTGCAAAAAAAACCCTGAGCTTTTGTGGGCCCATGACCTGGAAATTTTGAACTGAGGTATTTATGAGTGGGACACTTATATGGGGGACACAGAGAATGTATTGTCCTAGTCTACAGGTTGCCCATTGATTAGGACTGGAACAGTTTTTGACCAATCAACGGTTAGTTTTCATCCAATCTGTTTTATGAAGCTGATCCTTACAGATGAAATCCCATTGGCATAATTTCAATGTAAAAGTTTAATAATGTTTAAATAAAATGCAATGCAAACAGAATGCTTGTCAGCTAGTCTTATTTACTGTGCCTTGAGTATTTTTTTTTCAAGTACAAAAGAACCATTCATAAAATCTCATATTTCTAAAAGCACAGATTAAAACGACAAGCAAAATATACCTGCCAATATTCTACATAGAAATCAACTCAAGAACAAAAACTAATGCATTTATGAATTTACATCTTGCTGACAGTCTTCAGCTGTATATCAGTCACGATAATACATGCCATATCTCTCTGAATCCCAGTCTTGCATTTGGAAATTGCAGTAATTTATCAAAGCTGCAACACAAGTCAAGTTTTGGCAATAAATGAGGTTTGAGGGGATCAGATCTCTATTCACAGCATGTTTCATTCAACATCAGTTGAAGACTGTGATTTTTGCCTATTAATACTGCAGCTTTTGGAAGGCAAAGAAGAAATTAGCAGAATACAAATTGATAAATTTACCTGTGGTTTGGCATGACATCAAATTTTCTTTTGCCTTTCCTTCTCCTGTCTGAAATGACAGTGACCCAGTAGCCTATATTTCCTATTATAACATGAGATCTGCCTCAGTGAGTCACTGCATATTTGAGAACAGAACACAAATAACAGATTCATTAAAATAATTCATAAGCTCCCAAAACATCAGATTTGAATAAAACCTGATCTCTTCAATATTGTGATCGAAATTTTCAAAAGTGACTAATATCTTTGGAGGATGTTATTCTTTGCCTTGATCATTCTTTTTTATTGCATCTTTTAAAGAATAAATTAAAAAATGAACTAAGTGATAGTACAAAAGTAGCACTTTTCTCAAATGATCTGTTTAGCTATGCTAGCTTTAAAAATGGTACCTGGGGTAACCTAAAATCAACACAAATGAGCAAAAATTGCAAAAAGGTAAGGAGTTGCTTGGACTATTATACTTTTTTTTTTTTTTTTGCATGTACAAAGACATATTTTACGCTTTTTTTTTTTCACGTGCAGTCATATTTTTTAGTATAGTTTAAATATTTTATTTTGACAATATACCCCTTTTGTATTTTATTTTCTCTCAAGTCTAGTCCTGCATGTATACCCTTAACTTTTCTAAAGAAAGAGACTTGGTCAGTAATTGCTCTGATAGGTGCAAAATGAATCACACTATTAAATATTCCATTTAATTCCATACCACCGCAACCAGATGATGGATTTCCTTACAGTGTCCTTCACTTCCACTACAGAGTAGTAACTAATTTAATCTGCCACTAGATGTCATTCCGTTTTCATGCAAACATGAAAAATGCAAATTTCTACTTAAAAATTTTGATTAAAAAATAGGTTTTAAAATAAAAATAATAATTTGCCGTATTTATCCCTAAAACAATGTCTTTCTCTTCATTGTTTTCACACATGAACGGGAAGTTGTAAACTTACTGAGGACTTCCGGTGTACCAGTCTGTGCTTAAAAGAAGATGTGAAAAGATTTCATATGCTGAAGCAGCATGTTATTCCTCTGTTTGGATAATTAATGATTCAGGATGGTAGAGGTTGATTCTGTTAGGTGAAATTCATGACAGTATTGGAGGTTCAATGACATCTATTTTTATATTTGTTCAGCCCCAAATCCTATTTCCCTAAAACATGGAACTGCTTTTGCTTAGTGTATGTCACCTGTCTGCTCAGAACCGGTTTCCTTGCTGTCTTTTCTCAGAGCCTCTCTGATCTTTTCAGGTTTCCTTTCATGGCTACCTAAACTTTGCAAAGCAAAAGCCAATGAAATTCTTCAACTTTTTTGTGCCTTGCAGGAGGCTTCATTCTGGATAGTGACAGGTGCCTGTAAAGGCCTTTATTCTTTTGATTATCTGTGCCCATTAAAAAGTGTAGTTGTTTCTTTATATTTTTTGAGATGAAGATTTCTAAAAAATCCAAACAGTCTATAGGAAAGAGTCTGTTACATTTGATCTTCAATGCGCACAGATTCACTTTGAAAAAATATGGGGTTTTTGGGAAAAAAATTTATGCAACATTATTTTTATTTAATTATTTTCTTATCTGTGCTTAAACTTTAAGTTGAATGTACACTACAATAATAATAGAAGAAAAAAGTGTTGCAATCTTTATGCCAATAACTGGATAGCCTTTAGCATATATTTCATTGCTCTAGTCACAGCCTTTCATTAAGGGTTCTAGGCAAAGATGCAGCACCAATCTTTCAAGTATGCTCTGCAATCATTTAAATAACATTAAATGTAATAAAAATGTAATCAATGAAGCATGACAATCTACATCCTCTATTTTCTGCAATCAATGATCACAGCAGGGATGATGACTTTCTGCTGCTATATGAAAGTAAGATGCATTTGAAATGAGAAATATAGTCATTGTTTTAATATGTGCTGACATTTTTTGAACTGTCATAGCCTTTTAGACCACAAACAACTTACTGTGATAATATTCTACTAAAATATTAAGGTGCTATATTGTTGGTATATTAATTCTCTAACACTTCTGTTTGGTATCAAATATTGATTTAAATCAATCCTTTAAATTACACCTCACCTTCATTTCCATCTTCTTTATCAGGCTGCAGGGTTTTTTGTTGAAAAGTGTAAATCTCTGACATATTTGTATACCATGTTATTAGAAATCTTTCCTTTTTTTTTGGATCCAGACTACTTAGTGCAAGATCCACAACATATCAGACAGTTATAATACCAAAAAGTAGATGTCTGTCATACGATACAAAGATTAACACTTAAATATTGAAGAACCTTTATAGAAAAGTTCTGCTGGCTGTATCTTGAAATATGATTGCTTTTTTATTTATCTTTTTTCCCCCTAGCACGGGAGAATTGCTGTTTCATTGTTGGGAAACATCTGCAAGCAACACAGAAATTTTGTTTCCTTGAGAAAAGAGAGATTCAATGAATCTCAGATTTGAGATTTGGGAAAAATCTAGTTCCACCACGGATTCCCTCCCTAATCCCTACATCTGTTATTTTGGATTCTGCTCCTTGCAAGCTGAACCTCAATGGTCAGTGTTCCTATGTTTCAGGTAGAAATATGTTCTGTTAGCACAGTACTGATATAAGATGGTCTGGGTCGCTGGCTGTGCTTTGGCTCCTCTTTCCCTACCAGAATGAACTCTTCCATTGAATCGTTTCACTGTAGTAGTAGAAAATGGTTACTAATCTGTAGAAACACCAAATAAATAAGGCTAGTACAGAAGAAGTTCTGGCATCATCAGAAGTATGACCTCTTATTGAAATATCCCATTTCAATGCAATTTTTTTTTTCTCTATGCTAGAGCTGATAGATGTTTTATGAGTCACTCACCTATTCTCTAACTTGATTTGAATACGGACTTTTACGTGAAACTTAGCTTGTGCTGTGTCAGCTAGATCAATAGTCCATAAACAATCAAACCCCTTGGCTGGAGTTGTCAATTACCTGGAGAAAGGAATCAGTTCTCTGATGACAGGTACCAGGCACTTTTGCTTAATTCATCCATGCTAGCTGGTTTGCAGCACAGTTTTAAAGACTCTGGCTGTAAGACTCCTTCTTCTAGGTTCCAAGAGTACCAATATTACCACCTGCTTCCCTTAAACATTAACAGTGCCAATGTATGCCAGATGTCATCTCATTTCCTAAGATAAGGATATTGGTGTTTAAAGTAGTTCTTGTTGTGTAGCTTACTATTTAAATAAATTTTCTCCATACTCCCTCAGTATGAGTTAGCTTTCAAATTCCTGCTCAGTGACCAAGAATTATCATTCTTTCTGTTTAGTAGTTAACATTCTCTCAATTAATATATGTGACACGGAGGCATTTAATAACTCATGGTACTAGTCCCTGAATGTTTCAGGAAATTTTCTATTAAGGTTTGGGGTAGGAGGAACTGGCCTGAAATATTTCATATTTTATGTATGCAGTTAAAACAAAATATCTTCTAGTGATTTATAGTACAGAAGAGATAATTCCCAGCATAGCTGAAGCAAATGATGGAGTTGGCTAATTCCCTAAAACACTAATCCAGTTCTTCAGTTGTGGCAGATTCATCTTTCTCTCTCGCAACTAATTCATCTCATGTTGAAGTGGTAAGATTCAATAACTTAAAAGAAAGATATTAAAAGTAGGTTTCATTCTGTCATTACAGGAAAATATATTTGGTTCGAAGAGAGGAAAAGACTCATACATGTAAACAGCAATGATATTCAGCCCCTAAACACCTTTTCTTTTCCAATGGTTTCTGTTTTCTTCTTGGAATTATGGTATAGTTGGATAAATATCTCCTACTAGTTTTACTTTAGTTTTCCCAAGATTTTAGCCTATTTACCAGTTTATTTTAATTCTAAATAAAAAAAATTACCCTGAGATATGATTTTCAGACTAAGTGGAGTTAGAGATATAACCTTTTCTTTGTGTTTTCAATCCATGTAGATGCTGGTTTTCGTCTTTAGTCAATCACATTTCAGAAGAAATTTATGGCCACGTTCAGCCAATTGTTATGCTTGCTGAGGCACCTGTGTTTAAGAGAGCAGTGAGTGATTCAGGCTGCCTCTAGTCAAGTGACACTCTGGTACTTAAAAAGGGCGATAGGCATGACACCAAAACGAGGGACCCACTGGAAGTCTTCAGAATGTGACCTTTCTCCATTCAAAGTTGCCCATGGAAGGGAAACCCAGGATACAGGTTGTGTTTCCCAGGAAATCCTAGTGGAGTCATTAAGGTTTAAGGAGCAGTGACTACCATGGACTACATATCCTCTTTTTGACAGTAAATATATTGTGTTCTTAAAAGAAATAAAATAACCTTCATTGAGCTACATGCTAGGTATTTTGTCTATCAACCCTACTCCTGCAGTCACCAAACAGGGGAACACACAGTACAGCATGTGTTTTCTCTGAAAAGGAGGTTCATCATTTATAAAGGCTGAGAAAAGTGTGTAAAGGACCTGACAGACTGGCTAATGGGGCAATGTAAACTGCTAATCTCTGTTCTGAATGTGCACGCTATAGTAGGAGCCACCATCCATCCTCGGTGCTGTGGTGGCTGGTCTGAATGCGACCTTTAGATACTGAGTGCTGAACTGTGCTTCTCCATGGATGGCTGCAGACACTCCCGACTGCTGTGCCCTGAGCTGGCTGGATGCAGGCCAGGTCTGTGCAGAAACAGTATAGTCGCATTACTATAGTGCTGAGGTGGAACTAATAAGCCTTGGTAATGTGTTCCATACTCCTAAGCCCCTAACTCATTCTTAAAAATAGGATTTTTGCCCTGGATCAACATACATGCTTAACAGTTATGAAGGCTATTTTGTATTATGGTCATCCGTTCAAAACAATTTTTTAAAAAGGGACAGAAGAATAAATTACCATGATATAACTAACTCTTGATCCTGAATAATCATGGAAGTTTGCAAAATAGCTCTGTAATTAACATTATCGGATTAATATTGTTGATTTAAGTTCTTAGAAATACTGAGCATCACATTCCTAATAAATCTAACAGTATTGGCTTTAGCCACACACATTACTCATGAAAAATATAGCTCTGAGAGTTAAGAAAATTAATTCCTCTGCAGTTCTGAAAAAGAACAGTGATTTTTCCTCCAGTCAATAAATACAAATAACAGACATTATTAGCATTACTCTGAAACTGCACATTCTTTACTTCATTTAACTGGAGGTCTTGCATGAGCTTGTTTCATTTAATACAACCAGATAAGATTGTTTTTAACATCTAGACAAGCTAAACCTGATATGAAATGAATTTCTTAGTTTGGCAGGTAGACTGAAAATTATGAAGATGTGAGTACGCAAAGGAAGTACTGTAGTTAATTTTAACAGCTTTTAAAACAAGTCAAGTTTTTGATAACACCAGGGAGATGAAAATGAATATTTCTTGAGTAGAATGACATATCAGCATGCTTTTATCTTTGATGTAGGCCCTTGACTGTAAAATCATCAATCTCACACAGCATTTATAGTCAATATGTTGGAGAAATTAAAAACATTCCAGTTTAGAGACATAGCACGTGTAGATTACCTGAACAGACGAAATGTTACAGTTGTGATTTATGTATATGTCTTTTACAGTTTCATTTCTACTTCTTGCAACATACTAAATGTTGCTTCCAAGCATACTGCTATCATAAGCACAAATATTTTGTAGTCTGTAAAAGATCATTTATTATGTTGTAACTTGCTACAAATCAGCAGTTTTTATGTGTATTGCATACTACACATTTGTTATCTGTTCTGCACTGAAACAGATTTGTAGGGTTGTTTTAGCTAGTATCTTCACTGGTATGACCGTATTAAGTGATTTATATATTTATTTTTAATTTCAAACATTATCTAAGTCAAAAAACATCAAGGCCTGTAGTTAGAGGTGACCTGTTATATTTTCTATATATAAAGAATTATTACAACATTTGTTGTGTTACGAAGTCCTATCATATATAATAGCAATGCAAAGACAGGTTTGAAACAAATTCAGTTACAGTCTGCAAAAAGATTCTCTGGGAGGATTGCATTTCATCTGACTTTTGATGTGTATAGTGTGGGTGTGTATATCTGAACTATTCATCCTAAGCTTCTTTTACAGTGGATGAAAAGAAAGAGGCTCCTCCAGGTGTGATTCATATAACTGTTTTAAGATACCTACTTTGGCATGAGATAAACTGCCATCGGAGATTCTATTTATGTTCATTAGCAAAATCAGTAGTTCAGATGTAGACATCTCCATTTACTTTCCATGGCTCCAGTGGGCTTTGGAGTAGGCCTCAAAAATGTGCCAGCTCTTTCCATAGTGCTCAAAAGCAAAACTGCCTCAGCACACTGATACTACAGACGGCAAGAACGCTTAATCACTCACAAGTTCTCCAGAAATTTCTGTGAGAAAAGCCACATGTTTTGTTGCAGGACTGCTGAGGGTTAAAGAACAGCAGGTGCCAATTTCTCCTGCAATGGTGCATTGACAAGAGAATGGCACCAAGCGAGACTCCCTGATTCCCATCCATAAGCTAATTTCTTGGCTAGAGAGCCAAGGAGTGATCAGCAAGACTCGCTCACCCTTAAACAGCCCTATATGGCCAGTGTGAAAACCTAATGGAGAACGTAGATTAACAGTAGACTATTGTGGCCCGAATGAAGTCACACCACCACTGAGTGCTGCTGTGCCAGACATGCTAGAACTTCAGTATGAACCAGAGTCAAAAGCAGCCAAGTGGTATGCTACAATTGACATTGTTAATGCCTTTTTCTCTATTCTTTAACAGCAGCAGAGTGCAGGCCACAGTTTGCTTACACCTGGAGAGGCATCCAGTACACCTGGAACAACTGCCCCAGGGGTGGAAACACAGTCCTAGTTTGCCATGGACTGATCCAGACCGCACTGGAGAAGGGCGGAGCTCCGGAACACCTGCAATACACTGATGACATCATTGTGTGGGGTAACACAACAGAAGAAGTTTTCAAGAAAAGTAAGAAAATAATCAAAACTATTCTGAAAGCAGGTTTTGTTACAAAAAGAGGAAAGGTCAAGAGGCCTGCACAAGAGATCCAGTTTTTTGGGAATTAAGTGGCAAGATGAGCGACGCCAGATTCCAATGGATGTGATTAACAAAATAACAGCTATGTCACTGCCTACTGACAAAAAGGTGTTGTGGGTTTATGGAGAATGAATATTCCAGGTTATAGTCGGATTATGAGACCGCTCTATGAAGTGGCTCGAAACAAACATGATTGTATGTGGGGCCCTGAGGAACAACAAGCCTTTGAACAAATTAAACAAGAGATTGTGCATACAGTAGCCCTTGGACCAGTCTGAACAGGATGGGAGATTAAAAACATGCTCTAAACTGCAGCCAGGGACAATGGTCCTACCTGGAGCCTATGGCAGAAAGCACCAGGGGAGACTCAAGGTCGACCCCGAGGATTTTGGATGTTACAGATACTACCTGAAGTAAATGGGTTGCATTTGTACTGCTACAAGTTATCCTGGTGACCAGGAAGCAGAAAAAGAGGTCAGCACTTTCCTCTGCCCCTTATGACAAAGACTAATTCAATCCAGACAGCATGGGAGAAATCCTTCTGATGAAGATCTAGGAGAGGGTCCTTCTAAAGCAGACAAAGGAAAGGGTCTTTCTAAAGCAGATCAGGGAGAGAGTCCTAAGGCAGTGTCAGTGCATGGATTGGGATCGAAGGCATGTATAGTCTGTCTTCTACATCTCAGGTGACAGGGGAGCATGAAATCTGTCTGTATAGTTCCAGAAGAATATACGTTTCTGAATTCATTGGGAATTTTACCTCAAAATGTGGTCATTTCAGATACCAGAGAGAGAGAGAGAAAGATAACACCAAATTGCCTATTTTCTCAACTGCCTGTAACATTTAGGGTAACTCAAGTTGATGCTTAACTTTAATTTTCTGTTTCAGAAAATCGGGAAGATTTCTTCATCTGAGTATGAAAGTAGAATACGAAATACTTTCCATTATGGAAATACTGCCTGTACAAACATTAAAACTTGAAATGCAGCCACTAAACTGGCTCTACACTAAACATATGAAGGAAACTAGGGGAGTTTGTCAGTCATGTTTTCTCTACAGTGATCCAGTTGCCACAAACTGACAGTAATTATTGATCTCACCTAACCTAAGCCATGTAAATGTTAGGCATCTAGCACTTTTCCTGGCTTCTATATTCTGAGATGTTGGCCCCTCAGGAGGACGCTCCATCCAATTCTGACTGAGACACCTGCTTGGGCGCTGATATTCATGACTTCTTCCATCTGAACAGTTGAGATGGCTGTCACACAACAAGAACATTGCCTGTCCTTCTCCAAGTACCTTTCAACAGGGAGAATGGCCAGACTTTCAGTGCAACTGATGAAATGGGCTTTCTTAATGTTTTGAAAAATAAAAGGTGATTTTTGAACTTACAGTACATTCTTTTCATCATCACTAGGTAAAATCCAAATTCAATTAAGACCGAAATGCAGGGAACTAGGAGTGAATTTGTCTAGTAAAGCCACACTAGGGCAAGCAAAAACCTGCATGCAGAGAAAGTGTGAAGTGTGAAACCTACATAAAGAGAAATTTTAGCTTCTTTACTTCCTAGCGCTTGAGGTTCTGCTTTTTATTGGACGTAGGTAGAATGTTCAACTTAAGTCAATTTTCTGTTTTTGAGGCCTAAGTGAATAGAAAGATGACATTGCAAAGTAGCACAAGAAGTCTCTTTTTTTAACAAAGTTTCACACTAGTTTGTTATACATTGGAACTAGTAATTTCTCCTTTTCCTCCACTCCAGTGATAACAGTGACAATAAAAACAGTCTTGAAACTTTCAAAATCCCATTTATCCACTCTTGAAAATAAGTCTCAGGCTTTTTAATTACTCAGGCATATTCAAAAATATCAATCTTCCTTCTCATACTTTTTTATTATTTGGTTACTCAGAATCCTCCAATTGTTCAAAAAAAGCACATTTTCAGTATAGCATATACAATTTTTTTACTCCCTTGTCTGTGATACTTAGTTGTGGAAATGAGATACATATATGGAAAAATATAGTGCATGGATATACACAGAATATAGGTACATATATACTCAGAAATGTAGTTAATGGAAGAAAAGTATTCAGCCTACTTCCAGTAGATATTGAAACAGTACATATTTAAGGGGAGAGAAATTAAAATCTAAATTCACAGCTCAGTCGAGATCATCCATGTGTACAACAGATAAATGTAGAGTACCCAATTAAAACTCCCAAATGCTTTGTATTTACCCACATTAAAGCTCCTAGTGGGTCTAGGGCAGAGAGTTTCTTGTTCCAAAAAGAGGCATATCAGCAGGTATTGGCTAGCTCAAGTGGCACATTGGCACTAGCACAAAGACCTCACTTGTTTGATGGGCAGGCTCCATAGCATGTCAAGCCAGATTTTTCTGGGTTTAAATGTCCTCTTATGAATTGTCTGGCTGTTCATTGCTGGTAAGGTTAGAGAGAGATAGTACTTGTCAACTTGTGGATTACTTTGACAGTAAACTATGTGAGTTTATCCCCTGATAGGCACCAAAGAATCTTTAAGATGACACCATCACTAGAAAATAGTAATCACAAATGCATATTTTATGTTCATGCTTTGATATTCAAGTGAAAGGCACTACAGCATTTACAATCTGTCCACAGTTACACAAAACCAGGAGAGTTTATTGCTATTTTAGGATCTGGGAAGCTTCAGGCAGACAACTCAAAATAGGAGCCACAACAGTACAGATTTGTAACAAATTTCAGAGATGAAAATAAAGTGTGTCCCCACAATACAATAATGTAGCTCATAGCTGATTTTAACATATGAAGTTATCCCACTGTATTGTGGCTTTTTCACAGTTCTGGAGGAGGGGGCTAGTGACTGTGGGGTGATGAGAGAAGAAATGGTGAATCAGGGCATCATAGTCTTTTTCCGTCTTTTCCTGTGAAGAGAGATACCTGCCCAGTTTAGGGTATCTTTCTCAGCCTGTTGGTACAGCTATATTAACTATGTGTGTGAAGAAGGCAACCAGTCATCCACCCACCTTCGTTTCCTCTCCCTTCCCCCTTCCGCTAGTCCTTCTAGCTGCACAGGCTTTCCACTTCGCACTGGTGCTTGCTTTAAGGCAACTATGACAGAAATGTAAAGAAGTCATTTGTGCCTACTGTTTTGTTGTTGTTTTTCATCTATTCCATCATCTTTAATTGATTTTTTTTTTTTTTCTGGGAACAGAACAAATCTGCAAGAAATGCCCCAGTAAAACTGGGCTAAGGAGTATTATCCCTTAATGGTCCTTAATGTAGTATAGCTTAGTACTAATTACTCATTACTCAGGAGTCTGGACTGCATTCAGTGCACACATTAATTCCCATTACTTGTGTGCTCTGAAGGCACAACACTACAGACATTAGGATTTAAAGATTTTTTTCTCTTGTCCTGTTTTGTCTTTTCATGGACTTATAAAAGGACCAGTAGGTTTAATGAGTTACAAGCCATTGGAAATAATCACAGCATTTCTTCTGCTCTTCCTCTCCTTCCAACTAAAGGTGATTTTGGAAGACAAGCTGCATGCATTAGAATCCAGGCATTACTTTAACTCAGCATTTTATGCTGCAAAATGATAAGTAGACTTCAGAAGTGACTGTGTTTCTGACTGACTTTTTAAGAATATGAATTTCTGATAGTCGTTTTCTGACACTCATGTAAAGAACCTTATTTTGAAGACTTTAATCTGTGTTAAATTGGGGTAAAGTCGGCCAATGAATTTAGAAGTTGTTAATAATTTACTAAGAAAGTGCTGTGGGAGACCTGCAAATAAGGAAACTGCAGAAGCCTCCTCTCCTTAAACATGGGATGAAGAAAAATTGCCAAATCCATAGTTTATATTAAATCCAGTATTGGCTTAATATAAAATTTAGTGCTTGATTTACAGATTCATTACATATCAAAGCTAAATGAATGAATCTATAAATACCCTTGAAAAGGAACTGAAAGATCAGTTGACAGTTTGGTGGTGATGCTAAGTTATTAGAAAACCCGATTTTGAGAGTTTTATAAGGACCTCATGATAATGAGTTAAATTGAATTCAGTGTAAATGAATATAAAAAATGTGAAAAAGCTCTTAAATGTCTAGATACAATACTAGACCATGAACTAAATATTTCCATTTAGGAAAAAGAACTAGAGTATTTCAATGGAAAATACTGTGCTCAGCAGGCGGCAGCAAAGTAAATGGAATCACAAAAAGTGAACAGAAAATAAGCCAGAACATGGCATGCTACCACTGTAGAAAAACAATGTCTGGATCTTGGCTACGGTTTGCATTACTGCTGCCCCAGACAGGGATGGTGAGGGTGGTCAGACAGACAGGCTGGCTTCAGTGTGAGGAGGGGCTAACAAGATTACAGCATTCAGCCTGGAAAAAAGGGTTACAAAGAGAATATGAGAAAAGTCTGCAGGATCCTAAGGGACTTGATAAAGTTAAAGAGAGATTTTTAACTACCTTTTCATAAACCAGAAAGAGCCTATATAGAATTGAGCTGATTCAGGACAGGTCTGTATAAAATATAGCTGTGAAACTCTTTGGCATGCCACGCTGTGCATGCTAAAATTTTTATGTGGATTGTGAAAGTAGTTGAACGAATTAATCGCAGAAAAATTCCTCACTGGCTAATAAGGCAAAACCTGCCACCTCTAGGTTAAGATTCCCAAACTTTAACTGCTAGATGCTATATTGGGAACGTATCACTACTGCTTGTTGTGTTCTTACATCTCTCTGATATCTGCTATTGTTTACTATCATAGACAGAGTCTATGGGTAGACTAACAATTTTTCTCTTGCAGGTTGATGATTTTTATGTTCTCCTCTTTAATCTTCTTAAAAAATCTGATTTAGCAGTCCATAAGCTTAGTCCTTTCTAGTCTGTTGACATCTCTAGAGACAGTTTTTTAAATCCAAAAATTAGCAGCAAAAGCATAAAATTTAAACAAGTCTTTACCCAGGACCACAACAACAGTTTTAACGATTACTTTGCTATACACCACAAATATTTATATATTAATAATCACATAGATCTCAACGAAGGTGGCCTCAATTCTAGCTGACAAAAAGGAGTATGTAATTTTGGTCTGAAGCTTTTGAAATACCTGGATTCGGTTCTTGGTTTTCTAGGGATCCCAGTGGTATTTAGTTGTATTTAAGGCACTGAGTGGTATTTTCCCCAGCTATCATTTGGCTTTTATCAGACTATAGGAAACTAATCTATGGACACTTTTGGGTTGATGAAATTATTTGTCAGGCAGAGCTTTAATTTACTTGCTCTTATAATGTGTCTAACTAATAGGGCAGGTACACTGCATGGTATGCCCCATAGTCTAATAGGGCAGGTACACTACATGGTATGCCCCATAGTCCTGCTTCCCGGATCATTCTGATAAGGAAAGTTTCTGGAAAGTGTTTTTACTCCTGTCCTGCCTAACTACCATATTTTTTGCCATTGGAAGTCAGTTGAAGTGAGGCCAGAGGAGACACGAACAATTTGACCACAATCTGGACATATGTCAAAATGATTACCTATATGCAAACCCAAGTCAGGACCTCTAAGGCCCTCCCATTCCCTACGTGTATATATGTAGCCTGATTTAATATGACTCCTCATGGGCGCTAAAGTTTTTTTGGGGAGTGGCCTTATAGCAGCATCCTAACTCAATTAGCTAAGGTTGTCCAAACAGATGTAATAACATTAATCCTCCTCCAAGAGTCTGATACAAAGCCTAAAATAACTACCCCCCCCCAAAAAAAACAAAAATGGAGAGGAAAAATATTGACATCAGGCCCCAAAAGAATTGCTTTTTTCAGGATTACTGTGTTTTCCAGACTGATAACTTGAAGGAAAAGGAAGATGGGGACAACATTCTTCATGGGTCAGAATAAAACATTACTTACAGGCTGTTTTCTTATGAAACTCTTCTCCAAATAGAGACCACTGAGTCAAATGTAACATTTCATTTACACTCAATGTAGAATCATCTTATTTCTTTCCTGTGGTGTTTTTCCTGAAACTAAGCAAAAAATAGCTTACAAACCTCAAGGTGATTTCAGACCCATAAAAAATTAAAGAGCAGGAACTTCAGAGCACAGGAGATAATCCTTTGGTAAAGAAACCAGCACACAGTCCCACCCACAGCATCTCTATATTTTCAGACAGATGTAATTTGTTGATGTATTTTGCAACAGATATAAAATTCCTTTTCTGTCCTGTTGACATTTCTGTGAGCTCAATTCTGTATACTGTTTGTAAACAAAGTATTGTTTTTTTATATAAGAAGACATACAGTAAATCTCTTCTTCACTTTAAAAGCCCTTCCACTTCATTGTATTTAGAAAACCTACACTGTGCTGTGACTGAAATCTACGGGAGCTTTACCATTTACTTAAAGGAAAGCAGGATAAGGTCCTTATTGATTCAGTGTGATTAATATGTATGATGCTTCTGGAGTTAGTGCAGCTTCTTCAGACTTGTTTTTATAGCTAACTGTAGGAATAGAACAACAAAGATTTGCATTTTTTTGCATACCACTCAACAAACATTACATCCATCAAGTTTTCCTTTTCCATTGTCAGATCTAAATAGAGCTCTTTTGATATGAGATTATTGATGCTGACATTAGCTGATCATTTATAAAAACAACCTCAACATCTTGAATGCACCTTTAAAGAAAGAAAACAGTACATGGCTCCAATTCTGAATAAAGAGTAATCATTCAGTTTTATCTGTATGCCAGAAAGCACAATTCCAGCCTGCGTTCACAGAGGGGAATTTGGTGATGTGTGTTACTGCCCTGAGGCCTGTTTTCACGTACTGTATAGCTCTGACTATGAAGTCTTGTACAAAAATATTTAGTCTTGCAGTGCCTTAGGGGACTTACTTTTAATGGAGTCAGTAGGGAATGCTCTGTATTTCTCCATAAAAAAGGCACAGTTTTTCTGATGTTATAAATAGCTGTGGATCTCTTTTATTAAATGTTATATTTACCATAGAAGCATACATTTCTGCGGTTTGGTATTTGTTTCAGGTTTAGATACTCATGATGTATCCAGTCATATAGTGTCTTTCTATGTCATTCTTTTGTGTGATTATTAATTATATTCCAGTATCATTAAAGTAGTATAGATGCAAGCATATAGTTTGATTCAGAATTATTACAGTTAACACTTATTTTAGAATGTCTAAACCAGCTAGCTTTTGCTTGATTATTTCATGCAATTTGCCCTGAAAATGGAGCTATCTTGGACCTAAAAGGTTCATGAATAGGTACACAGAATTTTAATCCCTGAACATACTTTTTAGCTCTTCTGGGATTGAACAGGAGACTCCTCAGGTGTTGTCTCCAAAACCACTTCTGGTGCTTCATCCTTACAGGTTATAACAGAGTTCTTGCAAGAAGGGATTATGGTTCTATTTTGCTACTTCCAAATTTGATTTGATGAAGTTAAAGAAATACATGAGGTTTAAAGATAATTCAGCTAAAATCAGTCAAATAGAGCTCTTTTTTTGGCACAAGCGGAAGTTAGTATGATCACGGTGCTCAATACTATTACTTTTTATTATCGAAGCCAAGACTTATTGTGTCATTCTTGTCTTTTACCAAAATAACTGCTGAAACCAGTATAGACAGATTTCTTTGAGTGTGATTCAGTAAAGTCATGTGGTGTTAGGGAATGCAGAATCACATCTAGTTCTACGATGACCTGCAGACCCACTCTATCCTGTTAGGCTTTCATCTCATGTTGATTCTAATCTAATATGTTTTGCAGATAAAGCAATGACCACATTTGATTTCAGGTTGTGTTGTACTGGGGCCCTGAACCTGGTGACTTTTGCTAAGCAGAAATTCTGGTATCGCTGTGTCACTCTATAGACCCTACAGACCCCACAGACCCCACAGACCCTACAGACCCCACAAGATGCCCACAAGCAGCGAGGGATTTGATTCCTAACACTTTTCATTAAAATATACTCTGATAATATCGACTATAGTTATTAGCTAAGTTTCTGGGTAGTGTGAACAGGTGGTGTCCTCAATCTGCTCCAAATATATTCTAACACACCATGGACCACATTGCAATACTCTCACCCACACTGAGAGCACATTTTTTTTCTGCACATACTCTTTACCCACTGGAACTTCTTGTGGAGTAACACGCCATAGTGTTTCATAGCCTGATTGTAGAATGGTTTGGCTTATATAAGGTGCTGTTATTTGGCTTTTTGGCTAGCTCTGTGAATAATGATATCTTTTCCTGCTGTATTCTCTAAATTTGTCATTATCCCTTTTTCCCTCCCCCATTCTTAAGATAAGATGAAAATAAGGAGCCCTACACAGGATTACAAAGGCTGCTTATAAGCTGAGCAACCCTGCACACTTATTATTTAAGGGCTGATCTATATGCTACCCATTCACAGGTATATTCCGCTTACCACCATGGAGTACTTCTAACTTTGCATTCTTTTTCTTTCTTTTTTTTTCTTTTGGTTTATTTCCTTGAACTCTCTTCTGCCAGACAATACTTGTGTAGTTTTTAATTTCACTTTTGCATTTTCTCATGTGCAAATTCTGTATTTTCTTTTGATGTAAAGGAATAACAGTCGAATATTGTTTCAGGTGTATTAATATATATGATGCCTTTTTTACCTCTCTTTTTCGGTTACTTTAAATTTAATTTTGTAGTTACTTTTTTGCAGGCAAAGAAAGGGATGGCATGGTTACTAAATCTTTGGAGTAGAAGCAGAGTGGAGGAGAATTCAATGTGGAAAATTCAAGTGTAGAATCACAAGATCTGAAAGAGAAAGGAAAAATAATATGGGAAAAAATATTAAATGTCTGTTGATCCTTGCTAGTAGTACTGAAATAAAACATGAAACATATAAGGGAATTTGAGAAGCTGAGCTATGAAAGATGATACTAAAAAAACTGTTAGGAGAAAATCACTTGTAATTTTGAGACTGGAGAAAACTTCAGAATGCAGCATTATGAGATGGAGAACATAACTCTGAAAGTACAACTTTCTCCTCTGAGAAAATAAATATTAAGGGACTGACATAGGTAAGATGGAGAAGTATGGTGAATCTGTCTCATCAACAGAAGGATTACGAGGATAACAGGTAGGCTTCATTTCCCATGACAGGGGATAGAACACAGTATGAAATAACATATTCTGAACTGAGAAAGGTACCTGAGCTACGTATTCTGAGCTACTGGGACAGGTAAAATTTACACTGTGATCTTAACCTTACTTGCTGTGATTACGAAAACCTTTGAAGCATTTTATTCTGTACAGAGAAGATGGATGTAAAGCACAGACCTAAGCCTGCAAACGATGTGCTAGGATTACACAGAGTGAAATGGAACTAAGAGATGAACAGAGCAAAATATAATATAATTTACACTGGCTTTAGAAGTTAAAGCATAGACTGATTAATCTTCACTTGTGCCAAATAAATAAACTTAGTGTTATTAGGAATCAGCTACTAAGTGACAGTGTCATTGCATTTCTGAATCTAAAAGTAAAGATTGACAAAGCATTGAGTTCAGAAAATTTGAGGCATGCAAAAATTTAATAGACTGAAGTGTCCTATCAATAACCATAATGAAAATCTGGAGCAATCCAAAATAACAAACCTTTGTTAATATTATACTTCTACCAGAAATGTTAAAATCAAAGCCTGCATCTCTAACAATGTTGCTAGTTTTAATCCAGCTTTATTAATAAGGTTTTACTTGCATCATAGTCAAAACCACTGCTGATGTAAGTGGAAAAGTACTGAATAATAAATAATAAAAATGAAATTACTTAGAAGTATTTACAACTAGTGCAGTCTATAACAATATCAGAGAAATAAATAATAAATTTAGTTAAAAATGAAAGAGTAGGAGGTCTTTGTAGAGAACTTTGGAGTCAGTTACATATTCCTATTTGTATGTTTGTCATGAGGTTGTAAATCATTACTAATATCAGGGTAGATCTAAATGATGTACTGCATTCTCTGCCAGGATATGAGCTGGCATACCGACTTTGGTTATGACTGTCTGTGGTGGGTTGACCCCAGCCAGCAACTAAAGCACCCACCAGCTGCTTGCTCAGTTGGGAGGATCAGCAAGATGAGCAAGATTAAGAAGAGAAAACTTGAGAAAAACTCGTGGGCTGAGCTAAAGACAGTTTGATAAGTGAAGAAAAGAGAGGCAAAAAAAGAAGTGATACAAAGGTTATCACACATCACCTCCCACAAGCAGACCAATGCCAGCCTGTCTCTGAGCAATGGCTAGTTTGAAAAAAACAAACTCCCAATTTCTTTGTTGCTGAGCATGATGTTATATGGCTTGGAATATCCCTTTGGTCAATTTGGGTCAGCTGTCCTGACTGTGTTCGCTCCCAACCTCCTGCCCACTCCCAGCCTACTTGCTGATAGCGGGCAGAGTGAGAAACACAGAAAGCGTTGGTGCAATTGCTCAGCAGTAGCTAAAACATCGGTCTGTATCAACACTGTTTAGTCACAGATTCAAAACAGCATCATACAGGCTGCTGTGAAGAAAGTTAACCCCACCCCAGCCAGACCCACTACACTCTCTCATCACAGGAACTTTACACTTTGAAACGTGCAATGGCAGTGGTGTTTGTCTGAGCCATAAAAGGCATGGACACCAATGAAAGTTATTACTGGTGACAGTCATTACTATACAAAAGATATTCTCAAAATACTTAAATGCTGTGTGGCAACTCTTAAGAGAATTGGATAGTCAAAGACACATAAACATAGCCCTTTGAGTGTTTTTAAAATTCTGCTCAAATTTCATTTTGTCCCTTTCATCCTTTCTTCCTCGGAAGGTATGTCTTGCTGACATCAGTAGTCTTATGTGCCGCATGAAGGAAGATAAGGGATTAACATGAGAGATCTAACCAATCTTCCAGAAATACCTATGCTTGACTGCCTGCTCCTTCCTCCTGCTGGAGCTTACTGTTCCCGGAGGAGGGAAGACAGAACAAAGTGCCTACTTGTGCCTTAGCCATAGGGTGCAGAGTCTGTCATCTATCTTAAAACCATCTCTGCATGCCACTCAAGTTAAGCTGCAGGATGCTGTACAGACACACCTGAAGCACAAGCACAAAATCCTTCCAGCAGACTCTATTGCAGGGGGAGTAATTTCTGAGAGAAGGAGCCAGAGACTCCTTGGACTGACACCTAAGGTTTCACAAGTGCTTTTCTGTCTGTGCCTCTGTATATTACATTAAAGTAATCATTAAGTTAACCTCACTTTCTTGGTGATCAAAATGGTTTGGAAAGGCATTATAGGCTGTTTAATACAGGGTTATTTTCAAAGCTTACGACATTTATTAATTTGTAAAACAAATGATGCAACTCATAGCTTTGCATCTCTTCATTCATCAGCTGAATGATTAAAGTTTGTGTCAATTCTGCTATGGTAAACAGGGAAATCAAATCTTTACCTATACTGGAACAAACAAGACAACTTTTGTCCTTGCCTGAAGGGACAATGTCATTGCCTTGAGCTTCCATCTATCATTACCATCAGTTAATTAGAATGAAGAAAAGCTTTAAATGCCCTCGCTCTAATTTATCATTCAGGACTTCTCCAAGCATTAATAGAACTGTCAATCATTTCAGTCCTTCAAAAATGTTTATAAAAACTATGATAAGTATTTTTTCTGTAGGATTCAATGGCAGGAGGTAGTGAGTCCCTTCCGTGTGTTGACATTTGAGCTTTAACTCAAAAATGCTGTCTTAAGATCCTTCTAATCTCATTTTATCTGTTGAAACGATGTCATCTTTCTCTTGGAGAAGCAGTGCTCTCCTACTTCAGTTAAAGATATTCCTAAGAAGTTCTGATAAACAAAGAAATAAAACCATAACAACACTTTATCTAAAACAATTATTTTTAAAGTCTATTAATAAAAAGCTGTGTTACTTCATGTAATAAAATATTTATTTTTTATATGATTTGTCAAAATAAACGAAATTCAAAGTTCTTCCTCCTTAAACTCTTAAAACCCTGACTTTGGGTTAATGAAGTCCACAGAGCCAAGGTGTGAGCTTTCTCCAGTCATAAAAGAAAACAGCACAGTTTCAGCGGCATTTTTTCACTGCTTTTCACTGATTTGTTGTGGATAAATATTTTCTTTCTTTTCCTACTTTCTTTCTTTTGGGATGTAAAAGAAGGCTGCTGAAAGAATAGTATGTGATGGGAAACTATGGGTGAGTGAAACAGCAACCAGCTGTGGAAATGCTAGCTGCTGGGAAAAGGCAGTCACCATGCAAAATTAATTCCCATTTTACACAGGCCAAAAATCACCTCTGGAAATTATATCCTGTATGTAAACTCTGTGGGTGTTCACATATACACATAAAATTGAGCAAACAAGGGACTTGCTTACAAATGCCAAATCATCCTACTGTAACCTGTAACCTGGTTTATAAATAAATGCTTGATTATAGTCCTGGAGTGGATTTCTAAGAGCAGAGAACACTGAAAACTCTTTTGAGCAACCTTTAGCCTCTCTTTGTAGTATTCCAAAAATCAAATGTCATACACATCGACATCAAACACAGCACTTCAACAGGAACCTGCTTTACCATAAATACCACCATAACGATCTCTCTGTTTTTTTTTTCATATTTTATTTACACTTTAAAAATGTGGAATAACTACCTTTTGCAATAGTGGTGTAACCATCATAAGTTTCCAGATACAGAGAAAGAACAAGCTGTATAAAGTAGGGGTATCTTTTACTAGACCCACGGTTGTAGCTGGAAGGAATAAGACAAGGTTTCAGGCACATAAGCCCTCCAGATGTAGAAGCAACATAGTTCAAACTAAGCATAGGCCAAGAATAATTACTCTTAGTTTGACTTTATTATGTTAATAACACAATCCAAGAAGAAAACTAGGTGTCTGGTATCTATGAGACATAAAGGCCTGATGGCAGAGGGGAGAAACAATGTTTGGATCAATGTGAGACAGAGACACACATCATTACCTCCTGCTGCTGGAAGCAGCGCAAATTATCACATGCCATGAAACCAGTGTTTCTACTAAATCCCCTGGTTTTGGTGTCCAGTGGAATAAAGAATCATAGTTCGCAGCCTCTCCTTCTGAGGTTGAAGTTGTTTTGAGTTTATTGCTCTTCCTTGAAGATTGGGACTAAGAGGTCAGAGATGGTGTGGTTGTGTAGTGGAAAGTGTTCCCCCTGTTGCTAACCAGGTGTTTCTGTCCTTTATTGCTTGTCTGTCAGTTTATTCTGTTTTGCAGCAGTTGTTTGGTTTTATACAGAAAAGACATCTGATGCATCAGATGAAGCATTTCTAAAGTGACTCTAACTGCTCCTTTAGGGTTAGAGTGGCACTGGATATGTGTTGAACTAAACCAAGACGAAAAATTTTAACTGTCCTGTTTTTTCATCCCACTGGTATGAAATTCAAAATAGCATATATAAATTATCCTATTTCCATCATGTGCCACTCTTTCTGGTAGAAGTACTTTACTCATTATGTATTTCTGCAAACAAGGGTGACAGGTTTTGTATACCTGTTTTCATTCGAGTTATGCGGTATTTTTCTTCTGGTGTAGTGTTATATATTCAGTCCAAATTTGCTTTGACTGTTTTCTCCATTAGTTGGTCTATAACCTTAAATTTTAAGGAATATTCTTGGTATTTACTAAGCCATAAAGCCAAAGGGAGCCTGGTTTATGGTTGCTGATGTTAGGCTTAAAGCATTTCTATAAATGGGGTTATTATTCATCGGGAATGCCACAACCAGCACTTTTTTCAAAAGATCAATTAGAATAAAAAATGTTATAATTCTACCATTTATAAATACCAAAATATAAAGGAATTGCTGCACATGAACTTTCTGATTGCTGTGCTAAGCCAAATAAGTGCCATTTTGTCTTTCAGAACTATACTTCATGCTGACTATTGAACAGTCATATCAATACTTGAGAAGAAATAACATAAGTGTGTGAAGAATTATTTAAATACAGTAAACCAGGATTTTTGCACTGAAGTAAAAGAGAGAAAGCATGAAATACACATAATATTTCCTAAAAATACATACAATCTAATCATGCTGACTTAATAGCTAAATCAATATAGCAATTGAACGTCTTTATAAAAGAACGAAAAAGGACACCTAAAAAAAAAGTATTGCAAAGGAGAAGCTTAGGAGATTTGTTAGAATAGAATAGAATAGAATAGAATAGAATAGAATAGAATAGAATAGAATAGAATAGAATAGTTCTAGCTAGAACGGACCTACAGTGGTCATCTAGTCCAACTGCTTGACCACTTCAGGGCTGACCAAAAGTTAATGCATGTTGTTAAGGGCATTGTCCAAATGCTTCAAACACTGACAGGCTTGGGGCATCCGCCACCTCTCCAGGAAGCCTGTTCCACTGTTTGACCACCCTCTCATTAAAGAAATGCTTCCTAATGTCCAGTCTAAACCTCCTCTGATGCAGCTTTGAACCATTTCCATGTGTCTTGTGCCTGGATACCAGGGAGAAGAGCTCAGCGCCTCCCTCTCCCTTTCCCTTTGCAGGAAGCTGCAAAGAGCAATGAGGTCATCCCTCAGCCTCCTTTTCTCCAAACTAGACAAGCCCAAAGTCCTCAGCTGTTCCTCATAGGGCATTCATTTCAGCCCTTCTACCAGCTTTGTTGCCCTCCTCTGGACACATTCAAGGGCCTTCACATCCCTTTTAAGTTGTGGTGCCCAGAACTGCACACAGCACTCAAGGCCACACCAACACTGAATACAGTGGGATAATCACCTCTTTTGACCAGACGGTTATACGATGTTCGATGCACCCCAGGATGTGGTTTGCCCTCTTGGCTGTCAGGGCAAACTGCTGAATCATATTGAGCCCGCTGTCGACCAGCACCCCCAGATGGCTTTCTGCAGGGCTGCTCTCCAACCACTCATCTCCCAGCTTATACTTGTGTCCAGCATTACTCTGTCTCAGGCACAAAATCCAGCATTTGGTCTTGTTAAATTTCATCCCTTAAATCATTGAATCATAGAATGGCTTAGGTTGGAAGGGACCTTAAAGGTCACTTAATTCCAACCCCCCTGCCATAGGCAGGGACACCTCCCACTAGACCAGGTTGCT
>VZSZ01011073.1:1089842-1109743 GCA_013398815.1 Ibidorhyncha struthersii
AGGAAGGCAGGCAGGCCTGGAGCCTTCTCTTCTGCAGGCTGATGCACCCCAGCTCTCTCAGCCTGTCTTCACAGCAGAGGTGCTCCAGCCCTCTGATCATCTTATTGGCCCTCCTCTGGACCTGCTCCAACAGGTCCATGTCCTTCTTATGTTGAGGGCTCCAGAGCTGGACACAGTATTCTAGGTGGGGTCTTACGAGAGTGGAGTAGAGGGGCAGAATCACCTCCCTTGACTTGCTGGCCTTGTTTCTTTTGATGCAGCCCAGGATACGGTTGGACTTCTGGGCTGTGAGCACACATTTCTGGCTCATGTTGAGCTTCTCATCCACCAACACCCCCAAGTCCTTCTCCTCAGGGCTGGTCTCTGCCCAGCCTCTATTTGTGCATGGGATTGCCCCTGCCCACGTGCAGGACCTTGCACTTGGCCTTGTTGAACTTCATGAGGTTTGCACAGGCCCGCTTCTCAAGCCTGTCCAAATCCCTGTGGGTGGTGTCCCTCCCCTCCAGCAGCTTGTGGACTGCTCCACACAGCTTGGTGTTGTCGGTAAACTTCCTGAGGTTGCACTCAATCCCAATATCCATGTCACCAACAAAGACATTAAACAGCACTTGTCCCAGTACCGACCCCTGGGGAACACCACTTATCACTGCTCACCACTTGGACATGGAGTTGTTGACCGTGAATCTTTGAGTGTGACCATCCAGCAAGTTCCTTATCCACCCACTGGTCCATCGGTCAAATGCATGTCTCTCCAACTTAGAGACCAGGATGTGGTGGGGAACAATGTCAAATGTTATGCACAAGTCCAGGTAGATGACTTCAGTTGCTCTCCCCTTATCTACCAATGCTGTAATGCTGTCATAGAAGGCCACCAAATTTGTCAGGTGTGATTTGCCCTTAGTGAAGCTGTACTTCACTAACCTCCTCCTTATTTTCCAACCATCAACCACCAATCACCTCCTTATTGTTCGTGTGCTTTAGTAGAGTGTCCAGGAGGATCGGCTCCATCATCTTGCCAGGCACAGAGGTGAGACTGACCAGCCTGTAGTTCCTAGGGTCTTCTTTTTTACCCTTTAAAAAATCATAGCCCAATGCTCCAATCTATCTAGATCCCTCTGCAAGGCCTCCTGTCCCTTAAGAGAGTGAACAGCACCTCTCAGTCTGGTATCAGCAGCAAACTTGCTAATAGTGCATTCAAATCCTGCATCCAGATTGTTGATAAATATATTGCACAGAAGTGGCCCCAGAACTGAACCCTGAGGAACACCGCTGGTCACTGGTCACCAGCCAGATGTAGCCCCATTTGCCACAACCCTTTGAGCCCTGCCGTTCAGCCAGTTCTTCGCCCAGCTCACCATGTACCTGCTCAACTCACAGCTGGACAACTTGTCCAGAAGGACGCTATGAGGATCAGTATCAGATGCCTAACTAAAATCCGGAAAAACTATATCCACTGCCTCCCCTTCATCGGCTAGGCAGGTGACCTTATTGTAGAAAGATATCAAATTAGTCAGACAAGACTTTCCCTTTGTGAACCCATGCTGACTTTTCCTGACAATTGCATTGTCCTTTGAACGCCTTTCAGTACCACCCAGTATGATCTTTTCCATAATTTTTCCAGGAACTGAGGTTAGACTAACATGTCTGTAGTTTCCTGGGTCCTCCCTCTTGCCCTTCTTTGGAATAACATTGGCTAGCTTGAGTCATCAGGGACCTCCTCAGACCCCCAGACCTTTGGTAAATGATTGAGATGAGTCCTGCTTTAACATCTGCTGGCTCCTTCAGTACACTGGGATGAATCAGGCCCCATGGACTTAAGAACGTTCAGCTGATACAGCTGATTCCTTACAATTTCAGTGTCCACAAACTGAAAGTCACTGGTCCTGCTGTCGTGGTCCTCACTCAGAGGACCAGACAGCGCAAGGTCTATCACTAATGTTAAAGACTGAGACAAACAAAGCATTGAATGCCTCTGCTTTTTCTTAATCTTTATTTGTCAGGTGACCATCTTCTCTGAGTATTGGTCCAATTTTTTCCTTAGACCTTCTCTTACTATTAAAATACTATAAAAAAAAATAAAAATAATTCCAGACAATTGATCTTTCTGTCTCAGATTTAGATCCTCTACTTCCGTCTCTAGCAAAACTTCTCTAGAAAAGCTGTCAGACTTGGAAGTAAGTACAGGTAGCAACAGGGAGTTAGATCCTTCTCAACTGCCTTGCTTTGGATCCATTTTATTGGAGATTTTTCTTAAGTGATCGCACAGAAGTATTTTCATGAGACAAGTTCTCAAGATGTTTGATATAGTCAGTGATCTCCTTGTGAGAAGGATGAAGTACCTGGAGGCACATCCTGATGCCTCGTGCTGAACAGCATCTTAGTCCTCGATTGTTCCATTTTACTAAGTGTATACATTCATAAAATGAAGATCAATTTAAAGTAAAAGTGGCATAGTTTGGCCCTTACTACTGATATGCCTTTATGGCCTATCACATTCCTTTTCAGTAGCTCTCTGAAGTGTCAAACACCTGTGTTATAGCAGGGTGTTTATTTATGTAGTATGTGGATTTCCTTAAATGATCCAAAATAAATTTAATAAACTATCAATTCACTGTAAAAATAATTTGTAAACTTTCATGACATTTCTTGTTGAAAGTGGCATGCAGGTAAAGGTCAGCTTCAAAACATTGCCAATAAAAAACCTTTCAGAAGATTAAATTGAATAATCTACAACAAAATAACTGCATTTTTTTTTATTATATCTTAAATGTCATGATCACACACAAGAAATCTGCCTTAGCAGTTACATTGTGTAAATCAACCAGTGTCTGCACTGTCTCTTATATTTTCATTATCAAATACAAATTTCACTCAAGGAATAAATGTTGGCTAGTAAATTTTTGAATGTCATAAACATATTCATGAGTTTTACTCTAAATATTTTAGTACACCATAAAGGGAATAGATACACCTCTTATCCATAAAATACAGATTTATGTCACAGCAAAAACCCCACTTTTATAACCCTACTAATAGTATTTTAAATCCAAGCTGGGTTATGATACATAATAAATTGTTAATTTTGCCATTAGATCATGCCAGCTGCAACACAGTGTTAAGGCCCAATAAGAGATGACTGTAATTAGTGTAATTTAAACACATTAGCTAAAAATTGCAATAAATATTTTAGAAGTTATGCACTTGACATTTTTATCTTAAATAGCACAAATATGCCATTTAGATATGTTTGTATTGCCTATTGTACATGATTTTAGATTTTAGATCTCTTCACTTTCCTAGTAGTGCATGTAAGACAGTCATCGACAATTATTTTATAAAGTTAGCCCTGAACTTTAGTGATTAAATTAAATTCCCTGTGGAGACTCACTGTACACATACCTTAAGCCTGATTTAAGGGCAATCTGCAAATGCAGATAAGCAAATGAGTGTATACATCATTTCTAAGGAGGATTCACAGGATAGACTTTAACAATTATATGAGATGATTAACAGGCTCCCAAGCATTCTGGACAGAATGTACCACATGGATATAGTCACTGGTATCCTGCCAAAACTGCATGCACTGAAGGAAGTCTCATCAGCAGAGAGAAATGAAATAAAAACTCAACTTGTCCAGATGATTAAAAAAGATCATATTGAATAAATTCAGAGACCAGCTGGCTGGTCTATCTGTATGGCTCCTGTTGTAAAACTAAATTGTCTTGAAGATTAGAATAAAATCATCAAACATGGTCTCAGTTAAAAGGTCACATCATGCTTCAGAATGCAGATTATCTTCAGCATTTTATATGAACCAGGAGTTCCAGCAATCTCAATTCTGTGGAAAGAAACCAAATTACCTCATCTGCAGGGACACTAGTAAGACTCTGGGATTTTTGTATTTTATTTTATTTTTTATTTTATTTTATTTTATTTTATTTTATTTTATTTTATTTTATTTTATTTTATTTTATTTTATTTTATTTTATTTTATTTTGTCTATTTTATAATTTAATTTAACTTCATTTAATCTCATCTCACATTTTATTTATTTTATTTCTATGTTGGTTCTCTGGAGGGGATTAGAATTCTAACAGTTAATATGTACTGACAATAATCAGAAAACCATGGATTGTCGTTACATTTATATAATCTGGAGACAGTCCCCTATGACATGGGCACAAATGATTTAGTTGGTCATTAACAGAGCTCTGCTAAGTCCAAGGACCAATGCTTGGTCCTTGACAAGGTGAAGTACTAACATAAAGTTTCTGACCTTGTGCACCAGGCAATTGGAGGACTGAAATCCTCTGTCAGGGCTATATGTCTAACGAACGAGTCAGCAATGGTCAAAGAGTTGCTTCTCATTGTGTTGCCTTTTAGCTTGCATCTAGGGGGCACTTCTGGTTGGCTGTGGACAGCTTCTGTAGGGATGACAGAAAGTAACCCTGAAAGACATTGAGAGACACACTAAATACCTTTAAGTCAGAGAAGGATCAAATATCAAATCTAGACATATGTGTTCTAATTTCTCACAAATCTCAGAAACACTCACAGGTATAAAAGGCTGAAGAGATCGTCTTGCTATTCTATTCTATTCTATTCTATTCTATTCTATTCTATTCTATTCTATTCTATTCTATTCTATNATGTGTTCTAATTTCTCACAAATCTCAGAAACACTCACAGGTATAAAAGGCTGAAGAGATCTTCTTTCTATTTATTCTATTCGTTTTATTATTTCTAGATTTATGATGAGATGGACCACAGCTACAAGATTTGATATCAGGAGCTCGCCTTATTATTTAAGGAAAGAAAAATGTTTACCATGTTTACCCTCAGTAACCTGGTTTCATATTTGTAGTGAATAAGTTTTTGGACAGTAGCCATCCAAATACTACTGCTGTCTCTTCAATAGGTAGAGGCAAAATTTTATGAATTACCTGTGGTTTGTATGCAAAGGAGAGACAATGTAGTTTTAGCAGCATTTGGAGTAGGTCTGTGCGTATTAGACACAGGAAAGAAATCACCTTATCTTCTATATACTAAATGAAATCTAGCTAGACACAGAGAGACAGCAATTCCTCACAACATTGAAAATCAGACTGAAATTTAAAAAATCTTCCATTTTAATTGAGAAAAATCCCTACTTGATACTTAATAGTTCATGCTGGACAATATCCACATATTTTATTTTGGCTATTATATCTACACAAGTCAACAAATTCACAGGAACGGGAGAACTCTGTAATCTCTGCAATTGTTTATGCGGTTAAATGTTCTGTTACTAAGAAGGAAACTTATTTCAGAAATATGCAGAAATATGTGGAGGTTCTTAATTTTTCATTACTTTTTTTTCTGATATATCCAATATTTTCAAGCCTTTTTCTTCTGTAAAGAATAAATTATCCACCAGAAATTTGTCACATAAACTCTTTCACTTGTGATATTAAACTTTTTTTTAACGAGGCCATTAATATCTCTTTGGTAAAAGGATTACCCAATAATTTTGCTGCTACCATGTAAATCGTTACAGGTGCCACTGTACAACTCCAGTATTAAAAATTCATATTGTCAAGTGGGTTTAAAAGTACTTATTCTCTAGTATTGTGATAATTCATATAAAATTAACTAAAATAATTCAAACGTGAAATTGCTGTCACTGTGTACTTAGGACAAAAGGAGTTACAGTGTTGAATCTTTAGATACAGAGTTTATATTTCTGCATTTAAATTGGTAGAAGAACGCTTGGAAATATTAGTAGTTCCAGCCATGACTAGAAATTTGGTTTTGTATCCTTACCAATTTGGACATGAGGAACAGAGTTTTGTAAGTAAATATTCATGCCTGAAGCTTTATGAATGGCTCTGTGTTGAGTTGGATCTGTACCTAAAAGGGAGCTATTTTCTATTTTGGAAGCTGTTTAAGCAATACCTCACTGAAAAAGACTTTATTGGTGGATGAAATATGGCCACATGTTCTGACCTTTAAACCAAGAACTGGATCATAATACTGGTGAAGTTGGATGATCTGTTTTTTTCAGGTTATGGTACAACAGAAAGTCAATGTTTTATTTAAAGTCAAGACCACATATTTTAGGGACATATATGTCACCTTATAGTTGGATGCTTCTGGTTTAATCTGTTGTTTTTCTTGATTAAACAGCTTGAGAGAAAATGAGCAATCTGCACCAGTGGAGCAGAACCAGGTACCAGCAGGGAACGGTCTGTTAGAACTGTACGACAGAGGGAAAACACGTTGTTAACATCTGGGTCAGAGAGGTCAGTGGGGACTGAAGTCACCATCATCAGTGCTCTTCTAGAACAGGACCATTTACATCCATAAGTTTTACACAGATTTATCTCTATGTATGATCTACATCATCCACTATACTAAATGCCCTCATGGAAAATATGTGTATGATATCATACAGGCTCCATTCATCAGAAAGGATCTGACACACATAGTCAATAAAGAACAGGAGAATATTTTTCAAAAAAGACCACTAACCTGTCAGTCTTGATCCTCAGGGAGTCTGCAAAAGAACTTCACAAGATGAACCTGGGGACTAAAAGCCATAACTGCAATGAGTACTAAAATATATGAACTCAAGACACATACCAGTTTTACAGTATACTCTTTTTCTACTTCCAACTCAGAATTAGTTTGATGCTTCTCATCAGTACAGGCAAAATTTAAAGTTATCATCCCAACATAAGGAGTCAGGTCCAGAATAGAGTGGTTCTGCTCTGGCTGTGGGAAGAGAAGTGAATAGAAGGGCCAACCTAGGACAGAGGGTTAATGTGCAATCAAAGAAGCATCTGCAAAGAAAGTCGTGTGCAGCCTAGGACATATCAGCAAGCATAGCCAAGATGTCACGAGAAGTGATTGCTTCCCTCTATCTGGCACTTGTGAGACTGCATTTGGAGTATCGTCTCTGGTTTTGGATTCCACAGTGCAAGAAAAGCATACTGCAGTGAGTCCTGTGGAGGGACATCAATAACAGGGGGTGAACCACAGATGTACAAAGAGAAGTTGGAAGAAATGCATTTGTCCAGCTGGAAGAAAAGAAGGCTAAAAGTTAATCTTTCAGAGTCTTCAGCTACCTAATTGGGCTCTTCTCAGAGTGAAAAGGTGAGAGACAATGGGCACAAGTTGGAGCATAGGAAATTCTGAGTAGAAATAAAGAACTTTTTCACCATGAGGGTGGTCAAATGCTGGAAGAGGGTGCCCAGTGGTTGTGGAACTCCATACTTGGAGATAATCAAAACAAGACTGGGCAAGGCTCCAAGAAACCTTATTGAGACTGGCCCTAAGCAGGAGGTCAGACTAAATTATCTCCAGAGGTCCTTTCCAACATAAATTATCCTGTTTCTATGATCCCTAGGAACTCAGGATGGTGTTCTTTTTGGCAGGAAAGGGAAGCACTAAGGTCTCCCTTCACAATAGCAGTAGTGACCATTTTTTCATCATTTTACCAAGCTCTGGTACAGGCAAAATAGAGCAGCTGGGCTTTAAATAGGTATCATTTATGTATTCACAATCTGCTGTTCCAGCCAATGCCACTCCTATTAAACCTCTAAACCAAAACCAGTGATCGGTTTTCACTGAGCTTTAAATGTGCTGTTATGTCAAATGCTATGAAAAGACAGTATTTCTGAAAGATTTTGTTCATTTTTAACTAAATAAGCTGCTTAAAACCTTGCATCTCTTGCTTTTTAGACCTTTATGATTTTAATAATATTTCTGCTATTTAAAATAATAAAAACTGAATCAGGAAATTACTATATGCTCTCTTTTGGAAAAATAAACAGTACATGTAAGTACATATATAAAATCATAGAATGGTTTAGATTGGAAGGGACCTTGAAGATCATCTAGTTCCAACCCCCCTGCCATGGGCAGGGACACCTCCCACTAGACCAGGTTACTCAAAGCCCCATCCAGCCTGGCCTTAGACACCTCCAGGGATGGGGCCTCCACTTCTCTGGGCAACCTGTTCCAGTGCCTCACCACCCTCAGAGCGAAAAATTTCTTCCCATTATCTAATCTAAATCTATGCTCTTTAAGTTAAAAACCATTACCCCTGGTCTTATCACTACACTCCCTGATAAAGAGTCTCTCCCCATCTTTCCTGTAGGCCCCCTTTAAGTACTGGAAGGCCACTATAAGGTCTCCCCGGAGTCTTCTCTTCTTCAGGCTGATCAACCCCAACTCTCTCAGCCTGTCCTCATAGCAGAGGTGCTCCAGCCCTCTGATCATCTTCGTGGCCCTCCTCTGGAGTTCCTCCAACAGGTCCATGTCCTTCTTATGTTGGGGGCTCCAGAGCTGGACACAGTACTCCAGGTGGGGTCTCAGGAGGGTGGAGTAGAGGGGCAGAACCACCTCCCTTAACCTGCTGGCCACACTTCTTTTGATGCAGCCCAGGATACAGTTGGCTTTCTGGGCTGCATATATATACCTATTTGTAGATATATATCTGTAAATATACCTGTTTATAAAACATTTTCAAAGCTTGTGATGGAAAGTGCTAAGTAGATTTAAAGTATTTCAGCTATTGTTGAGTTAATATTTGTGAATCTGACAGTGTCCAAGCAAAAGGTCACCTACTTAAAAACCAGTGTGCAACTTACAAATGCTTTTATTATTGGTTTTATAGCATTTTATCTTAAACGCACAGCATAATAAGCATTAGGTTATATTAATGACCGATCCACCCAAGATATTGATATTAATATATTCAAATCTAAAATGAAATGAAACAGAATTTTTGAGATCAGCATAATAAGATATTCCACATAGACTGGATGAAAGAGAGACAAAGTATTTCCAGAGACATAGCATTAGAAACAGTAAGTTACTTTCTAAAATTACGAGCAAATAACACTTAGGTGAAGTAGTTCCTGGTTATTCGCATGTTTCACAGCAAGTACTTGTTTCACAGGTTTTTTTATACCAGATCCGGATTTCACCAAAATGTGTCTGGTGGTGATGTTACTACTAGTCACGTTTGGATATTTTTGTATTAGTTTTTGAACATTTAGGCTGCTGAGTTTTGTGTGAAGTGTAACCTATGTAGTGAACAGTCTGGGAGAGCTGCCAACAATAAATTGCAATAATCCAACCTTGTTGTTATAAAGGCATGAATCAAAACCTCAGCATCTTGCTGACACAGCAATCGTCTTAACCTTGTTATACTCCTGAGATGGTAATACGAAGTCTTATCAATATTGTTGATATGGCTCTCTAAGGAAAGCTGAGGGTCAAAAATGACTGGAATTTATCATAAAGAGCATTTCTTTGCAGGATGTCCAGCAGCAGCACTGTGATTTCATATTAAATTGCCACTGAAATGAGAGAGATATAGCTGCTTGCCTGTGGAAGCACAGCAGGATAAAGGCAGCAGCCAAAAATTATATAAAACCCAGTGAAATGAAATAAAAGCTGGTATTTACATTTTCACTGATGATTATCCAATTTTCAGGTTGCCCTGTAGGTCTTTACGGACCAAATAGAGTTCCCTAGTCTGCTCCACATTCTCTGAAATTAAAAGTTTCCAGGAAGCCCATGTCTGGGTTTTTACAGTTAACTCACAACAACAGTTGGGAGAGGAGTTCGCATTTTTTTTTTAAGGAATAGTCTGTGACAAAATTGAATCAGATGAACCTAGATAATTTTGAATAAAAGACTCATATTCAGTTGAATATTAAAAGCTTCTTAATTTACATTTTGTTTTTGTTAGTATAGTAGTCTTTTTGCATCTACATATTGTAAGGCATAGCTACTGTGGCCCAGTAAACAGTATTTTTCCAATATTATTAGAAGACTGACTTGACTTTGTATTAACTTACCACTTCAGGCCTGGTGTGGGCTTATCTTAGGAGGAACTGATTTTATGTTGTTTTCTCTGTGATAGCAATTGTCTAGAGGTGAGGTGACTGTTGACTACTTTCCTCTGTTTTAGCTCACTGTGTATGGTAAAGATCTAAAAATCCTGTACAGGCATTTGGAAACAAACGTTAGGCCTTTAGCGCTGGTGGAGGCTATTGCATAACTTTAATAATGTACTATATGATATGGAAACTTTAACTGGCAAGCAGGGAATAAAGAGTAAGATGACTGTGTTACAAAAATCTAAAAGTAACCTCAAGTCTACCTAAGGTTTGGAGTAGTGGAACTAAAAATAACTTTTACATGCCAATTAGTGTCATAGGTTTCTTGATGAAGAACTAAGCATACTGATGACTTTTAATACCTATCCTTCCTCTCCTGCCATACAGTTTCTTCCTGAGGAAGACTGTGTGAGCCTTAATGCAGAGGGTTATTGGAAGGGTGAGCATAGCACTAGAGAAAATACTAGGAAGTTTATGTGTATCAATTTTAACTGTACTACCAATGAGGCTTTTCTGTAATTTGATAAGTTAAACTATGAGTGTTAGGATTGTTGCAATTGGACTAATAACTGTTTGTTATATTTTGGTTAGACTAATAAGACTTCCATTAGCCTAATGATAAATACTTAGATCATCATATAAGGTGTTTTCATACTAGGATTTTGCAAGTAACATATTCCAATATTGGTGTGCTGATTCAACAAAAATGTTTTTAAAGTACTTTGTTTGATGTTTCTGTACTTCCTTATTTCTGATAAAGTTTGGATTTATCTAGATTTCTCTTACTATATAAATTCAAGTAATTGATTCCGTAGACAGAAGAATATGAAAAATTCTGCAGAGGCAAATATCTTTAGAGGCAGGAGAACCCGTTTCCAACTTTCCCAGTCAAGAAAATGAAAGATGGAAGATTGGTTTTAGTCAAACCTTTCCAAGTTGAGGTACTGTCCCTGGAGGTATTTAAAGGATGTGTAGACGTGGTGATTAGGGACATGATTAAGCATTGGACTTGGCAGTGCTAGGTTAACGGTTGGGCTTAATGATCTTAAAGGTCTTTTCCAACCTAAATTATTCTATGATTCTAAGTTTCTGTGACAGGCAGAGGGTTGAAGATGATACCATTATGATATGAGATGTATAAGCACACAATTTTTGAGGAAGGTAAATTTCATTGTAGTTACTTTGAATGCCAAATCTCCTTGACATTAGTTTTCTCCAACTGATGGGGGGCAAAGCACTGATGAAGAAACCTTGCTGTATGATTGGAAGTTTATTTTTAAAACAACAAAGTGTCATTATTGGAACAGACCAAATGGGTCTGTGCTAAAACAGATCCAACTGCCAATGATGCACAAGGTGGGATAGTAGATGGGCATGTTATCTTTATGAAATAACCTTACAGCTATGCATTTGCTGTTTGCGTTTTTACATCCCCATAGTGTTGGGTAAGAACTTGAAGGTTAATGAGGCTACCATCTTTCCACAGCCTTTATCTGTGTGGCAGCAGAAGCACATGGGAGCCAGCCAGTTCTTAACTCAATTTCTTCAGTCACTTCATTCACTTCCAGACTTTTTGATTCTCTGAGAGATGGCTACCTTGAACTGTAATGAACAGTCTGGAGAGAATATTTATGTTTACAGGATCACAATCCCCTCCAGTGACCCCAATTCTCTTGGGATTCAAGGCACAGCCTTGAAAAAGGCTTCAAAACCTTGAAGATCTCAGCAGTGGCCATTCCATGATAGATTAATTTCTTTTGAAGGTGAGACACTGGGTGACATCTCTATTAGAAGGTGAATGGATATTTCTATTTAGGGAATGAGGAGCTGTTTAATCTGCTTTTTGTTTTCTATAAAAACACTAGCATTGCAGGAGGTCTGGTAGAAATTCCTTTCTTTAGGGACAGTCTAGTGTGGTCTCACCAGACTTGAAGAGACATGTTTCATCTGGACAGATTCATCCAGGTTCTGCAGCAGACAAGCAATGTGAAAACTAATGAAGAAAAAATGATGCTGGCAAGAGACCAGTCCCCAGCACTGACCTTGGCGCAGACGTAGATAGCTCTTTCAACTTATACTGTAAAGACCTTCAGCAATGATCAGGTAACAGATATGTTGGTTGTATACAGAAACCATTAGAGAATGACACAGCTTCTTTCAAGAAAAAGGTTCAAAAGTCATTTAGAATAACATCAGAGCACATTATTTTAATGAAAAGGCCATGTAGTAGCATCGCATTTTCCACATCAAATAGCCACATTCATGTTTGTCTGAGATGTGGTCTAAGGTTTTCAATATGAAGTTGAAGGTACTGTCAGTTTTCTTCATATACAGAGGATCAAATTGTGCTCCTCCATGATCAGAACTGTACAAAATGGCATTTGTTAAAATTTTTCCAACCACTGGCTACAATAATTATTTTTTCAAAGGATACTCAGCTTGAACACTGCTAACTGTCTTCTTGTGATCCTCTTAGGATGGGAAAGATGTAGGAAGAATTTGGCTGGCTGAGAAGAATTTGCTTCATGACTAGTGCTACCCACCTCTGGGCCATGTTATGAGAAAGCCACCAGATTTCTGTAGAGGGAAGGAGGTGACTTTGTATTTTGCAAAAAGAATCCTCCCTCAAGGTAGCTTTTCTTACTAAAGATGTCCTTCACCTCTGCCCCACTGAACTAATTTAGTCTACAGACGGCAGAACTACTTGCTAACAAGAGAGGGCTTTTCACTGGCAAAATAGTTCAAGTCAGAAACTGAGTTACAAAAGAAATGAACTTGAGTTCAGTCAGCAAAAACAAGATTTAAAATGCTGTTGTAAACCACACTATAGAAAGGTCTACATGAAAGACTCCATCTATGTGGAAATAAAGTTCTTTTCGAGATTTCTTTTTTGAAAAAAGAACATAGTTTTGCACTGGATACAAAAGAGTTTATAAATAATTTATTCATTATCACTTTCAAGGGAACCTGTGAAATATTCTTGTTTATCCTTTGATTTGAACTGCAACGACATACTGGTTATAGATACATTTAGAAGAGCATTTTTAAAGGAATAGTCTATCTGTAATCTCCTGTTCTTAATTAGGTACAGTTTATCATGTCCTTGTGTGTTTTGGTGAATAGAAATGGACCTAAGTGTGTGATTAAGAACTTTGTTAAACTCTAAACTCACCCTATTTCTTGGTTACTTGTTGTTAAATAATATGAATAGTTTCTTGAACAAAGCCTAAAGGAGCAAGATTCACCTACATAAGCAAGCCAGAGTGAATGATGAAATGAGTCCTTTAACTGTTTTCATTTTTTTGGAAAAAAATCACAACTGGATACAATTGGTAGGAAAAAGGAGTTGCAATCCATAGATCAGCAGGACCAAAGAAAGTTGTTGTTTTTTTTTAAGAAAAAAACTTTTTTCCCCGGAGACTATTGGACATGCACACAGGGGAAAAAAAGGATCATCTCTCATCTTTGAAAAGGCAATTTGTTGAGCTGAGCTAATGGTTGGATAAAGTTGAGAACTCTGCATTGCAGCTACTTACATTCAATCCAGTCTACAGATACAGGTTTCAGCTCAGAACAAAGTAATTTTATAATTTTCTTAATAAACATAAACACTGGTTCAAAAAAAAAAAAAAAGCCTATTTTCATCAGTCCTTTCTTGGATCAATAAAACATATGTATTGAACATTTCAATACTTGCACTGGATTTTTTCATGTTGTATCTTTTGACTAATAGTGGTAGAGAAGTAAATAGTAATTTTGCAGCGCAATATTTCTTTTAATTCATCCTGGGAACTGGGAGAAGAGGGAGAATAGAATGACAATGCAGAGTAACCTATGTTCTAAATATAGCTTTTTTTCATCACTATTATTAAGACACGTTTGCAACTTATAACCTATTTTGGATGAGAGGGGATAAAATCTATGATCTGTTAGATTCTATGATGCCAGTAAATAGCCTGCCAATTCCTACTCCGTGAATGTCTTATAGCAGCACAATGTCCCCAGATGCTGGCTGGAAAGTCAAACTACAATTACTTACCAAGCAGATAAACTACTGAGATACAGTGTAGCATACTCTCTGATTTTTTTGGTAAATTACTAAAGACCACAATAGAAGTAGAGCCCTGTTAATAACAAAGCTATCCGAGGGCTACATATAATTCTTCCTATCTCTCCTTCTGGAAGATGTTTTTCATATTTATTTTGACTTTTATAACATTGCTTATAAAACAGTATCGCTTCTAAAATAGTACTCCAACAATCAGTTATCTCTTTCCAGTAAAACCAGGCTTCCCGAAATATATTAACAACTGTAAGGACTGTAAGCAAGAGGTCTGCTCTGCACACACATGGATTGTATACTATCTTGGCTTTTATAGGGAACAGAAGACCTGGTAGTGTGTATTGAGCTAATTAGGTCCCCAGAGTTTCCTGATACTGACTGAATAATGTCTCAGTATCTAGGGTCTCTTTCTCATCTGGAAACTGTGGAACAAGGCAAGCACTGAAAATCATCACTGGATTTTCTTTAAATTTCCTGATGGGTTTAATAAGTCTGTGCTACTGTGCTAAAATTTTAATTAAGCTGATATATATTTTTCAAATATTTGTACAGTATTTTTCTTTCCATGAAAATATTCTGCAGTCACTCTCCATTTGAAAAAGATATTCACAGCAGGTCCACATTGCAGTAGGATCAGATGGGATAATGAAAGGAATATTTACTCTTGGAAAGATCTGATAACACTGTGGATTTTTGCAGGAAAAGGCAAAGCAATGTTAGTGAAACTCAGTGTAATTTACTTTTGGCACATAATCCACCTGAATAGCTCATTTAGGAGCCTGCAGAGTGCTTAGACACATTTGCTAAACAGAACTTGATGCTTAAGACTTTTGTTCCTCCTGCCTTTGATCAAGTGTATTGGCCTCAAAAAGTAATTTGTGGGCTTTCTTCTCCGATCTAATTTAATGAAGGGAGGACTCCCATTGTTCTTTTGTTTTTAAATTGAAATCTACATATTTATTTTCCAAGATGGTCTTGGGCTTTGGCACTTGGAAGATTTCAGTATCTGAGAAGACTTCTTATGAGACGTGCTTTTGGCCCATTGGAAGCCTTCTCTGCATCTTTCCACCCACCCCTCACAAGGAGACTCCTGTGCTTCTTGTCCTGCCCAGCTGCTCCCCTCCCTCTTGCTGCACAGTGCAGGGAAGAGAAGGGGGTATGTGAGACATCCCTTCCCCCTCACTCGTTCATAACCTTCTTTTCAATGTAGAAAGAAGCCCCTTTGCTGCTAATTATTTTGAGATCACTGCAGGGAGAACCGGGGCTGACAACCCGTTTCCACCAGCCGTCGTCTGCTATCCTGCAGAATCTGCAAGTAACCTCTGCTTGGGCAAGGCAGCTTTACCTTCTGCAGACCTGCCTTTCAGATGATGTAAAGGTACATAGGTCCCTTAAAGTTAATTAAATTTAAATTGACTTACACAACCGAGAATTTGGCTGCCTGCTGAATTTGCAATGAGTCTCTCACTTCCATGTGACTCTAATGGATGCCCATGATCTAATAAGTAGCTGCTCTTTGCACAGCAATTTGGAGCGAAGAGCCTCCTCTGAAAGGCAGCTCCTGCTGTAAGGGTCCAGAAATGACTACGGGCGGTGGAGCCAGCCCTCCCCGTCACCCCTGTGTGTCTCTGTGTCCCTCACTGCTCTTGTTGCAGGCTCAGCAGAGCCCTGGGGCCAGAGGAGAGCTGGTGATGGGCAGGAGGAGGGGTCGACCCTTCCCAGAGGGACAGATAACACCAACAATCAAAAGCACTGAGAGGTTATATGGGTAGATACACCTTCTCCTTTTCTTCCAGGCAGCAATTAACTAGATATTTACAGTTTTTCCCAGAATCACAGGGTTTCCTCTGTGGATTCAGGGAGCAGAAGATGGGGACCAATAGCTAGAAGATATTTCTCATCCTACATAAAATAGAGCTGCTATCTTTGTTCATTTTTACCAGTTTGCTAGTTTAGTAAATGTGTGCTCAGTGCTGAAGATGGATTAGAATATGGCTAAAAAAAATGATTTGACAGTGCTCTGACTGGATTTTGGCAGTAGAGGCCTTGGTGCGCCATTGCCAATTTCTCTGTGTCGCTTCGCAGTAAGTGACAATTCCTCCAGCTCGTCTCCAGTTAAAATTCACAGACGCTTCCAAAGAAAGCTTTCCAAAGATCAGCACTCCACTTTGCATTGCAGACTTTGTGAGAAATGTCCCTGCGCAGATTGGTGGAACAGCTGATCCCTACATGGCAGAACATTTAAGCCTGCAGTTATAGACATGTTTAAGCGTATTTCCAAACGCTTTGATGAATCTGGCCCATTGTTTGATCCTAAGGGCTGCTGAAGGAAACGAGTCATCCAAGCCTGGTCTTTGCTAGAAACTATTTGGGGAAATTTTGTTTTTCTGAATAGATGTAGAAAGCTAGCAAAGCACTGGTATGGTCTGAGTATTCAGACCTCGGAGGGTAGGATTTGACCTGTAACATGCAGACTTATAATTCTCTGTCATAAGAACCAAAAAAATCCAGTTATTGAACTGTTGTTTTGTGGAGGTAAACAAGCTACATGGATCTGGGGAATACGGTGCACGCCTGTAAGTAGATTTGCTTGTTTCCTCTTAAGAAAGGAGTATTCTGTCAACAGTAAAGCTGTTAAGAATAAACTTTGATTCTTGCAAGTTTCCTTCACTGTACCCATACTGAGATATTAGAAAATGCTGGAGATCCTATGGAAATGGCCACAATTGTTTATTTTTACTTATTATTAATAAAGGTAGCTTTTACATCCAGATCTACTGCATGGCAGAGATTATGATTTTTTTTGTATTCCTTCAAGAATCTCAGACAACAATCCAGTCCCACTCCAATCTACCACAATATTGTTAATAAATAATATATAAAAGGTAGTTTCTACAGTTCTTTTAAATTTCTTTTGCATTTCCATTTTCAAGAAGTCTAATGACAAGAGAAAGAAAGGGATTAGGATTCAAAAGAATATGGGCTTTTTTTCCTATTTTTTTATTTGTGCAGGTTTTTTTTTGCTTTTTATGGGGGAGAAAGATTCATTCCATTATGATGGCTCCAATAGGGTTTCTGTTTGCTTAAAGTTAAGGATATACAGAAATATTCTGCGGTTTGGAAGTTATTGTAGGACCCTATTATGCTCACAGGCATTCTTAATGTATTTATTGTAAATAATTTATTTAAAGTCTTTTTCCCTCTTCACACCATATTAACTGACATACAGAAAAAAGAACAATCTCCTATCTCTGCAAATGAATAAAAATAAAGATATTCCAAAAGGTAAAAGTTTAAGATCCTGGGAAAGAAACACTGGCTATTATACAGTGCCCATATTTCTCTGTTGTATTGTCTCTGTCTCGGAGCAAAGACGATAAATAAACCTAACGTCAGCTCTACTGCATCCCTGAAATCCCTACGTGTTTTGAATATTTTCTGTACCACTTCAGCTAGCAGCTAGCAGCTAAATACTATACAATTGAGACTTAAACAATACACTTTCACGTGGAAAAAAAAAACCAAGTTCTTCTGCAACAAAGAATTGTGAACTTTCCTTTCTGAGCACTCTGAGCAGCTAAAGTAGGAATGATAGTTTATATTCTAGGCTTTGACAGTAGAATATTTCATATTTAATTTCCTGGAACATGTATTCTTGCTCTTGGCTTCTTAGACTGACAACATAATGAAGTACAAAGGCCTTGGATATAATATACTGCTCCCATAGTCCTGGAGTGGTCTCTGCAGGCTCCAGGTAAGTGCCAAAACCTGCCAGGATATCAGCTATACCACAATTAATTTATTCCATATTGCTCCCTTTAATGATCTTCCAGCAGTACCAAACTGATTTCATTTCTACAGCTACTGTTCTTCCCTATCTTGTCTTCATTCTCCCTCTCAGCTTGAATTAAATAACAGAGATGAGAGATTTATTTTTGATAGCTTGTTGTTATAAAAGGCGATAACTCTGTGGCATTGTATAATATAAAAATCTTCATTACACAGATATGTTTGAGTGCATTCTTCTTGAAAGAAAACCATGTAGTTGAATTAACTCTTAGCATACTCAACACGTAAAGCACTGCTTTGAGCGTGGTACAGCTCAGTAAGTACTGCTGAATTGCAACAGAGAGGGAAAAGTTGCCAACACTTTCAAAAAGGTAGCAGACTATATACTTGCTTCCCATCGTCATCCCAACACACTGTAATATAGCTCAGCAATCCCAGTTCTGATTTATATTTGAGTGACCACAGTTGTACAAAGACATTTCAACATGCAATCACTTGACCACATGTTGAATTCACTTTTAGAATGTTTCTGTATTGTGTCCTACAGAGCTTTTGACTCAGAGGTGCCAGAAACTCACCGCTAGACCATTAAAGCTGCTGGATCTTTTCTGATGCCATCTTCAAAGAAAGATAAAGTGCTTTTGGAAAGCTGTAGGGAGTAATTGCTTTTTGGCATATTAGATGGATTGAGACAGCTAAGGAGTTGTATTTCTCTGGAGATAATTTTATGATTTAGTTGTGTGTATACATCCAAACTCTAATTAATATTCTAATTCTGTACAATAAATAAGGAAAATACCCTGTGTATGTTCTGTTCACTACGCTGAAACACTTATAGCTTTTGGCTAACTGTCACCCAGCAGAGCAGAGATATACACAAGGATGGGAGAACTCCAGGAAGCAAGAGCCAGGAACAGGCATAACTAAAAGGTGTGCTTTGCCCCAGCTGCATAGATTGCTGTGATCATTGCACCAACAGCAAAAGGGGGGAAATGGCTTATTCCTTTCCATACTGAGTAAAGGAGGTGGAAAAACACACTGCATTCTCACTGCTGAAACAGTAATCCCAATCCCCCATTTTGGTCTACAGGAGGCATCATACTTGTGCTCTGCCCCGGGTGCTCCTGGTGGGATGGCATGGTCATATCATGTTTCCCACCGGAAAGGTACTTCAAAACTCCTATACAATCCTTTAATTGTTTTTAATTGGAGTAAAAACTTCCTGATCACTTATTTCTTTTATTAAAATTATTTGTATTCTCCCAGTGGCCAGAAGCTCGTCCAGGATGCTATGTAAGTAAAGGATATAAGGTTATAATTATAGTTCTTATTTCAAATAGTTTGCAACTGAAATGCAACAGAAGATTCAGATGATGTGGACAGATGGGTGTGGGATGAAACAAAGAACTGATCCCAGCCAGGCTGTTGTCCATTTTTATTTCTAAAAAGTACAGTAAGAGAAAGTTTAAGGAGAATTTGAGAAAATCAGTGGAACATCTTCATGGATATCTTTTCACATGGGAAAAGAAACATGTAAAATCCCAGAAGTATCTGTTCAAAAATGTAATCAAACTGTCGGTTGGGGGGAGACAATGCTGTTATTTCAAACCAGAGCTGATAGGCTGAGTGTACAGCAAAAAGGGCTTTGACAGTGAAAACTATCAGCTTGTATTTGACATAAAGAAGGGGCAGATAATAGCAGGACTCAAAGGGAGACATAACTTTATTAATCATCTTTGGAGCAGCATTGCTCCACATACTGTTAGGTGAGTATGGGCTGTATGACAAGGTGGGTGGCTGCGTAGAAAAGACTGATCTTAGAGATGAAAGAATGTAAAGTTTATAGTCTGAGAGCTAGAACTGTCAGTGAAGCCTGAGTCAAAGACTATAGACCTGAATGACAGGCAGGACAGCTTTGTGCAACAGATCTGAAAAATTAAGATAGCAAAATTGAAGGAGGAGAAAATGAATTCATCTGATCTCAGAATTTCTGCCACAGATATTTCCTAAAATAGGAGTAGGCATTGAGGAAGTAATGTCAAAGGCGAGCCACATCTAAAACTACCAAAAGAAATATTGTAACGGGGAAGACAGGAAGGAGACGTAAAGCACAAAGAGAATAAACAACTCCATTAGTGAAAAAGAGGAGAGGAGAG
>VZSZ01011073.1:1109766-1122592 GCA_013398815.1 Ibidorhyncha struthersii
AGAGGAGAGGAGAGGAGAGGAGAGGAGAGGAGAGGTGGAAAATTTGAGATCAGGAAACATAATGTGGTAAGGCATGAAGAGGGAGCTGACATCACAGTAAGAGAACTGAAATCATCATCAACAACAAAAAAAAGTGCATGGAGAAGACCAAAGGAACAACCCTTTGTGGTGAATAGGAGAGCTCCAGGCTGAATGATGGGATTAGACTGAGAGAAATGTAGTTACAGGCTGAAATGGTTTATTGACTGAATTCACCAAGGGCAGTACTGAAGGAAGGTTTTGATTCCTACCCCAAGGATGATTTTAAATTGTTTTTAATCCAAAATTGATTTAAGTATAAAATGCATATGCACTCCAGGCACCTTTATCAGGAACTCAGTTTCTCAATTTGACCTTAGTCATACTCTTCACTCTTTTTTCTCCTTCTGACCTCTTGCTTTTTGAAAATTTGAGTTTTAGCAAAAGGAGTGAGGATGGTACTTATTCGGACCAATTAGCTGAAAGCCCAGAATTCATATCTCCATAGTCTGCTGCACCGGAGGTGTTGGCCTCTGATCCTCCCGCAGTTTTATTTAAAGTTTGTGAGGCAATTCAATGATCCTGCCTAAGCTTGGATCATATTTGAACTTAAGGCATTAGTATTCCCAGAATAAGTATTTCTGTACATGGATGTACAAATGAAGTTAGGGAAAGCCCAGCAAAGTTTGGGACTAAACAAAATGGTCTCTAAATAACTTATCTGCCTGGAGAACCTGTCAGTCCCAGAAAGCAGGCAAGCAGACGGATGATGCAGATGGCTAAGACTGGTTCCCATTTAAAGTATTTGATATGCAATTCTGTCCATGTGCTTGTGATACTCAGTTATTTATCAGTGAGGTTATTTTACATGTGATCTCAGATTGTTTTGCATGACTCATCATTTTAAAAAGCTGTGAAGTGGGATTTTGAAAGTTTCTGATTCATATATTTTGATAGTTTTAATTATTTAAACAGAGGAAGAAAAGCATCATTGTCACTGAACTGCACAAACTAAGAAAGTAATGCAATGTAATTAAACTTTATAGCTTATAATATAAGGAAATTGTTTGTGCAGAGTAGGAAGATTTTTCTTCTCTATTATTCTGCACATTAAATACTGGCTGCTGCCCAAGAAAAGATAATAAGCAAGATGGGACAGTGACTTTATCTGATATGTCAAATTCAGGTTTCCTTTGAAGGAGAGAGCTCTAATCTGTGTCTCGCATCTCCCATAAATATAAGAAGCCATATATTTAAGCACTGAGCTCTAATTTTTCTCTTCTTGTGTCTGCAGCATGGCATCCTTTTGACATTTTGTCTAAATACTTAAATCAAAATGGTTGTCATTACGTGTCTGGTACACCCTGCAGCACAGAGGGAGGTATATTTTTTTTCTGTTGTGATAAAGCTGTTAAAGAGTCTCTTTTTAGTTTAAGTGTATTTAGCCATATGGTATATCAAATAAAGTTTTAAAAATGCCTTGAGTCTTTATCCACGTGAACATAAAACAAGATACTCAGTAAACCGATGGATCAGGTATATATATATAAATAGATCAGCTAAAACCATGGTAGGTAATTTTCTTCTGAAGACTGTCTGCATGAATGAGATTTTTGTCTCACTCCTGGGAAAACCGAAGTAGCCAAGATGCTTTAATGCATTCTTAAACCTATCTCAGTTCATTTTTTAAACTGATACTGTGATTTTCCTTTTGCCACTTCATTTTTATTGTCTCTTAGAGTTATCCACATTATCTTTCCTGATAGTAACTATCAGTTCATACTCATTTATACTATGATCTTCATCACCTCATATTCTTTAGATTATAGCTACAAAGGAAAGTACCAATTGTTTTAACTTCCTTTTTTTTTTTGGATGATTTCTTCATCTCCTCTAAATTTTTTAAACTCAGAGATGGAAGTATGAAAAAATGTAGTCCTAACCTGCATTTAGATTATTGACATGCAATATAATATTGCATACTTCGCAGTACTTAGATTTACATAGTTTAAAAGTATAGATCAGATATGACTGATACTTATAACTTTCCTTCTTGTAAGCTTAATAATTGTAATAATTGTATTAGTCCAAAACCAAAGACTGCAATATTCTCTAGTTGTCTTTAAAAATACAGCAAATTCATAAGTAGAAATAGGATTTTTTTTTTGCCCTAATTTATTTGACCCTCATCCTCCAACTATCAGATCCTTTCTTGCTTCCTTCCATAGGCTGCCTGCTCCATGGATAACTACTTTGAACAGGAGCAGTCTCATAGAAGTTTCTGCTCCCATGGAGGCACTGTGCGGAATCTTAGAATCACCTCTCTTGCTACACCCCTCTCCAGTGCAATGGCAAATACCATTGTTTTTAGCAAAAAGTGATAACTTGTGCCAAATGTAAAATGTCATAGGTTGGTTGTTTGATTGTTGGGGTTTTTTTTTTCACAATGGACTGAAGGACAAGCTAGGGCTGCTCATAGACAAGTGAGCTGGATTTTGAGAACTCCGAACCCCTATGCTAGAAGTTAATCAATCTAGTTACAAAACATCCTCAGAAGGGACCTCTGCAGAAAAGGAAGAGGTTCTGCTGCTCAAAATATGTGGTCGTTATGTCTTTGGATATCTGAAGTACAAAAAGGTTGGCCTGATTTATGTCCTGGTAGCTTATCTTTTTCACTGAATGCAATAAAACAAATTTCCTGTGAAGTCTTAATATCAGCCACTTGAACTAGAGTGTTGCAAACTGATCCGCTTTCACAATACCAAAACATGTAATGCCAAAACAGCTGACCTAGTTTACTGAAGTAGGAAAAGAAATAAACCACCTTTTGTACTGCGATCACAACTGAACATGAACCTATTTGTGAAACTGAGCCTATGTGTATGTATTTACTTGTTCCTGTGTAGAACTCAATTCTCATTCTCAATTACAGCTTTCACTATTTGTTAAAGCAATAGTTATGAAGCTTATCTATCTGTTTATCTTTCAAGGCAGAAGGCCCTTGTGGGGGAATGTAGATAATTATTGACAGACGAAAGGGAAGAATTCTAAACAAAGAAAAACAATGCCCCAGGCTTTATCATGCCATCCTGTCAAAATCTGTTATGCTACAAAGATCTTCAGACGTGTGTGATATTCCTGCCGACAGTGCTGAGTGTTTATACACGGGCAGATTACTCCCCAGTGTCCTCTGAAGATGATAGTGACAACATGGAATGAACCAACTTTTTTCAGTATTTGTTTAAGCCTCAGTCAATGTTACATCCCATCCTTTGAGTTCAATGAATCAAAACTGAATGCTAATAATTATTGTATTTGCAATCCCAGAGGCATTACAACCCTTGAGACAGAGCAGTAGCATTCAATTAAAGAGGGATGAAACTCAGAGAGCTGCCTTGTTAATTGGCCCAAATATTATGCAGTTAATGAAATGTTTTTAAGGTTTCTGTAAGCTCATGAGATGTCTGAGTGATAGCATTGCTGTGAACTCCATTAAGAAGGGGACAACAAAGGCAAATAGTCTAGGCGAAAAGGCTGACACGCATTCCCAGCATGGAAATGAACACAGACTTCGTTCTCTTTTTCTCTGTGTCTTCATAACTTTTTGTATGACCTCTTCTTTGTAAACCTTTTTAATGCAGTGGAGAAGGTGAGTGGCAGTTAAACCTTCCCATGATAGGGATGAACTAAATGTTTTTGGACGCTCTCACTGCTCCTTGTACCCCAGCATCACATACAAAGACCATACATCAGTATCAATAACTGAAGAAGATTCTCCAGCTTTAGCCTTTAAAAGACTGGCTGCAACGGCTCAGTGTCTTGGGGTGATCATTTACTTTCAAAGATGGGGAGGAGATGAGATGGCAGATTTGTCAAGGGAGATACAGAAGGACCTGGTTTTAATGAACAGCAGAGCACACCTCATCAAGACAAAGCTTAAACAAGGGTCAAAGCTTGAGAAAGGTGGCATGTTTTGTGCTCTTTTCTGCACAGTGTTTTTAAAAATGTCCAACAGTACAAAATCAACTACACAACCCCTGGTGATACCCATCTACCAACATTATTTCTGTATTTCTTTGCCAGGAACCCTGTACAAAACTATTTGCTGATATTGAGAATATAACCATCAGTTTAAGAGTGTGTTAAAAAGAGGATTTTTTTTAAACATTTGCTTAAGGTTTTATGATACGGTAGCAGGAAGTATGAGTTTTAGCTACTGAAAGGTACAACCTCCACCCTTTAAAAAAAAATTGCCCCTTTCTTAACTGGATACAACTGTTAGCATGTGTAAATACTGGTTTTAACCTTTGGTTTTCCTTGACTAAAGGATGTAAGGTGGTCAAAACTTGAGACACTGTCATTTCATTTGCAGTTTCTATCTGCCCCAGCTGTGGATTCCTGGTCACCTCACCTTATTTTTGGAGGATTTGTATATATGAAACAAAACTTATATGTAAAAGCAGTATTGGTATTAACAAGGAAAACCATTAGACTGGTAGGATATTCCTAATTTTGTAAGCCTAAATTTTGCTCCCATGAAAATCAGTTGTAGAACTCATACTGCCTTTGCTTGGGGCTAGAGCTAATCCATCATTGAACACTTGAAAATCCCACCTCTGGTGCTTTGAAATCTCATTATATGAGTGAAGGGCAGAAGTAATTGCTCATAGTGTAAAGCAAAGTTTAAACCAAGCTGTAAGAAAATATGGAATTGCAAAAATGTGAAACATGGTCAAAACACTGTTTAGAAGAAAAGGGGGAACTACTCTGTGAGCCAACGATGCAAGTTCCCAGTTTCTGAGAGAATTAATGGACTACGCCTGGAAAAAAGAATAACAATTAAAAATACGAAACAGAAAAACAAAACTAAAGTCCACCAAAGTCAACCCGTAAGTAATTAAAATTTTTAACATAGATCGATTTTTTTAAAACAATGTTATTTTGAACTTTGGATCTCTATGCTTGTGACCAGCATACATCTGGAATAATGAAACACTTTGAAATGCAATTAAAATCAGTGTCTTTCTTTGACACAAGCCCATTATATACATCACTTTTGGTTTCTCTTAAAACCATGGTACTTTCTGAGGAGACTCAAACCAGCTTCTGCAGGCAATGGCCAGTGTTTGAAATGTCTTGGCAGCAATAGCAGAATGACTGGTTTCCCTCCTCCAGGAGAAGATGCTTGAGCAGTGTGGTGGTTTTTATCTTTTTTCATATTTTATTTTGTTTCATTTTAATTATTTTATTTTGCAGCTCACTTTATAGCTATTTATGTTACAATCTAACAAACTGCCTAGCTGACTGCTCAGTGTAAATTTTTCTCAATGTAGATGTCTCACTCCACGAGAATAAGGCTCTGTTGTGTAGATATTTTTTAATTGAATGTGCTTAAACTCATCCAGTCAGAGCAGCCATTTTTAGGTATTACTTGTTAAAGAAAGCAGTCATTATTTGAACTTGCAACTAAATTCAATTTTTAAATTTTATGGAAACGTACCTTTGTGGATAGGTACTTTTATATCAGTCCCAAATATGAAGAAAATTCAATAAAGAATGGAAGACTATATAGAATGTAGATTAAAGATAAACAGTGTTTGGTAAAGTGAGAATCATGTACCGCCCCCCCCCCCTCCCCGTGGCAACCTCTACTCCACATAGCAAAGACTAATCTAGATGGGCACAAACTGTGCAGTTGCATAGCAGAAGAAAATGCTCACATCGCTTAGCTTCAGCATTTCAGTCAGGCAAACTGTCACCTCATCAAAACCTTTTACAAAACTGTCAACATAGCAGTCTGCTTCAATGTTAGTCTTCCAGCCATTTTGGGATCAAATGTGTCCTCCTTTATGCCACTTTGAGTATCATTCCTTCATGCTTCATGTTCCTATCCTGTTAGCGCTTGTGATGGACTTTTGACATTTTTGGTTTGCTGTGTGGTCTGAAAAGTCATTGTTCCCCTGTTTCCTGGGGGATGCTGAGACCTTCCTCCTACAAATCTTTCTGTTTAATGCTTGAACTACATCCACTGAAAGAGAGGCAAAGTTCCAGAGGTCCCTCAGCCCTTGGCTTTGAAGGTCAAGATTGTATGTATCAAAGGGAGAAGGAAGAAATCCCTGGGGACAAATACAGGTTCACCTTCCACAGGAGGATTTTCTTCTTGCTATCCCATCTAATGCATACACTTAAAGATGAAATCTGTACCCCAGCCTTTTTGCCTTTTTTTCTAATGCTATCTATTGTAATCTGTGTAACCAGAGACTGGGTATTCTTATAATGCACCTAGGGTTTGAGTTATTTTAATCCCTTGGCCTCCTTTCTAGTTTGATATCTTATTCAGTTCTTTTAGAGATCTCATTATACAGCTTAATCATTTGTGCACCTGGGTATTTGAAATGTTTTACTCCACTGGTTCTCACAGAAGAACTGAATATCTAAGATAGCATGAAATTAGTATTTGCAATAGGATCAGGTTGTTTTATTTATTGAAATTCATCAGAAAGTGATATCTAGTGGAAGAATCCACATGTAATCATTATAATAAACAGACAATAAATTAATAGGAATTTTGCCTGGCAAGGAATGTTACTGTTCACCCAGGTATAATTTAGTCTGACAATGCAAAAGTTTATTTAATTAATGCAGTGAAATCTGACAGCCTCCTAAAAAAGGAAGTGGGGGGCAATTTTCTTCCTTCTTCTCTATCTCCTAGTCCTCTCTAGTTATGTTTAGGGAGAAATTTGTTAAGGTTTATCAAAGACTTGTTTGTTAGGTGGGGCATTTTTTAGTTTTTTTTTTTTCTAAGCAGGAGATATTGCAGCCACTGGGAATTAAGAATTTAAGAGGAATTTTGACCATTTACACCAAAAAGAGACCTTAGTTGAATAAACGGGATCATCATGCAAATCTAAGTGTTTCAACCCCGACAAAAAAGAAGTAAAATTTGTTTATATGTACAGCACATCTGATACTTGCTGAGATAAAACAGAAGCTGGAAAAAAAGGAGACAAGGAGAACCAGACTGTGTTGTTGTTGCTAGAGAAAAGATGTCCTGACAAGCAACACCTTAAGTAGTTGGAACAATATCTACTGGTGATTGCAAACGGTTCAGAGACATTTCTTTAGAGAACAAGTGAAACAAAACCTCTTTTCAGCAAAGGACAGATAGATGTTGCTCAGTCAGAACTGGATTATGCAATAAAAGAAGCAAAGCAACATCTGAAGCTAATATCACTGCATAAAATGAAGAGGCAAATGCAGCAGCTCAGAGGGACCATACTGAAAAGACAGAGAACAGAAGGACAAAAAGCAAACCTGCCCCCATCCCCACCAAAGAAAGAAACTGAAAATTGAGTGGAAATGATAGAATCACAAAACCAGCAAATAAAGTAAAGGAAAATAAAATGGAAGGTAGGAAGGAAGAGGTCTCCCAAACAAGAGGCAATACAGCAGAGACTTATCATGAGCTGACAGTCACATCTTTGGACTATGATAGCTGGTATCAATTTTAGTACGTCTGAACATGTCCCTGTATGTGATGTTTCATTGTTGCTGTTCAGGATACTAAGAAATGATACAGCATGAGAGACTTCTCCTTGTTCACTTCTTAACAGCTCTTTTCTTACTTGGAATCCTTCTGGGAATTGACAGCCATTTCTGGCAGCAATTCAGCCTTTCCGCTGCTGTGTACAGCGGGGGTAATGCACTTGTGTTCTGGGCTATTACACAAGCTCATGAAGGAGGGTGGCTGCTGTTTTGTGTGCGAATGTTTCACAGTAGCTTCCTAGGTAATAATTTAATTTTGCTGATTTTCACAAATGGAAATCAGTGATTTCTAATGGAAAATCTTTTCTGCCAATCCAATCTGCTAAATTAAGGCACCCATTTAATTTAAAATTGCTTTTACAGAGTGTTACTTTTTTGCCACCATGCCTATTTAAGTTTGCCACGGGCAAGAATCTTAAAGCTTGTGTTCTCAGCAAAATCTATGCAAAACTGTTAGGGTGCTTTTGGAATCTTTAATGCTTCCCTACTGAAATACCAGTTTTGGTGGGGTGGGGGAGTGGGGACTGGAAAGAAAAAGAGAGGAAGAACTGCACTCACACCTACAGGCTTACATAACCTGACATATCTCCCGCATAAAAGTGTACTTGTCCTTTGCCTCACTGTTGTATAAAACCTCAAGTTTTCTTAGGATAGAGATATTTTCTTGCTACCGTGGTGAAAAATCCAAAATGTATTCACATCAGTGGTTCACTCCAGTGATTTGACAGGGAGGACACAGGCATCATGGTTTGCCATGCATCAGTGCAGCTTGCATGATTCTTCATCGCTGCTCCACTGCTGCCTTTTCGAAAGGCAGCATGGCTGAGAGGGAGCTTGCAGCGGCTGAGGTGCTCTCAAAATCTCTGTACTGCTCAGAGCTCTGCTGTGTTACTGTAGGGTGTGGGGAAGAATGAAAATTCAAGTCAGTTAGCAAATTAGGTGTTTTAATTGTTCAATTGATAACTTAGGAATTTTTTTCGTGGTGTGGAAGGGTTCTTGAAGAGTATCTAGGATTAATTGTTTACATACATCCCTTTTAAAATTATGGGAAGCAATACCTAAACTGCTGAATTGCCTTTCTGCTCTTATGAAGTCTTCACTAATCTTCTCTGACATGCTGAGGCTGCATTGTTTAATTGGTTAATTTTTGTTTCCTTGACTGAACTGCAACTACTTTCTAACAGCTTTTGGCTGGTTACATAAATCACAGCATTTTCTTCCTTTTGTATCAGGAATTCTGAGCTTTCAGCTGGTGCTGAATAAGTGTTTGCATGACTGCAAAGCCTAGTTCACACTCTGAGCAAAGGTGTGTACTCAGAAAACACACTGCTAAACTGTTTTCACATTGCTAATGAGGTGCCGGGGTAAAGCAGGCTGCAGCTGGCTGAATAACATCTCACTCCAGGGCAGTGTACAAGAGGCTGACCACAAGATTGCAGCCACAGACTGCAGACCAGCAATGTCTCTCCCTCCCTCTCTTCCTCACACTTACCAGCCCCCTTCTGCATCCAGCTAACCTCCCCATTTTATAACTGAAGAGGTCTCCAGATCTGGCTCCGGGACCTTGCCACCTTGCGGGGCCCCCAGCCATTGGCACTTAGCTCATCCACAACTCCTTCCCATGGACGCTCTGGGAAGGCAGGTTTCCAAGAAGAAATCGTGGCCTGAAGGCTTGAGCACAGCAAGGCATGGCCTTGGAGGGAGGATGCTTTGATAGCTTGAGTGTAGCAAACTGCACCTTGTCCTGCGGTTCCAGACCTAAAAGAAATAACATGAACTTTTCTTCTGTGCAGACACACTGATTCCCAGAGTGCCCCACCCCCTGTGTGGCCTCCAGAAGTGGGTCAGATGGAGACAGTGATTACTCTGTAGGACATAAAACAGTTCCTATGAGACTTGTGGAAGTAGCGGGAGCAGGAAGAGCGTCTGGAGCCCCATGAGGTCCAGAAAACCAGGAACAACACAGAAATACTGAAAAGAATGTAGACACAGCCATAATCAGGGTAAGGTTGTTCTGGAACTTTAGGATCTCAAAGCTGCTTAATTTGTTTCAATCACTCATAGTCCATGCAATAATGTCAGATGCTTTAGGTTGCTTTGCTTCAAAGACTGCTTGTAATTTTTTTTAAAATGTCCTCCTCTGTTTCAGTAGTTGCATGGACTATACATCAGTCCATTTAGAATAGTTTGTGCTTTTTCTTTAGCAGCAAATAAAACTAGTCATAGACTTAATAGCATTCTTCTAAAAATTGAGATGCTGCAGAAACTTCATGGATGAGCATAGAAAGAAACAGGTTATAAAATTTATTTCAGCTGAGTGTGTTTACATCTCTGAGAATGACTTCCCTGGCAGAATGAGCATCTTTTCTTGATGAAACTGCTTAAAAAATTGTTCAAACGAAAATAAAAAAGTCCTAGCAAGGGTTTTGGGAAAAAAAAGAAAAAAAATAGTGTTGAAAATGTGTAATCCCGTTGCTTCCAGAAATCCAGAGGCCTACTAATACTCCTTCGCTGAGCTGGGTAATGAGCAGTTTCCTATGAGAGAGGCAATTGATCTGGGAATAGGAAAAGTGAGGTAACTCACCTACAACTAACTGACACATCTTACCCTATCTCGCACGATAAATACTGGTGGCTGCTGAGTTGCATCCCCCAGGGCAGTTACTGCTCTAGTCCTGTAAAAATGTTATGGGACATTCTGAATTGTGCTGTAGAAAAGTTATTTATACAAATCTGATCTCTTTGGTTGAGGAATCTGGTACTTTTTATGCAAATAAAGTGGCCTCCTTCCCCATTCAGTCTGAACCTCATTTTGTTCTGCTTTGCCCGAATTCGCTGCTGGGGAAGAAATTGAGGTAGGTGTAAACAATTTTCAAAGACTGTCTTACAAGTGTGTTGCAGTTCCTGGAGGAGGTGTTTTGTGAACACGGTACAGAGTCTCAGTACTGCTCATCGTGTCTTACGCCAGGTCTACTTCTAGCCTAATTTATACCCATGACACAGATGAAAAGATCTCACAAATGACATCTGCCTTGGATCAAGTTAGATGCAATGCTCTATTTCAGTCTTACAGTTCATGTTCAGAACTACATTACAGTAGCCCTTGGTACCTGTGAGAAAAACAGCCTTTGTGTTGCTGTAAGGATGTTTTCCTTTATGTTCCTGTGCTCTTCTACTATATTTTCTTAGTACAGTAGGGAACATGGGAGACTTTGAAGTCCTCTAGAGCCCAGAGTGTTTAATGCAAGGAGCATATATATCAGTCACAAATATGTAAGACATTAAAATTTGTATTCTTTTACCATATGTAACATAAAGAAACCATGTTAAATGCAGTGATATTTACACTTTCCTTCAATTACTTGTAAGTTTGCCTAAGCAGTAAAAATGTAGTTGTAGACACATTTATTCATACATTAACAGTTATACCCTTGAGAATATTTCAAGCAAAACAGCATTCAAATAGGCTGTTTATTTGTTTTAAGGACTTTTTTAAAAATCAACAATTAAATAGTCCATCTGTTCCCCAAACACTTCTAGTTAAACATTTGACTATACAGTTTTGAAAAGGCAGTTTTGCTAAATTGAACATTCTGTGTTGCATGTGTATAAATTCTTGACTGCTACAGGGAAGCAACAGAGTAGACAATAGCTTGGATTTGCCAAATTAAAATATGGTGTAAATCAGTGGAGTTACGCCCACTTAAAGTACATTAGGTTACTCTTTTCCTTTTCCTTCATAGAAAAGTAAAAGATATAAATATTCCATTCTGAAAGCTGGGTTAATCTTACAATTAGAGATCACAGCAAATGGCTTTAAAATCCCTGGGAGAGTACTTTCAGCATGCATTTGTGAAAATCACTTTTCAAAGTGGGTTTATATCCCATAGTTTTCTTTTTCTTGCATTTTAGCATTGGGCTAGAAACGGCTGATATTCCTACTAAAATAAGGCTCCATTCTAAAACCAGGGCAAAGACTTGTTAATATTATAAATGCATAGAGACCAAAAAATGGGTGATTAAGGATAATTTATAGTTTTCATTAAATGAACCTACATTATTCTTGGAACAAAGTGCTTTATTATTAATGGAAATTCATGATTGTTATTAATTACACATTTTCAAATGCTTTCATTTTAACATGTCGTCAATTTCCCATAGCAAAATGATGTGTTCCAACTTTGAACATTCTGAACTTTACTTTGCTCTTAAATTGTGTCAAGATTTTCCTTTGGGCAATTGGGTTTTTGGCAAGCATTTCTTCCATTTAACACTAACTGTCCTTTCAGTCTTTACCTTACTTCCTCAGACTACTACATTTAACCTTGTTTTATTTTTTTCTAGGGTAGAAATACCTTGAGGATACTGAACTAAATTTTAAACTGTTGTTTCATTGCCCCTGTTATTATTGGGTGCTAATTTGTGCAACAGTGCAATCAGGAATATGAGATAAATTAAATATCTTCATATTTTTTGTTTGTACACAAGTTAATTAATTAATTAATTAAATCTTCCTTCTGGATTCTTTTTGACATGGGCTGGCAACACTTCAAGAAATAATTCCTTGAAATTATTGTATTGTATTTGACTTGTCAGTATATATCTCCAGAAATCAATCTGTATATGCAAAACAGACATGGAGGCTGAACCACTTTGCAATCACAGATGGCAGGACAGATGTTACAAATGTATTACAGTTATAGAGAAACATCAGCACTCTGAGGAATGAATATATTATCTTCAATGTATCCTGAAGATGCCAAATAGCATTGCATGAGATGAAGCAAGTTCTGCTTTACTGTTATTTTAGAGGTGTTTCATGGCCATGACTAGGAATACTATTTGGCCTGATCTGACTTTGAATTCCAGTAGAGAAATTAAAAAATACATGAACCTGTTAAAAAAACAAGAAAACAAACCAGGAAACCAAACATGGGAAAGAAGCTGATGGTCAAAGTATATAATAACAAAAATTAATAGGAAGCAAACATTTGAACAGGCATTGCATCAATGTGTTAATCTTATACCTTGCTTCTTCCTTGGGGGAAAATTGTCCAAATCTTAGCGTACTTCTTCCAAAACTTATCTAATTTCATCTTATTATTTTTCTTCTTGTATTTTTACCTTTCCTTTTTTGAACGATCTTTTTCTGGCATGTTGCCTGTGACTTTCATTCAATGCATTTACTCATTTCATTGGATCAGGATCTCAGTATTTGTTTAACTTGTGTTAGGCTGGAATTCTCTTCGAACCAAGTAGCTGA
>VZSZ01011075.1:6774-202250 GCA_013398815.1 Ibidorhyncha struthersii
TCTATATACACAATTTATATTGGAGAAGATCCTGAAAGACCCCAAGGCACCATTCACATAAGCAACTTCATCTGTCTTGAAGTACACTTACGGGATGGAATGTAGCAAGTGTCCAGGAGGAAAAGATTACACAAGATTTTGTAAGGTTTTAGTTTACTAGACAGAAGAAATTTAAAGGTGGGGTGCACAGATTTGCCCCAATGGGAATCTAGCTAAGGACACGTACATTAACAACAACCTCATGATGAACACGGTTTCAGTAAGAATGAAGGGGCTCCATTACAGATACCAGTGGAACAGTCAGCAGTGTAGTCCAGCAACGTTTTGAGAACGCTGGTTGAACACCAGATCAAAAGGAGCCCAGCAGACCGTCAAAGTCGAAGACGCCAGTTTCTCAGCAGCTGCTCATGTCCTTAAGCACCTCAAACCAACCAGGTTAGATACTAATTAGCTAGTGAATTTGACAAAAATCAGACACCAAGACATCACGGCTGTAAAGCGAGTCTACTAATGAGAACTTAAACCAGCTCCCAGTGTGGTAATTTATTCTCTAAATCACGACTCCCTCTCCCTTCTCATTTCTATCCCCGCTTCTTTGGCAGATTATTTTTAACCCACTCTGATTTGTCACGCAACCCCACAAACAGCTGTACTGATGCAAAAAGAAGCCTACCGCAAAAGGATTAGATAAATATGAGGACTACTGTGCCAGTTAAAAAAGAAATCCACTGATTCTATCACTAGTAGGAGCTACTAAGTCCACAAAGACTTCCCCTTGCCCCAAAGGTAGGCAAGGCTCTAGTGGCTTTCCATATTTTGTCACTCTATTGATTTCTCCTGCCAAAAACCCTACTACAATAAGATAGCCTGGAAACGCTTTTCGGCAGGAAAAGTTAGGAGTGGTGAAATCAGGCCAAGCCAGTGGAACTTTGCTTCCAAAACAAAAATATATTACAAAGCACAGGGCCAACCAGGGAAAGCAGCTCTCGCAATAAAGCATCAGTAGAGCTAAGTCACCGTCCGATGGGTCACCGAGACCCGGCAGGACAGAGTGGGAACACATTTCTGTTATCAAATCACAGACAGGCAGGCAGCAAAACAACTATCCCTGTTTTTTCCTGGTTTTACATGTCATCTGCAACTTCCCTTTCAGTTTCAGTATTTATTTCGAGTTGTTTTTGCTGCCATTTCTTGTTTGTCTTGCATACATGTGACTTCCTTCCACTTCACCACAAATTTCCACCAAATAAAACCATATGCACTGCCATAGCAACATTTTAACACAAACACAGGGTAATCTTTGTTCACTGAAGAACACAGTTGTTTTTTTTTTCCCCCTCTTATTAACAGAACGTGCATCTGCATACAGTTTAACTGAATGTCATAGCAACAACATAAACACAAATTCAAGATATTTTTTCCTTTAGAGGGAGGAAGAATAAATGTTTTCAGGAAAAGAGCGTGGGACTTAAGAAAGCAGAATGAAATGTTTGTGACCAAATACGGCCTGAAGTTACATCATCACAGCTGTATATTTACGCTTTGAAAGTCTGCTCTTGCGAGGTGTTATACATTCGCAGTTCCTACAGATGTCAACAGAGAACAGCCATACCTCACCGGGCAAGGTCTGAATCACAGCGATGTTTACACACAATGTGTAGGTTTGACTTTCTATCAGCACTACAGTGAACTTTGGAATTTATGTACTTTTTTAGACTAGAGTGCACAGTAAACAGTCTTACTCCCAATGCAAAGTAAAACTGCACTGTTAGACTGGAGTAACAAAAATTGGTCTGGCATGCCTCTAAGACCTAGCGTCAACCACACATTTTGCGGCGTGACCCTCTTTTCCTCTACGGATCAACAATTCCTAATGCAGAGAAAAATACAGTAAAACCTAGAGTTCAGATGTGGTCATTCAAAACTTAGCTGTTACACTGACAGGGGGTATCACATTGTTTACCCATGACAACTCAGTGGCTTATGCCTCATATCCCCCCGAAATTATACAAAAAAGGAAAAGAACCAAGTTCTCTCATATGGCTGACTCAATCCTACCTCTCAGCTATTGCTACGCGCTTAGCTATGCTCTATTTTTGTCCTTTATGGCTTTTGAAAGGGATGACTTCATTAAACTTTTAATTTTTTTAGAGTAGCATGTTCATTCAAGACAAGAGCCTTTAGTTTGCTTTGTAAGCTGATGGTCCTTCAGCTCAAGCATGCTGTAAGGGTTCAGTGTTTGAAACCTGAAAAGTCTAAGCATTAAAAGAAATGCCGTAGCAATGCTACACAAAACCAGCTTGTTCCTTCTGTGACAAGTAGTTTATAGAGGAAAAAAAATGAGTAAGCGTAGTAGGCATAAAATCAAGCACTCAACGCAAGCTGGCGTTGAATGGTGAAGATTAAAACAACATCACAGTTTTCATTCACAGACATCATCTGCGTTGAGTCAAGGCAGAGTCCTGTACGGATCCTCATATAATATCATTACAATAGTACGTTTTCAAAATGGACAGAACTGAAGTCTTCCAGGCAGCCTCAGCTCCGTGTCTTAAATTTCAAGTACTTGACTGGAAATTTAAAAATTCAGCTTTTAAAGATGCATTTTCTCCTTCAGTTTATTACAAGATGCTTGTTCCAGGTTAAGGCACTCAGAAAGGAATTAAAAACTTCCCCTAACTGCTTATGAAAGTGTTAAAAACCATCTGCCTAGCCAGAAAGTGCACAAACTTTGATTAGAACAGTACCATTACTATTACGAATTACCATTGTTGCAGGACCTGTACTGGTCATGTCATCAGTAAGGATGTGCTTTTAGCCAGAGACCATCATTTTGATTCATTTTCATAAATAAAAATTGAAAAAACTTTAGCAAAACTGAATAAAAATATTTGAATTTCATCTTGTTTTGCATTTAATGAATCACCACTGTTCAAACTAGTGCAACTGTTACCGAAACCAAATAAAAATAGGTAAATAGTAACTTGGGCATGAATGGCAAATGCTGCCAAGGCCTTTTACTCTCCATTTGATTGAACTCTGGAAGATGATTCCCATCTTTCTTTGGGAAATTTCAGTTCTAGTAAACACCACAGGAATGCTGCTTAATATTTTTTAAAACCTTCTTTAAGGTAGGAAAAATTTAAATCTGAAGGACAGATTTAACAGCATCTTCATTTAAAAACAAATTAAGGTTGCATTTGACTCAGAAGGAAGCTTAAACTAGATTTGTATAAGGAAAAAAACTCAGGCAAACCCTTTCATACAATTAATGAAAACCTCCAAGAGTGTAGGAAGTAATGCAAATTACAAGCCTGCATTCTTCAGCCAAAGACTAATCACACACACATGCGGATCAACACTAATATTTGCAGCACTCTAATTTCCACTGCGTGCTATGAATCTTAACAGAAATGCCACGCTTTTACTCCAGATGAAGCATTTTCTGGCAAATGAACTGTGGCAGTTTTGCTGTTCTGTTCTTTTATCAGTGTATTATGAATGGGTTCAAGACTGCTTTAAAGTAATTTGGGGCTACCAAGTCAGTGTGTAGTAATCACTGATTAGGAAAAGCTTATTCACTTTCACTGAACTGAAAAAATATGAAAGCAGCACCTATAGCTAGAAATCCTGGTCCTTTAGAAAGGGTTAAAAAAGCAAACATTGAAACAAGAGGTGGGCAGAGGACCAACAATGACTAAAAAAGAAAATAGAGCACAGGTGGCTACTGCCAGGCAAGACCCCTGTTTTACCCGGGGTTGCAAAAGACATGAGGGAAAGCACACGTGGTACCGCTGTGAGAAAAAGTAGCATGTGACTACAAAGGTCTGATGCTCTTTCCAAACTTTGGTAGCTAAATGTCATGGTGAACAATTTTTTAACAGCAATTTATCTGCAAGGTGTGAAAAAAAACCAAACCAAAACAACCTCCTAAAACTTTGACCATCTCAAAAATCTTCTCCAGGCAGCATGTCTGAGAAGGAACTGACAGCCTGGTGGCCCAGGCCTAGAGTGAGAGTCTGGAGGCCTGAGCTCTCTCCCATATTGCTGTCACAGCCTCCTGTTACCTCAACAAGCTCCTTCAACTGCTTTCTGTTGTCCTTCTACCCATAACGTCAGCACTGGCAGGAAAAACACTTATGGTTGGAAAACCATCTTCATGGCAGTTTAGCATGCATCCCATGCCACGAACTTTTGTCACAAAGGTGCTAGTCTCAAGCAGGAGAGAAATAGACTGGGGTAACAACGATGGCAGCAACAACCTCACCGAGCTGTTTAGGAAGTCATCATGTCCTTAAGACTTTACACGTGCTGACTTAGCTAGACCCCTGCAAACTAACCCCAAATGCCTGTGCTGATTCTTGAGAACTCCCTGGTGCAGAGGGGCACACCTGTCTCACATCCCTCGCAGCCCACGCTGCTCTCGTCCTCCAACAGACCCCACAGGCAGGGGGGACTTAGACACAGTGATGAGTAGTCCCAGATCTAGAAATCTTCTCAGAAGTTAGTAAGAGATTTCTGTTGTCAGCAGATGATACAGTACGGGACCTTTTTTTAAGGTTTATTTGTTTTTAAGTAGGTAAATTTAGTTGATATTCCAGTAAATATTTACAATACCTGGCTTCAGTAGGTAAACTAAGTAATATGAGATGCATAACATAAGCATTGTTTAGTTTATTAGCACTAGAAGAATATTAGCACTAGTGACACTATGTATCCATTTATATTGATTTTAAAACACATGCTGATTTAGAAGATCAGAAGATTAACCATACAGCAACATGCCACCCTGAACACATGGTTTGACCTGTCCTTAACGCATTAAAAAAGATGCAACCAAATAAGAAAAAAAAAAAAAGTATTGCACCAGGCACCCAAAAAGTCACCACGTCACCACAGAAGATTAAAGTCAAAAGTAAAGTAAGATCATTTGCAGCAGCTCAGCATGACAAAGACATACCCTAAAAAAGAAAGTTAATCTAATGAAACACCCGTGGGTTTTTTTCAGTAAGTTTAAGCATTAAGGCTCAAATCCACATATAAATACAAATATGTGACCAGATATTTAAACTCGTAAATCAGACACTGAGCTGTTAGGGTAAAAGGAAAAAATACATTGTTGAAACTAACTTGGAAACTTTAAATTAGGGTTACTCTGATTTATTAAAGATACATGGACAAAAGGCTGCGATTAAATACGAATATCAAGTTTCTTCTGGAACCAACAATTCCCCATCTCTTTATTTACGCCCCTAAATATGCATTCCTAAATCCAAAGATAAGCAGGCAGTTTGGAAGTGCTGCCTTTAGTGAAGGACACCAAACCAAACCTCTGAGTTGAATAAAAAAAAGATTTAATGAAATTAAAAAAAAAAAAAATTAAAGTCTCATTCCACCCTCTTCTCTCAAAGAACTATCATGAACCGTCCCGAATTTCCCCTTCTTCCATAGATGAAAGAGAAGCACTTTCACTGTCCGAGCTCTCTGCACGGTCACTGGCATCTGAGGGTGTAGGACACAAACAAAAAACAAGCAATTAGTTTCAGCATGTTGTTTGCTCATCAAACAGAAGCAGTTTTGCATCTTCTTTTCCTTTCAATCACACCTTCCTTGAGGACAGCTATTTCATAAGACATAACCAGTCTCATAACATGGCATAAAGCCCTGTGTAGGACTTTGTTGCTGAAGGAGAAAGTAAGAAAACATTCAGAATTTCTTTTAGCTTTTAAATCTTGGTCTTTCTGTCAAATAGGTAAGCAGAGTATTTATCCCACACACTCTTCACCCACTGAGAGTTTCAAATTGTTCTCTTAGCTTATTTGTTTTAAATGTTTTTATTTGGGTTGCTACATAGATATCCCAACTGTAATGAATTATAAACGATTTACACTTTTATTAGCATTTTAGTTAAGATACAGAACTACTGAGAAATCCAAAACAGAAATGGAAAATTAAAATGATGCACTTATATGCTCCTTCCACATGTTCCAGCATCACAAAGATGGTGTTAAGTTGCGTGAATCCATGAGCTAAGGCTGATGAGGTTAAAGCTGCACAATAACTTGTGCTTTAGGACACGGCTGTTGTGGTCTGCTGAAATCATATTGTGAAGCACTCATTTCCCAAACTGGTGTTCAGCCTCACACCCTGAGACTCCTTCTTTAACAAGCCCTGACCTCAGTCACCTTGTGGTGAGGTCACCAAATGCCACTGGTCAGTGGCACTCAAGCAGCGCAAAAATAAACTACAGCAAAGCAGGCCCATGATTCACACTCTGCTCTCATTGTTATTTTCAGTATTTGATCCAACTATGAATTTAAAGAACATTTTGAGCATTTAGTGTCAGATGCTTCATTAAGGAAACGTTACTGAAAGGCAGCTGATGCAGTATAGTTACTGTCTTGTCAAGATAAGTTCCACAGCTGGCAAACACGGATAATACACAGGACACAGTGTGCACCTGTACACTTTCAATGGAATTTGTTCAAGAAAATAGAAGCATTTCACCCAGAAACATCAGAGGTCACATTTTGTCTACATTAAATCTAGTGTATAATCAATTAACATTTATATGCCAGATATGTACTGAGTAATGCGCAAAGTAAGGATTGTTTTTGCCCCTAAGTCCTGTGAAAGCTTCTGTAATCCCCCACTATCTTCAGCCATGTATGCTGGAATCAGAGCACCTGTAGTTTTTGCTATAAGCAAGTCAAGCATCAAAACATCACACAAAAGAATGTGGCAATCTTCTGACTCACAGCGAAGCTCAACAGACAAATTTTAGCTGTAGTTTAGTCTGTTACAGTAAGTTTTATTTAACAGAAATCGTAGACTGTCTTCACTCAACAAGAACATATTGTTATGGTGTTGATAGCATTGCCTATAAATTGATTGCCCAGTCCTTCCCACCATAAAACTGTCTGCAGTTTACTTATAATGTAAAAATTAAACTCTGAGTTTAAATTCTTCAGTTCCAGTTTCCTTCCTCAATCCTTATTTTCCTTATTTTTTGAAAGTCTCAGCCAAAACACTTCAGCCATTTCTGAGAACAAAGATAGGAGAAATAGGCTTTGTCCTCATGAAATTCTAGCAGTTTCTCTTTGAAGGTGTCCAGCCCCAGCTCTCCCCCAGTCTTTGGGGGTAGTAACTAGAATTGCAGGGGAGAACGGTGATCTTCCCCCCAGCATGTGCCTGTTGCTGTGGCTATGAAAACTTGGCTCTGTTCTTCCTGGGGAAGGGGGTAGATCTGAGATTGCTCAGTAAAGAAACATCATTTTAGCAGTTAAATTTCCACAAGACTGTTTTTTGTTCTGCCCGGGTCCTTTGAAAACAGAACCTGGAGGGCTATGGCAGTTGAAGCCCCTGCGCTCCAGCAGACACCCTGCCAGACATCCACTCCTCAATGTGGCAGCTGTTTGCCTGGAATGCCAAGGGGAGGTCAGCCGGACAGGCACTCCGAGACAAGTGTGTCTTTGGGTGCGCATGAAGAAGTAAGGCAGAAAGGAAAGGCAGTATTGGCAGACATAGGGTACACAAGAGCAGACAGATGGCTTAGGAGGAGTGTGCAACTGATACAAAAAGCCATACATGTCGAAGAAACAGGACTGCAAGTAACAGACAAGATGCCACAGCAGAAAGATCACCTCTTGGGAGATGAGAGTGGGCTAAAGCACCTCCCTGATTACAACAGACTTCTCCCTGGAGAGTCTGGAGGTGAACACAAGATCTCCACTCTTAGCAATGATCTGTGAATTCAACTGGTAAAGCAACTAAATACTGGTTTTAATCCTTTATTCTGTAAAGGTGATACACAAAAGAAGAGTACAATGATTGTGCCACACTTAACAAAAGTGATACTTCATCTTCAAGTGGAATAACAGCGACAAAAAAGCCCTCCTGTTTTTATATTCATGTTTTGAACACTTTTCCTGAAAGAATCGTGGCAGGCTTCCACTCTTAACAGAAAAAGCTCCAAGAACACAGGGTCCAACCCAAACTCAAGGCTGAAGTTAAGTGTTAATATGTTAACTAAAAAGATGTACAAAATTCAAATATGATAAAAGTTGTGAAAATCACATTATTTTTGCCATTAGCTATAATCTTCTGCTATGTTATACCCAAGACACCTCAACAGAGAGCTGTGCACTTGATTTTTATGGAATCTATAGAAAGTTAAAAAAAAAAAAAAGTTAAGAAAATTAATGGTTCCCAAAACCTGAAATAGCTGCCACTGTTCCCTGAATACCAGCCTTAGGGATGACTGCTAACTGAATGATCCTTGCAGCAGAGGAAGGTCACCGTCTTCCACTGCCCTGTGACAGCGCTAACGGCACTACCCCAGCTATTACCCTCTCTCTTCCCTTTGCCCTTCTACTCTGCCTTTTACAGAACCAGTTAGTTGCTGCAGCAGCATGACCTCAATCAACACTTATTTGAATCTATACCCTCAAAAGGACAACCTCCCTACTAGCTCAGGAGGACAATGATGACGACCCTATCCTGATTAAGTTTATGAGTCACTCAATCGTAATGCCCTCCTGACATCTTAATCATAGGGGCAGGGCTGACTACTGAAAAGCAAAGGACCTAGAAACAAGAAATAATGGACGAATAGAAAATATCTAGTTTCTTTGTACTCCGGTATATGTATGTGCACTCCTAGGGAGAGTATCAGCGGACCTAGTTGCTGAGATGAGATTCCTACCTTATCCCCTGGCACGGTGTCTCACTCTCAGCAGCTCTTTAAGTACATAGCGCAAGAAAAGTTTGCATGCCGTTTCTTTGAGAGCAGACTGCTCCAATGGATCACTTCATGTCATTTAACCAGAACAGCCAAGATCCATGGAAGGTGGATATCACCGGTATTCTCAGTCTCATATTTATTCAGTCAAATTATATACGTATAGAGCCATGATTGAGTGGCCACAGGGAAATAGCCACTGCAAACATATTTTGAAGCTTTTCCTCAGAAATCTCTAATAATTACAGACTGGCTCATCACTGAGAAGTATGGAATTTGTTAACTAAGGTGACTAGCTGGGGCACTAAGAGACAAGGGAACCGATTCCCTACATCAGCAGGTACAGAAAGCGAAGCTGGAACAAAAGCCTTCATACTGGGGAGAAAGATGGAAATTAACTTCAAAACTAAAAGATAAATTCCTGCTAGACCTGGACTCTCCTCTAAGTTAACTCCAAGATGAAAGTTTTCCCTCAACTAAGTACTTTTTGAAAGATAACACTGTGCTTTTAACTCACCCAAAAAGCTACTTTGCCATTACGGTATCTAATAACTATCCTATAATTCAGAATTATTTGTCCAATGTTAGGAGTTATGCTACGAAATAACGGAGAATGATTCCTCTATGATTAGCAGGCTTACTTAAAACTCATCTTCCACAGACAGCTTGACTTTTTAGAAATAACCAACTCCGTCAAAGTTTGCTATGTACAAAATTTAGCACAAGTCTGAAGAGTTGGTTTTACCTTCATGGCTGAAAATATACAAAAAAAGAATCAAGCACCAGTAAACAAACTTAGGAAAAACACATACAACGCAGCTTATGAATGTAAGCCATCAGCCAGCAGTTTTAAGACAGTGCATTCATAACAGCTTTTTTTATAGCCATCTTTTAGATTCAGAGGGAAATATAAGACATACTGCACATTCCTGTCATTAATAGGTGTATCCTTAATTATTGTTTATTTAACTAAAATATCTAAGTAAAGCATAACAGGAAATAAATATATGCTTACCTTGGCCAAGAACCACCATGCCATTCTTCAATGTTTTCAAGACGACAAATAACGTTGGATACTCAATTATTACTTTGCCTTTCAAATTGTCTAGGAGGCTTCTACTGGCATCCAGTTCATTGTACCTGAAAAATAACAGGGAAGTTTATTTTGGATTTTAATACTACCAAGGACATAATGTACACTTTCTGGAAAAAGACCAACCCAGCTTTCTGGCAATTCACAGGATTTTCGGATGATATCATGTTCAGAAGAACTATCTTATGATTCAAATTACATATCCAGTCTTATTATCCAACTACGTATTTTTTTTTAAACCCTGCTAACATCTAAGTATAAGAACAAGAGGAGCATCAAAGTCAAATTTCTCTAAGGGCTGAAATGTTTTATGAGTTCTTAATGAATACCTTTACCAAAATCGGATATGGACACTGGGTTATCAAAATGGATGTATTTACTAAAATCAGATTTTAAATTAAAAATAGCACTTAATGTTTAACAGTACAGGTTTAATTTACATGGTTAGTAGTGTACTTTATTTATCAAATTTGTTTATGAATTATCAGTGAAGCACTGGGAAGATGAAATAAAAAGCATATCTGAACAACTACTAAAGCAAAGGTATATTGGAAGCTCTTTAGACCTCTGTTTTTGTAGCAGTAAAGGCTCTGGTATGCAGAACATTTGGGCAATACTTTCTAAAAGATGGTACAATATCCCCGTTTATGCCTAAGCAAATCTCTTCTTACAGCACCATCTGCAAGAAGCTCCCTGTAGAAATCCCCACACACGCATGTGCTACAAGAGGTGCATGGCTCGGATGTGCAGCCCTTTCCCGGAAAAGGCCTCCTCTTCACCCTGGAGGATGAAGCCAGGTACTTAACAAATGACGTCACAGTAATAAAAAGTAAACTGAGCATCTTCCCCACAATCATTTTCTAGAACTGTAGTATTTTCTCCCAACTCTCTAACTGGAAACCTGAACGCGGGTGTTTGGGGAAAGGAAGGGATATTTCAAAGCCCTCTTGAAAGAGAAACCCTGTTGCTTTCACTTGCTCTAACTGCGGCATCCAACAGATGCTCTGATATTATTACACTGCAATCTGAGTTATGCAATTCTTTCTGTAATCAACATTATTAAATTACTACTAAGCTATTGTATCAGTTAAAGGCAAATGAAGTTCAAAACCAAAATACACTGTGGGCAGTAAGTGGAGCATTTCCCATAGCTGCTCTACTTTCTCTGATCATTAACATATTATGCAGTTGGGTTTTCTTTTGCCAAAACCAACACTTGATGGGTGAAGAAGATTATATACTTTATGATTTACAGTAATGTGTGATTAAGAACTGTACAGCAGAGGAGTCAGCAGGCAAGGAGAACATTGAAGGTAAAACAGGATTTGAGTTCTTGGGATTTAAGGGAAACTTATTTTGAGCAAAAACTATTTCTCTCTCATATTCAACTTCAATCATCATGAAAATATTTGGTTTCATGTTTCTCTCAACCCAAAGTAATTATGACCTCTTCTTACTGAAACCCTTTAAAAGGGGTAACAGTATATTACATTTCTTATTGCATGAATACATTTGTAACTTGTGGATTAACACACATGAACAGAAACATATTTACTGCTTTATTTACAGTACTCTAAATGCAAAGTACGGCAATACCTTTCCTTTGGCAAGGACCTCAACACATTCTTTTCTGGTTAAGCAAACATTTACCACCAAGAGGCTAAAGTAATTCACATGCCACAATACACTTTCCATTATCTCATGTTTTAGACAAAACATCTCTAGCGTCCAGCTTGGCATAAGATAAAACATTTGTACTTAAAACTATTTTATGATAGTAAATTACTGAAGCATTAGATCACCAAGTCAGAGCTTTATCTTTTTTGTTTTTAAAGTAAATTTTATTGGTTGACAGTGACAGAGAAAACATCCAAATTTTTACTGCATAATGTCGGCTGTAAACTTCAGGGAGAATAACAAAGGAGGTTAATGCTTCTCTTTTTTAAACTGCATTGTTACTGTCTATGCTATCCAAAAGACCTCAGTCTACCACATTCCCTACTTTATACACAAGTGCAAGTTGAGGTTTTCTGCTCATCCACCTGCCAGCCTCTTCCTTGACTGTGCATGCTTAAAAGACCTCAAAAGACAACTAATACTTGTCACTTTAAGTGACAAGTAAGTAAGTAAAGCACTGTAAGGCTTTTCCAGATACCTAAATACGCACTCAATTTCAATTTTTACTTATGAAAAGGCTAGACCCGTTTGGAGAAGAACTAAAAATGAAGTGGCATTTTTACAAGTCTTATAACTTCCTGTACTGATTATTCACCAGGATAAGCTGAGGATGTAGGGTAACACCGGAATGAACGTCCTCCCATGAATTTGCAGGGAAGTGGTCTCACCACAGGTAGGGGATGGAGCAGGGAGAACCTGGTAATCAGACATTACCAGGTATTCTTTTGTCACCATTTTTACCTCTTTGTCCTCTGTCACTGGGACTGCTTAACCTGCTCAGTAAGATCCCATAATGGGCTGAAACCTTCTTCAGGCTGTTCCTTCCCTGTCCATTTCAAGAAACAGCCCAGTAAAATAACTGACAACCAATGTAAGTTTGCCCTTTCACTCGGACTCTTCCACGCTCCAGGGCCAGTCACAGGAACCAACTTAACTGAGGCTGTCATCCTAAATGAGCTACTTTAGCCCTTCGTGACAGGATGGATTTGAAGATAAACCTGGGTCTGAATGAACTGTCCACCCTGACAGAACCATTCCCCTTAGTGCCCCATCTTCACCTCTTTCTTCTAAACCCTCCCCCTGCTTTGTCTTTTCTCCCATTGCCCAGTTCATACAAATTGTCTGCACTACACCTTCCCAGTCGCTGTATTCGGTGAGACTTCTCTTGCACCCTCCTCTCTGAATCTTCTTTCCTCCCTGGTATTTACTTCCCACAGATTTTCTCTCTCCCTTCCGTACATTCTCTCAGCCTCCTTGTCCGACTCCCACCATCTAATAATATACTTTCCTGGTTATTTTCTTGCCCCAAGCAAGGCTTTATGCCCATGTCATGAAGGAAGAAGCAAGCCTGGATTTCTTCTTAATAAGGCAACTCCATTTATAGGGACCACAAAGAGACAATCTTGGCAGACAAGAGCTTTTGATTTTAGCTGGAATGAAATAACAATAACTGCTTTTTAAAGGACAAAAATTAAATAAAATTTGCCTGCCAGCAGGCAGTTTAAAAGCCTACAAAACTTGAGACAATTTAGAAAATTTAACAAGATTCAGCAATCCCAAGTCAGTTCCCATATAATCTATTACATTCACTCTATGAATGGCTTTGTTACCTTCCACAAAATGCTGAAATTAATGTGGCTCTGCACTTCTGATAGCATCTATGAGTTTCTGCAAAGGACAGTTTCACTATCTATAGTTATGCCACCACCTTCCAGGAAATTCAACAATTCAGTCACCTAATCTGTCTCCCACAGGCAGGAATGCCGCATTAGGTCACCGCATCACAACAAGCTCCCCTCAAATGGAGCCTGTGGCTATCATCGCAGTGGCAGTAGCTTGTCTCCTCAGATTCAGACAGCAGGAAATTCCCTGCTGATCAGGTTTTCCTGAATGTCATCTACAGGAACTTTGATTTTAATACTAATAAAGAAAAATCTGCAATCTGGAATTAAAGATAAATTGTAACCATGTTATTTCTTTAGTTTAGTCTGCTAGACACTGAAAGGAAAGCAAACAAGTTTCAAACATATAAATAATTGCAAGTATCACTAAAATATGTATTTGTATAATGATGTTCTTAATTTTCCTGTGAGAGATACCAACTAAAACCCTTGCACATATTTTAAACAAAGATGATTTTTCTTCCTAGAACTGAGTGGAAACCTCGAGGTATTTACTTGGCATAATTCAGATACAATAAATAATGCTATCTATTTTGGGCCTAGTCCTAAAAATCCAGAATCCAACTGCTTCTAACTTATGGGATGAATGAGGATCTTCCCCCCCCCAAAGAAAAGAGGGCAGCATTTCCTAGTTATCTGCATTTGCCTAGAAGAGAGCAAAGACTGGGCACAGCATTTAAAGTCTCTCCCAAGCACGCATTCTGAAGTGCTGCAGCACAGCAAAGATAATAACTAACAGATGCGACTTTCATTCCTAAGTGGTGAATAACCTCTTCGTGTGGTTATGATTTGGTGAACATGGAAGTAGTGAAATGCACTCTTGAATTAGGTACTAAAGGAAAGTTATATGGCAGAAAGTAAACACAATGTATTAAAACAATGCACAATTTTTATATTTAACTTTGTCACTAGAATTTTGACGTTCTCAAAACCTGGAACACAGTGAATTTTGTTAGACCATATGTGTAAAAAAGAATTAGAAAATTCAAGGAGCAAAAAAGCAGAGACCTGAGAAACAAAAAAAAGGAAATGACTTGCCATAACACTTCCCTTGTAACAAACTCTTATCAACAGCTGAACAATCTGGAAGACTACTCTGCTTGAACACTCTTTTAAGGAAGCGGGGGCAGGAACCAAGTTGAAGTTAATACTTTAATATGAAGAAAAATTACACCACAGTTTACACAAGTATTTTAAAACCTGCTACATCTTCCTTGCACTCTTGGTGTGTGGGTTTTCTCCCGGTCTAGGACCTCCATGATTTGTGTCAACAAACGTTCAGTAACCTCTCCCTGCATACCGTCGATACCCACATAGCTCAAACTATGCCAATACAGACCAGATGCCTGGCTAATCCCTTTTCAAGTCAGATCCCCATCTTAATTCGCACTTTTCCTTGCCATATTTCAGCCATAGATATCCTCAAACAAAGACCATGTTAATACAAGCCATAACAATCCGTGGTCTCTTTTACGGGCCGTAAGAGGCACTTCCCACTAGGGAAATCTAAGAACTGCAAAAAATTGAAGTGTAAAATGGGAAAAAACCCAAGTGCTGCAAAAAACCTCTTCTTACAAACATATTTCAGGGAGCTAAAATATCCTAGAAGAAAAAAAAAGTAATACCCAGGTGAAGACAGCAGGAACACTAACTGTCACTTAAATTATTTGGCACAAAAGTAGATGTCCAGAAAGATTTAATGGTTTGTTCACTTTTACCCTAGAAAATATACAAAACAGTTAATGGAAAGAAGAGATAAGCAAAATAAGACTACAAGTATGTCACTGTAGAAGCACAAAGGCTGTCCTTGTTTAAACCACTTGAGAATGAGGCAATTGCACAAAGAGAAAAACACAGTAAAAGTTGTTTAATGACAATCATGGAAAAAGATATCAATTGATGGCAAACCTCGTAAAGCAGATAAGGCATCTGCTGCAACAATTTAGTGGACTGAGCATTAAGAGTGATGTGGTAAAAGCATTCAGGATGCACAATAACGATCTAAAGATTAACTGAAGTACAAACCATTCTGCATCTTTTAGTTATGGGAGAAAGTATGACAAAACAGAAGGAAAATGTGAAACTAACAAATGTCAGTTTCTTGGAGTTGGTACTATTTGGTTCAAAGAATACAGAAGTAAAATGATACTGAATTTCAAGAAAGCAAATACTTTCCCCATCTCATGAGACATAATGAAAAGACGTGACACAATCCAGCAGCAAGTAAAGATGCTATAATTCAAGTGCACCACAGCAATAGTTCTTTACACATACAGGAATTCACTTTGCAAAGCCAGGCAGCTTCACAAACTGCTCAAAAGCTCAAGGTTTACAAATCTCTAAGTGGTATATAGCAGACATACCAAAAAAGAGGATACCACAATCATGGAAGGCTACTATATGACTCAGATAAAGAAACAAAACAGCCTAATGAGTTAATGATAGCCAGAAAGCCTAAAGGGAATATGAAATTTCAGAAGGGAAAAGTTATTAAAAAGAGAGCAGGTTGACTACTGAAGATCAATGCCTGAAGTTTCAAAAACTGAAAAGACATTAGTGGCATCTTTAGTACAAGTGAAAGCTGTGGGTGGCTCCCCAAAAATGCAGGGAAGTCAAAATATGTAACTTGGACCATTAATAAAATACTGGCATGATCATGGAGGAAAAGCAAATGTCGTAAGTCTACTTTAACTACAGTACTTCTGTTACACAGACTCATGAAACACCACTGTAAATAATTTTAGAGGTGGGGGGGTGTACCAAGGAATACCAAAGGATGCAATGAAAAACTCTTAATACATCAAGTTCACAAAACTAATAGGTCAAATCTCATTTGACAACTTAAATTAACATAAGCAAGCAGTGCACTGATAAAATAAACAGAAATATAAAACTGATGAGAAATTGTAAATTGGCAATACTTCTGTTATTACTGTCCTGGCCTAAACCGCAACAATTACACTTAGGTTAATCTAATGAACCGCCACTTCAGGAACAGGACGAATTGATATTTCTGTGATTCTGCACCCCTGCATAGCAAATTCTGACTTCCAAATTTAGCTCACGTGGAGATACAGCCTGAACACCTCTAACACTCTGTACTAAATGGTGGAAGCAGATCCACAAATTTATACAGCAGAATCACAGTGCCATAAACGTTCCATTAAGGGGTTACTAATGCTTTACAATGAAAAGGAAAAGCTATGAAATAAACAAATTATTTTCTTGGCAAAGAAGCAGGAAGGTCAATTCCCTCCTTGGCGAGGTCGAAACAATCAGCCCTAGATCATTTCCGTCAAGAAAGAGAAAAAAACAGAGGGATTCCCCTTTGGCAGCATCAGGAGGAAACAACAGGTTTTCTCCTTCCTGACTGGAACGTGAAGAGGTTCTCCTCTACTCCACCTTTGTGAAAATGCTGATGGCTATGCTGCCGTATTTCACAGCGCTGCAGCTTCCAAGTTCCGCCTATCATTTCAACTGCCCTCAAATGTGTAGGAGTTTTTCTTTGCTCCTAGAAGCGTCTTACTCCAGCCTTCCCAGGCTGCCTGGTCCCCAAAACTGAGAAACTCGGGTATCTTAAAGTCAGCATATCACTGTGTCTTCTTCTTCCAAGAAACTAGCAGCCAATCCTCTTTTTCCTTCAGAAAAATATTTTAAGAGCAACCCAGAGGGGCACAACTGAATTAAGCCCCTTGATACATCTCACAACACTTACGCTAGACCGAAACAGGACAAATGGTTTGAACATTATTTCTGCTCCACAGCCCATTTTTACCAGCTCCTTCCTCCAGTCAAGGGGCAACAGATTATTCAACAGGGTTCTTCCAACTGCAGTCTTGTCTTGGACTTCATGGCCTGTCTTCTTGCCTTTAAGTCTGCCTTGTATGTGCATGCTACACAGTACATGGACTGTAACAACCGCATTTTCCATACTATGCATATGTTACATAGTACATACATACAGGCCAGTTCCTCTCTGCTTCATAGGAGAGAAGGCGGGCTGCAGCAAACAGCAAGATTTGTTCTTGAAACAGCCTTTCCTAGATGCACACTTCCTCAGAGAGAGGAGAGAAAACCTGCCTGTGTATATGCCGGGTATGCTGCTCCCATGCTTCAAGCACAGTTATGATGCAGAAGAGGCTACTGTGCACAGTTTTACCTATGTTTTAGAATTTGGTGCCTGCCTACCTGCTTTGCAAGGTTTCTGGTGCTTACAGAACACCACTAGATGACTAGACAGGACAAACCCCTGGCTGAAGCCAACACTAGCAGTTTTATTGTTATCTCATCCTCCATCTTACCCACATACTGCTCCTCTCTACGTGGTCTGGATCTAACTCGCTGCAACACAGACTGCAGAATTTTGGAGCGGGGGCTGTAATTTCAAATAAATCTTTGTGCAATAGATATCTCAGTCAGCAACTCTCTAGCTGGGACACTCCAGAAATCCTAATGCAATACCATTAATTATAAAACAGTTCATCTAAAAGAATTCAGCATGTGTTACAAAACGCTGGATTGTTACTTTAAAAAACAGGCACCCACTGGTTCATAAAGGAATCCCTTTCAAGAAAATAAATGAATGATTGCTCAAGATAGTAAGATGGACAAATTCTGTTATTTTTTGAATCATCCCAAAAATCTTCTCAAAGGTCAAGTAATTGTAGTCAGACATCATAAACAGTTCGCTATGCATGCTACAGATTCAGATTGTAAATACTTATACTCAGCAATGACTATTTTTCTGCTTTTCATCTATGTTGTGTAATGCAGGATTTCAGTGAAAAACGTAAGTAGATAGGGAAGGAAAAGTGACTGTTTTTTTACAGTAAAAGCTGTGTATCCTGGCATCTGTTGTTCTGCATCACTTTTGTCAGCAGAGAGACTGATGTTCAGATAAAGAAGGAGCAAGTGAAAAATGACACTAAAATGGCTGCAGTAACAAAACTAGAAAGCCTGAAATGATGTACAAGAAAACGTAACAAAGTATAAGGTAAGAAAAGCTGAAGTTTTAAATTAAAAAACCCACGAAACAAAACCCAACACTCTGGGAAAAAACAGCAGCAAGTATACACAGGAGCGCTGTGTTTAAGAAACAGACTGCAGACCAAATTCTATTTCCCCTTGAAGAGTACAAAGTCGCCAGAGCCTGACTACAGTTGTGCAGTGAAGAATGACTATTGTAAGCTAGGCTCCCTGCTTTTCTAAAGCTGGCAGAGCTGCTTTTGTGCCAGCTGCTGCGAGCTAGAGAGGAGTGATGAATTCTACTGTCAATCTTCTACTGGCATAGCTTAAAGCCAGCTTGGGGTCTGTTCCAGCTCATGCCAAGGCCAGCAGTTCAGCTAGGGATTTGTATCCTTAATTCCTGTCTCATGTATACCACGTACTACACAAACGTGAAGAGAAATTGCTTCCTAAGTAAGGCTAGAGAATCTTAAATACACCACCCCGTACTTTTCAACATTGGCACAAAATGCAGAGGAGGAAATAATGCTTGAAACGTGCCAATTCCAGCATATTTGCTTTGCTAGGTGAAGTAGTATTTTTGAAACAAGGTTGTAATATGGTGATAAAAAGAACTGATCCATGCACCACACTAGTAGCATTGTTTTTTTTAAAGCACGTAAATTATGTTTGAAAAGCAGAAACTAAAGACTATAAGCTTGGTTGGTTTTACATGAAGTTATTGACAAATGATAATGCAAAAGGAAATGCCCTAGGAACAAGGTATGAAAAAATTAAGGAAAATGCTAACGCTATCAATATTTGAGGCTATCTGCAACGTATCTAAACATAACCAGTTTTGATAAACTTAAAATCACTGACCAAAGATACATAATAGACATTTTTAATGACAAATAATCCAATATGAATGCTACATTTAAAAAGATTTGGTTCCATTCTATTACTTTTCAAATTCCAAGACAATTTTCTAAAAGTCTGTTGGCATCTTTGCACACACTAACGCAAAAAACTTACTTCATCTTCCTAAATCTATTACTGTGACTACTGCGACCTACTAATGTGATCTAACCCTTAGTTATTTAAAAACAATAGACTACAAAAGAAAATTCTCTTTGAGCACAGAACTCAGTCATCCAAGGAAATAACTCTCATTTCTGCCAGCTGATCTTGAGACAGGGAAGTGCTCCAAAATTACTAACATCACCCAGCCTTCTGGGAAGCAACTACATTGGATCAGTTAAAGCAAAATAAGCATTCACCACCATAAAGCAATAGCATTTAGCAGAGAAGAACCTCTAATACTTGTTTAGCAGATTTTCTTCCCTGTGGTCCACAAGAATTAAGTGGCAAACATGCCAGTATTCTCATGTGCACCAGCCAATGTCACCACTGAGAGCAAGAAGCCCCTTGATGTTGGAACTGGTACAAAAATGCTTTTGATATTTTTGGCTTTCTGAGGAATTGAAGCATGAGCTGCACCAGTACTACCAGTATAAAAAAACAACGCTACAGCTGATTCTATACGCATCCCTGTATGGTGTGGCAGTTTTACAACAGGAAAGCTACAGGATACAGTCTGGTATTGCTTTGTACTCCATCCAGTTCCTTGAAGAATAGGGTCCATTGCAAGCAGTGAGCTTCGCAAAGCTTTTAACGCCAACCAGAATAAATTTTCCAAGCACGTAACTATTCTCTCAGTGCCTACTGATATCTTCAAATGACCAAAAATACAACAACTTATTCTGAAACAATGTTCACATGCCATTCTGAATATATTAACAGGCAAAAGAGAAAATTAATATATAAAAGACCTAACATTGATGTTTAACAAAGCATTATTTTTTAATTCCATTAAAATAAACACATGTGATTAAAGACAGGCAACTATCTAAACTAGATTCATGCAAGATGTTACTGAACGCAGTAAAAGAGATCTTCCATTTGTGTAGCATAACCTCATTAAGATTTAATTGTCTCTTAGATTAAAATATCTGTTGTAAACTTTATAGTGTGTTGCATTTATTTCTCTTCTAAAAATAAGATCACCTTAGATGATGAGTAAACAACTTTTTCATTAATTATCTGTAGTTATGAAAAAAACAACTCTGACCATTAACTAAGTTACAACAAATATCAAGGGTCTGCTGGATTTAGGAATTCTTTTTGGGGTAGGTTGGCCTGGTTGGGTTTTTTTGCAACATAAAGCCTAATAAGGCAATTCTCAGGAAAATAAGAAGGTGTATTTCCCAAACCAGATTGTAAACTTGGCAGTTGCATCTTTCCTTTCCTTAGTGGAAAAAGCAATACTCTTACCATATGAAGTCACTTTGAAGGCATCCCAAATAAAGGACTGAAGACAGTCAGGACATTAATTTATCCTGAAGAAAGAAAAGACTACTTTATGAAAGAATGTAGACTGTAAAAATCATCCAAGAGGCAGCAGTTAAACCTTTCTTGGAATAGTTACAGCCAAGGAGAGAATAGACACCAACCACCAACTAAATATTGCATAACAGGTGATAGAGGCAAGCACCACAAAACCGAAAACTATTATAACCCACTCAAACACAGATTTTTTCCAAACCAAGGTTTTAAAGGAAGAAGAGAGTTGTGTAACATTTGTTTTTTCAAACCCTCCTTCATAAGATTCCTTATAAAGTAAGTGCAGTTCATGAGAAGATTACCAAGCGTTACACTGCTATAGAGTGTTAGATGACAGGTAGGGAGGACACAGGAGAGATTATGCTTTAGGTTACTCCTAAGGAACTGTGCAGTGCCACCAATTCATACTGAAAGAAACTCCTACAAGCTGGTTTTAGAGAAGTCAGCAATAAGAGCTTATCACAAAGTTCTCTAAGAACCGCTGCCACTGATGATAAAAGGCACCTAAGCAGGAAGAAAGCATGCACCATGTTGTTTGGCAGCTATCCATGATATCTGCACACCAGTGGATTTATCCACTTGCTTTCTGAAGTTCTGCAGAACTCCTGCGAGGGACCAGAAATCTGTACTACACGGCTAATTTATATTTCTGGAGGAAGAAAAAAAGAAAAACCAAAAAATTTGAAGCATTCTGCAAAGGACCTTCAAACTAAAAGGGCCATTTGCTGTGAAACACAGAAAACAGCCAAAACTAAACCACAAACTCCTGTTTCATAAACAATTGCAGGAAATACTAAAATCCTTCTGTAACATACTTATCTTAAAACTAGAAGACTAACATTTTATAACCCATAATAATCCTGCTTAGATGTTCTCTGAAACACCACTGCATTTCCTCAATAATACGTAATTGTAACTATGAAAAGTATTTTGTTCAAAAGGTTCTGCTAAGCCTAAAATCAACATCTGATTCAACAACGTATATTTACAGCCTTTCTATTATCTAGTGCTTGTGGCGAAGGAATTTTTCTCGTGGGCAAAGGGGAAGTTTTGGATAACACAACATTCACGTAGACTTGCATGTACTAGTAGACAACACCAATCCTACTCTCCAGTCTGCCCAGAGAGTGACGGAAGAGGATTTTGCCAAACAGGAACCTACAGCCTAAAATCATGCAGAATGAGGTGGCACAGGATGGGAAATTACTCTGAGCTGACAGTGGCACTTAAGGCTACATAAACCAGCAGTTAATAGCTCCCCGCTGTTAAAGAAACGTGGATAAAGAAATGTGAGAGAGCCCTGTCTGTGCTCAGCTTTTGTTCCACACTGAACATCACTGTGCAGCAAGCCAGTCCTCTTTCAATTGCCAGTACTTCCACTGCAATTCCAGGTATTGATTTAGAGAATGAGAGCCATAAACCTCAAATTAATTAAACTGGGGGGGGCGTGGCAGCAAAAGGAGACGCAATCAGAATAAATTCTCTCTTACTTGACTGTAATGCAACTACAGTAAAGATTTAAAGTCCCTTGTAGAGCCTTTGTCACAATAATTACGCTGGCATCATGGCGCTGAGAGCGCCTGCTGGCAGAGACACAGCTTATTCCGACAGAAGACGCTTTTCTGCTGACATAACAGTCCCATCATTTCAAACAAACTTTGTTCTTTCCTTTCAGAAGTGGAATCTTCTTTCAATATGCTGCTTCCTTAACCTGTCTGTGCTGCCACAGCTGGGCCTGCTCCACCAAATTATATGAAAAGATTCACATAATTTCCAAGTGAGGAGTTGCATTCCTCAAGTCAAAATGCTTTTAAATTTTTACTTTCTACAGTTCTTTTTAAACTTTACACTCACTAAGTGGGATAAATACTAATTACTGTGACTTTAATATCAACCAACATAGTTGATTCTGGGAATATAGATAAGGCTCAAGCTTAAAGATATTTAAGTGTAGCACAACTGAGATTCTTCTAAAAAGCTTCATGAAAAGAATTGTCCTTAACAAATCTGTGAGCTAAGGAAGAATTATACAGAGTTCAGAAGAAGAAAATGGTTAAGTAACAAAATAAATTGATGAGCAAAAGAGATGGTCCACTTTGATGTTAAATTGGTTTCTTTTCCAAGCCTTCTATGCAACTTTCATACCCTGCTTCAAAAGACTGAACAGTGAACTTTACCTGCTATTAAAAAAAGCAATTTTTTCTTCCTTTCTAAAAAAAGAATTGTGAAAACCCAAAGTGAAACCAAGGACTAAAATACTAGGGAACAACCTACCTGTGTATAAATTACTGTATTTTAAAAATACAAATGAATATTCAATATTATTGCTGGAATACTGCCTTTCCAATCACATAGCGGATGTACAGTAGTAACATACTGAATGCATTTTCAGTCTTTGCTGCGTTAACTTGATTTAAATACTTCAGAAGGGGACAGAGGTTGTTCACGCACTGGGAATCTGTCCTGAGTACCACAATTAACAGACGAGCAGAAAAGTCTGCTAAAAATATTTTAAAAGTGGGAAATCGTTTCTGGTCTTACTTCCTGGAGCTGAGCTCTAGGACTTCTTAGTATGGGTCCAATAGCACATACAGCCTGTACGGCTGAAGTGCCTGTGCTGAGCAGCCCTTCATGGAGCACTGGGAAATACAGTGGAGAGAGAGACAGAGAACTGAGAAAGCTTCATCTGCCCAGGTGCCTCTGCAATGAACTTTCCAGGATAGCTCACAATACCAGCATTTCTAAGATTTCCCCCTCAAGACCCAGAATTTGGCCATTCTTGAATGAAATGGAGATCAGCCCAGACATTTCACTCAAAACCAACAGGCTTCTAGCTGACAACTCTGATAGAAAATGTTACAACCGTATTTCCAATAACGATTGCAAAGAGGAAAAAAAAAAAATCAAAATCATTAAGAGTTTGGGGCTTGAATTTTGAAGTACGTTACACATTTTTTAATAGTACTTATCAGGAAAACATACAGCACAAACAGGAAGCTCAGTTACAACTAAAATTCTTTTCATATACCTTTATTCTCCCCCTTAGAAATAATATACCACGTTTCAGGGAAGCATATTATTTACATTTCTTACATTTGAAGAAAAGAATGTACTTTAAAAACCCTAACTAGGAATCACTGGTCAACCACAATAAGCTATGATACTAAGCTAGTACATATCCTTTTCAGTAACAATGACAACAGGGTGGAGTGTTCAAAATGGTATTTATACCAACAAAAATTATTTCTTTAAAGTTTAAGTTCTAAAGTTCAAGATTATTGCCTGTTCTGGAAACAAAGAAAACAATTCTGCACAAGCCTGAATTCTGGAGACTTAAAAGCCCACACCCAGAAATATGGTAACACGAAGAGTGATGAGCTAGTAACTTTGAGAAAAATGTGTTATTTCAAATGCAGTGACTGGATGCTGATAAGTAAAGAATTTTTGCTGCAGTGATTTAAAAAGACAGCTCTCCTCAACTATCACTTTAGGTCTCTTGGGGAGGTTAACATATCCACAGAGGAACTTGCAAGAGGGAAGGGATGTCTACATTTCTGCTGGTCAATACGTTAATTAAGCATTTTAACACAAACCTGTCTTCAGCGCAGACACTGTAACATTTTCACGGACTGCTGCTCAAGCAGCTCAGGTACTGGCACACTCGCTGTTCCACGAATGCAGCTGTGAGTGCCCTAGCTTCTTAAATCATCCCAGTCTGAGTCAGCTGAATTTACTGCTCAGTAATTGCACAGAAATTTCATATTAAATGACAAAGAAATAACATTTTTGCTGAATCATTTTTAAGATGGCTGGTAATTACTCACTGAAGTTTCATCCATGAGATTATATAATCTGTTTTTAATATTAAAGATGAAGAAACATATTCTTTCTTTGTGTGCTTATTAATTAAAAATAACAAAAACTGAAGAACCACCTTACCTGACAGAGTTTTGTCTCCTGTTTTCTATTTTCATCAGAATTTGTACATCTGACTGAGGAGATGTTGTATAGATTTTTAATCTGAAAAAGAACATGCAACAGAGATGAAGAAATAATCATGTAAAATGACTTTTCTTCCTGTCATCCGTGAGATGGGTATCTTTTGCATATCAACAACCAAAAGTATATATTTCTTCATAAAGACAGTAATTGCCACATACGAGGTATTTCCTATAAATTAGGGCTATAATTACTAGTATATTTTTTTAACTACTCCAAAGAAAAGGTTCACCCTCACCCCCACTGAGGTTAATTTCTTAGAATTACAGTTGCTTTATTTCATCTTCATGCCACAAGCCAATTTCTTAATCTTTTCGTGGTTTAAATTTGGTGGCTATTCTTCAGGGTTAGTTGGTTGGTGAATGTTAGGATGGATTTCATCACAGGAGTTAAAGATGCACTGCTGACTGGGAACTCAGCTCTGCATGCTGAAAGTGCAGCTAGTTTAAGTCATTTATTCAGAACTGTTCACTTATTTTATTAGTGCATTAGATGAACTAGGCAGAAAAGCTATTCAATACACACCTTTGGCAAACTACAGGATCTGACTCCACTGGATCAATGTACAGCTTAAGGATATCAGCAAGTGTTTTATCATCAGGCACCCTTTCACCAAAGATAAAAATCAAATACATAAGACATGGTTCATCATGTACACAAAAATCTATTATCTGAGTCATTTGGAGGAGGCTGTATATTTGCATGCTACAGTGGCACAACTGAGTAGTTTATGGGAGAATCATAAATGTGTATCAATACAGCATAGATAATTGACAGCTTTATCTCAATTTCAACACTGGGACTTCACTGGCATCTACTAGGAGTAAACAGATGCCTATCTCTAGTTTCTAACTGCAGCAGAAACATGCTGTTCCTACAGCCCTAGAAGCAGACAAGAGCATACTTCTCAGGCCCCTTCAGGCTAGGAAAAAAAGGAGAAAGATTTGTCAACAAAAGCGTATTTTTTGGCCTTTGCAAAACGTGCTTGTGGGCCTTCCTACAAAGCAAACAATGCAACCACTTCATCCTATATGAAGGTCAGCTCCAGTGTGCAGGCGAGGAGGGATGGCAAATCTTGCTGAACATCTGCTCCATGAGAACAGAATATGTTAGGTGTACAGGATATCGCTATCACGAATATACAAGCTGCTCTGTTTACACAGAGAAAAGAACTATCAATCAAACATTTTGTCCGATTTGAAAAGCCCGCTAGCTTTCAAAGAGGAAAGGACTACACAACTTTTAAGTATTTTTTTCAATTTACATGCCCTTTTATTTAAGACTAAAAATAATATTCGAGTTTACCTTCTATAATAGAAAAAGATAAGAACTGATCAAAATATTTTGCTGTTCAATTTCAGCAGACTAATTTAAACTTTATAAAAATCTGTTTTTCAAGCTGTGTACCTTTTTAAAGTGTATTCAGCATGACAGTGAGGAAATATGAGCTTCAAATGCCAGTAGAATTTTTTCTCCCTGAAAAGAAAAAGAGATACATATTCTTAATGTTAGCTGGTAACTACTACTAGTTTTTTTTCTGTGATAAAGCTCGGTAGCCTACAACATGGACGCAGAAGGGAATACATTCAAGATTCTGAAGTGCATTTTCAAAGAGTAAAAGGGGCATGCAGAGAAGCTGAGAGGCACTTTGAAAGATGCAGTGTTCCAAGATCCTGCTGAATTTCAAGTTCTCACGGGATGAAAATCTGTTCCTTACAAACAGAGGTAAGATGTCACCAGTTAACTGATCAACAGCATTTCAAGGGAGTATCTTCCAGCTCGCTTTCTATACATATAGGTGCCTTTTAATTTCAGAAAAGGGAAATGCTTTTTTGGCCTATCACCCAGGACAGATTGCCAAACCTGTGCAACAATAATAGCCAGAGGTCCCAGCTGAGGCCAGGTGCTACACAAAATAGGGGACTTGACTTTTCACAGCAGTGATGGCCTCAATAGAAAACGTGTCATGGGCAGGGAGGGAAGCTGCATTTTGGCATAACCTGGATAACAGAAGTTAGAAAGAATAAATGTTTTACAGAAAGATCAGCAAGCTTCTGGTAGAGAACAAAACTGATGCAATGTTCCTTTCTACGGTTTGCTAGTTTTGAGACCCATCTTTCCTTTCAGGCTAGCATAATTCATACCTGAGAATAGAAGCTACTGAAGCGTGATTCCAGCGCAATATCATCTTAGGAAAGTCAGCATTACCTAGAGGATACTTCAAGAGATTAGGAAATCTCTTTTTGCCTTTTTACTCATCTGCAGAAACACTGCTTAAGTCAATATTGACTTACGACAAAACATTTTTCCTCTCATTGCTTCAAATTATCCCATTCAGTATGGTGACTGTAACAATATCTTCCAAGAAGAATCTCCTAAGAAAAAGCACAGTCTAAAAGGCAGGTGCACGGCCCTTTGCTCTGGTTCAGAATTTTACACTCATGACAAACAGCAAACACTTGGAACAGGAAGGGGGGAACTACTGCCATTTAGAAATCAGAGGCCAGACATTTATGTGAAGCATATACTTCCTGCCCCCCTTCCCCCTTTTTTTTTTTAACACTACTTAAGACCTATGAATCATTATATCCAGGATAATCACCATCGGTTATGCAAAGATTCTGGTAATACAATTAAAAGTAAACACAGTGTTGTTCCAACATGTTGTTTAGTTTGTTTATCAGGCAGATGAAACATTATCCAGCAGGTTCTAGCTGGCTGCAGAGACAAGTGTACGTGCATCCAGTAGCAAAACAGTAAACTTAGTTGCTAAGTTATATTAATTATGATACTAACTCCTAAATGCAAGTACTTTATAAAAAGTGCTCTTATCAAATAAATAATCATTCCCTTACCTAGTTATTCCTAGGAGAAAACTAAGCTTTACAGCTGAACTATACTTCCTGTAGCATAAGTAAAATCAGAAGTGTTACTGTTTACCAAAAGAAGCAAGCAAGAACCCTGGCTCCAAGGAGCTAATAATTAGAATAAAAACAACTAATGAAAGCCAAGGTCTCCAGAGCAACATGTGACTCAGCAGAGTTGTGCAGCATGCCCTGTGATTCTTCCCACTCTATCTGCTCATGTTTGGTAAAGCTGAGAATGAGAGAGCCTTCCTTAAATGAGAAGGTGAAGTTAGAGCAAATCTGGTCTGAGAAAGGTAAGAAAATTGCATGACCAGAACTGGAAGATAACACAGAAAACATTATTAATTACATAGCATACATAACCGGAAGCTGACATAGTATCTTACCTCATGAATTTTATGCTATTTTGCATATTGGTATGATACTGTCTCAAATGATCAAACTGAAAAAGGTTTTGAAACAACTCAAAAACAGCAAGTGGAATTTTGGAAATTTTTTTGCAACATGAGTAAAACAAGACTGCAATTCTTCACCTTGAGAGCTGAAGGACTGAGTGCACCCTCAGCAAGTTTGCCTACGACACCAAGCTGTGTGGAGCAGTCAACACACTGAAAGGAGGGGTTGCTATCCAGAGGGACCTGGACAGGCTTGAAAGGTGGGCTGGTGCAAACCTCATGAAGTTCAACAAGACCAAGTACAAGGTCCTGCACACGGGTCAGAGCAATCCCAAGCAGAAATACAGGCTGGGCAGAGAATGGATTGAGTGCAGCCCTGAGCAGAAGGACCTGGAGGTGCTGGTGGATGAGAAGCTCAACATGACCTGACGATCGCAGCCCAGGAAGCCAACCACATCCTGGGCTGCATCAAAAGCAGCATGGCCAACAGGTTGAGGGAGGTGATTCTGCCCCTCTGCTCCGCTCTTGTGAGACGCCACCTGGAGTACTGCATCCAGCTCTGGAGCCCCCAACATATGAAGGACGTGGACCTGTTGGAGCAGGTCCAGAGGAGGGCCATGAAGATGATCAGAGCGCTGGAGCACCTCTCCTATGAAGACAGGCTGAGAGAGTTGGGCTCGTTCAGCCTGGAGAAGAGAAGGCTCCAGGGAGACCTATAACCCCTTCCAGTACCTAAAGGGGGCCTACAAGAAAGACGGGGAGGGACTCTTCATCAGGGAGTGTAGTGATAACATGAGGGGTAATGGTTTTAAACTGAACAAGGGTAGATTTCAATCAGATATTAGGAAGAAATTCTTTACTCTGAGGGTGGTGAGACACTGGAACAGGTTGCTCAGAGAAACTGTGGATGCCCCATCCTGGGAAGTGTTCAAGGTCAGGTTGGACTGGGCTTTAAGCAACCTGGTCTAGTGGAATGTGTCCCTGCCCACGGCAGCGGGGTTGGAACTGGATGATCTTTAAGGTCCCTCCCGACTCTAACCAATCTATGATTCTAGGGAAGCATCAACACTACCATACACAGAGAGCAAACTGGAATATCAATAGGGTTACGGAACCAGTTCAATTAACTTGCAATTAACAAGCTTGTGATTCCTCCCTCAGACATATGTTAATATCTGGCATTTAACATGGCATGGTATTAATTCAAACCACTTTCACAAGGAGACTTTAGTAACTGCAATCTTTAGACACAGAAATAGGTTCACCCTCATTAGGTACAGGAAACACTAATGATGGGCACATTTATTAAAATATTTATAAGGACTGTTCAAATGAGGTTTTTGCTATTTATCAACTAAAATGAGGCTTTCCAGTATTTTTAATCTAATTAATCATCTTCAACAATTTTTTCAAACAGGCCATGCTTATCTACTCTAAGTGACCAACTCTTCCTGTGACAGGGACTTTCTTTCTGTCAAATTTTCAAATCAGGACAGCCAAAGCAGCAGGAGTACTGCAGATCTTCCTCTCACAAGTGGAAACAGACAAACCATGACACAGCTCACAGAAACATGTATGTGGCCTAGGGGGCTGTCTCTAACACAGGCACTTGAAAAAGAAATATGCTAGAAGTACTTCTAGCTACATGCTACCTGTTGTTAGGAATACTCTTTATGTGTCTGCAGAAACGGTCGTCACACAGCACATTCTGATTTCACATGCAAGACCAGCTCCCTGTGGGCTCACTGAGGCAGACTCAGCTCATCACTGCAGCTGTATAATCAGCTTAAGAGGGATCTTTTCAGACTTTTGCCCTCTCTCCCCCTTCCAGGCACAATCTAGTCTATGCAATACTGCACAGAAAGAGCTATGAATCAAGGAGCCTGAACACCGAAGTTAAAAAGATCATCCCTTGTCAAAGTTTCACTTTGGAAAAACAGAAATGTTGATTTTTTTTTCTCAGCATGCTAATACCGAAACTTCAGTTAATTACTTCATTTCTCTTCAAAGTACTCTTGCCTGAAAGTAAATGGCAAGAGGTAAGATAGATTAAGAACGGGGTAGAAGGAGTTATGGAAAAAAGAAGCTTAGAATTGGAATAGCCTCATACTCTTCACTGTACCATGAAGCCTTGAAAAACAACTTGCTGGATGCCTGTTATTAAAGTGAAGCATCCCTCACCATCACTGATCTCTTCCCAGTTAGAGAACTTGATGTCAACTGTAGATGCTATCAAGGTTGCTTCACAACAAGTTCTGATTAAAATTAGATATCCTGGCTCCAGATCTCACTGACTTCATTTTCCATTATGGCTCACTGGGTTAGTATTTCCTTCAACTGCAACTGACATGCACTATGTTCATTTTCTAAATGAAAATACTTAATTGAGTCAGTCATCTGCAGTTGAGTAACAGCTCACTGCATGAAGTGTTCCATGCCGCTCGGCTGCCATGGAACACCACTCCACGGTTTTCTTGAATACCAAGGCACTGACTATAAAACTACCAAATGGCAGAGACCTGGATGAGGCACAAGCACATCCTTGATGTCAGTAAAAGCAGCATCATAGCCCATCCCTGCATTGCTTGGCTTCCCATTCTATTTTGGCTACTTCAGAAGCATGGAAACTGATCAGAGGGAAAAAGAGGAGCCAAGCACCTCTTCCGCTGCATGAGACGTAGCTGCAAAATTATGTTCAGAAGTGCACAGGCTGTTTTGCAATTGCTGTTCTTCTAAAGCAAAGTAACTGTCTCCCTTTCATTTCTCCTGAAACTTCAAAAAAATTACTTTTTACTATAAACTGTAATTTTCATAGAACTACGTGTAAATGATTTTTAATTGTTTTTCACAGCAACAACTGAAAGATTTTTATTTCTGATGTTACAAAGATGGCAGCAGTATATACAAAGTGGCTGTTTACCTTCAGCTAGCTCTCAGCTCTGCAAAAATTTTCACCACCTTTTGTATTTAATGCAGTACCTAGGAAGATGCTCCAAGTACTGCAGGTGTAAGCAGTACAGCTGCTGGAAATTAAAGGACAGATCTACAAAGGATTCTGGGACTTAGACATACCAGTTAAGTGCCTTGGCAGATTTTTAGAAGAGTTGAAACATTTCTGAACTATCTCATAAAGCCTTTCTTACCTAGGTTTCCTCTGAACAATCAATTTTACCTAGATTGCAGTAGAAAGTTTTATGCATATAAAACCTTTTCAAATGTGTGTGCAAAAACCTTTTTATATGTGTGTGCATATATATATATACACGTGTGTGTAAAATAAAATATGTATCAACAAAAAATTCCAAATTCATCACATCTTAAGATACCAATTGCAGTTCTGGCTGTGCAGAAGTACTTCACTGCCAGCCTGTCAAAGATAGCCATTCACTGATGATTTTGTTTCTATTTAGCAACTAATATTCCTAAAATATTTTTAAAACAGTATGCAGGACATCTTGCATCACAGTCCAAATATTGTAGTATTTCCTGTCTATGTGTCTATGAATTGACAAAAGAGATGAAAAGGACCTAGAGAAGTTTAATGAAGGACCAGTTATCCTTTCATTTGACAATAGCCAGTACTCTCATCTAATGCACTACAGTTTAATTGAAACACTGGGTGTTCAGTATCTACACCTTTGGATAATAACGCCTTTCTCAACTTTCTTAAGCAATGAAGACTCAGCCAAAGTAAGTGACTAGATTCTCTTGTGGATTAAAAAAAATAAAATTTAAACTAAGAGAACATGCAGAGGTGTGACGATTTCATTCCCTCCTCCCCCACCAAACTCTGTTCCTAGTGCCAAATTGACTTTGTTGCACTTCTAACAACAACACACAAAAAAGGGTGTCTCCATTTTCTTGAAACTTCATCAAGCTAATTCCTGGATTTGATCTATAAACAGTAAAACAGAAATATTTCTACTGAAAGTTCGTATGTTTCCTAGTTACAGTAAACAGCAAGACAATCAATGAAGAAACTGAAATGCACTTCCTTTGTTGCACATATGGTCTTCTATCAAGGGGCCTCCTAACAGCAGGAGATGTTACTAACCATTTGTGTTGCAATAATCAAACATGCCAGGCTTGAACTGAGAGTCCTGTGTAAATCAAAGGGACACTGTCAAGGCTGAGTAACCCAAACGGTAATAATCTTTAAAGAATAAAACTACTGTCCTCCTTAGCTTCTGCAAATAAAATTACTGTCCGATTCACTATGAGAATAAAACATTTCAGTTGCTAAAAAAAAAATAAGAAAAAAATCATCTCAGGTAGAGAACTCAGTCAGTACTTGTCTTCACATTGGGATGTTCTGAAAAGCTACTGATTTACTAAAATGCATGAACCTCCTGCTCTCTGGTCACTCCAGAGTAGCACTCATTTGCCTGGGAACTTACTTGAATGGGTCCCAGAAAGCAAGCAAAACTACTAAGAACTAAATTCAAATTTAACAGCTCCAACAGTGTAATAGTAGTCCAAACCCCAGCTCAGATAACTCCTTGGTAAATTCTCAAGATCAGCAACACTTCGAACAATTAATTTTAATTATCTCTACCTAGCTAAGGATTACAGTTGACATTTTAGGGTTTTCAGGTATACCTCAAAGTAGCTTCTGTAACACTAATGATCTCTTAGTTGACGCTAATCCCAAATCTCCATGCTATGTTTTGTTCTCAGAATTAAATCAAAGAAGAGAGATAATGAAAAAGATTCCTTCTTTTCCCACATATAACTTCTGATCAAAAGTTCCCAAGCTGCAGGCATGCCTTCCACCGGTGAGGAGACTTGTAGCCCTCTGGCCTGTCTTGGCGGGGAGGAGAGGTAAGAAGGATTTTGTCTGGGAGGTGCTGGGTGGAGATGCCTATGACAGTGTAAGCAGCAGGGAGGGTCGGAGCAGGGCAGCACGGACCGCAGAGGCTGAGGGAGCTGCACTGCCCCATTTCAGCGTCTCATAGCTGTCATCTCCCGCCAGGGAACCAGGAGCCGCAGACTTGTAAGCTCCCTCCCCTCTTCCCATTTGACCTGCTGGCTGGAGCTTCCCAGTTGCTGCCCCAGCCCTCGTCCCAACCTGGTCACATTCTCCACCCCTTCCCCAAAGGCTCCCTATCCCAGCGGGCCACCCCAACTCCATGGCAGCATGCATCTAGAAGGGGAACTATCACTTCTACGGGAAAATAAGGGCACCACAGGAAAGGCAGGGTGAAGCAGCACACTAAAAATAATTTGCGAATACAGTGCCCTAAACCATCTCAAAGTCAGATATCCCATGAGTTCACAAACTGGACTCAAACTCTACTTTCTAATGACCCTCCATTATCTAGATATTCAGTAGTACAAGTTAGTCTAATCCATGTGATGCCCAGCATTACTGGCATGTATGCTTTCACAACAATGAATTAAACAAATAAACTAATGGAAACCAGGAAATGAAGAGTCTGGTTAACACATCCAAACCACCACTGATCTGTCCTCCAGAGCTGGCAGGGGCAGGGGATGACACAAGAATACATCTTGTACTTCCTAATTTTGGATTACTCTCATTCTTGCTTTGTACAGCCTAACAGCTTGGCTCACATGGAGAGTGTGAAGAGGACATCAGAGACAACTGTTCTCAGCTTTCCACAGACATATGTAGAGCAGCTTCTAACCTCCACCCTCTGGAGCAACCCCTCTACAAATCTCAACTGACAAACAGCATGAGAAGGCATTCAGATCCACAGAAGAGCAGACACACCAGACCTTGACTGCTGTCAGGTGTTAAGCTCATATAAAGCAACTGTTTGCACAGCTTTACTCCATTTGAATGTAATATTCAACAAAACATTATGGGTGCTGTGAAGTCACATGAGATAGGTGTTATATGGCTGAAACTCACTGGTTCAATCAAACCTGAGGTTTTATTCCTCAAGAACCCACGTAAGGAGAGTAAGCAAAACATGCCAATTAAAAAAAAAAAAAACCAAACAATCCAGGAAACAGTTACTTCCTACTCTCTTAAGAACAGAGAATGTTATGTTTTTCTGATGGGATGTGAAAGTCCCAGAAAGGCTAGCATCACAAAACAACAACAACAAAATACCCCAGGGCTTTATGATTGACAAACCAGCAAGGCATTCTCCCAGACAGCCTGTGAAATACTTCCATGCCTATTTGCCAATAAGTCACCTTCCTTGCCCCATCCGCTTAGTTTTTAAATCTGCTTCTGTTAAAGCACACAACCCACATGAAAGCATAATCTGCTCAAAGCTACTTTTTCTTCCCAACACAAGCTACACTTCAGATGAGGAACTGGCTGGATAGTCACATCCAGAGGGTAGTGGTCAATGACTCAATGTCCAGATGGAAACTGGTGACAAGTGGTGTCCCTCAGGGGTCCATACTGGGACCAGTACTGTTTAGTATCTTCATCAATGATATAAACAGTGTGATCGATTGCACTCTCAGCAAGTTTGCAGATGACACCAAGCTGAGTGGTAGGGTTGACACACCTGAGGGATGGGATGCCATCGAGCAGGACCTGGACAAGCTTGAGAAGTGGGCCCATGTGAACCTCATGAGGTTCAAGAAGGCCAAGTGCAAGGTCCCGCACCTGGGCCAGGGCAACTCCTGGTATCAATACAGGCTGGGGGATAAAGGGACTGAGAACAGCCCTGCCGAGGACTTGGTGGTATTGGCAGACAAGCAGCTGGACATGAGCCAGCAATGTGCGCTCACAGTCCAGAAAGCCAACCCTAGGCTGCATCAAAAGCAGCATGGCCAGCAGGTTGAGAAAAGTGATTTTGCCCCTTTATTCTGCTCTTGTGGGACTCCACCTGGAGTACTGCATCCAGCTCTGGAGCCTGCAGCACAGGAAAGACATGGACCTGTTGAAGCAGATACAGAGGAGGGCCACAAAAATGATCAGAGGGCTGGAGCACCTCTCCTATGAAGACAGGCTGAGAGAGTTGGGGTCGTTCAGCCCGGAGAAGAGAAGGCTCTGGAGAGACCTTACTGCAGCCTTTCAATACTTAAAGGGGGCGTATAAGAAAAATGAGGACAAACTTTTTAGTAGGGCCTGTTGCGACAGGACAAGGAGTAATAGTTTGAAACTAAAAGAGGGTAGATTTAGACTAGATATAAGGAAAAAAATTTTTATGATGAGGGTGGTAAAACACCGGAACAGGTTGCCCAGAGAAGCTGTTGATGCCCCAGCCCTGGAAGTGTTCAAGGTCAGGTTGGATGGGGCTCTGAGCACCCTGATCTAGTTGAAGATGTCCCTGTTCATTGCAGGGGGCTTGGACTAGATGACCTTTAAATGTCCCTTCCAACTCAAACTATTCTATGATTCTATACACTTCAATATGTATCCAAAAAGGCTTTCTAGAGAAAAAGAACTGAAAAACATGTTACGTGAAGGCAAATTTCTGACAGCACAGCATTGTACCACGCCGAGGATCTTCCCAATAGTGTCAAACCTCCCCGTATCTGTGCCTTTTCCGTTGTTCCATTCTTCTCGTAGCTACTGATCCCAGCATCCCTGGGCTTTCTGCACTTGCTCTGGCTCTTTAAGACTACTCCTTACCCTGTACTCCTAAGGATGTTTATGTTGTTTTATCCACAACATTAAGGAAATTCCCCAGGAAAGTACAACTCAGCTCTAAGCCTTAGATATTTCAACAGCATGAGACTAGCACAAGATACCTGTGAAAGACAAGAGCACGTGGCCAATGAAAAGAAATTCAGTGCAAAGGCAGACAGCCTCTGCTCAGATGACCAACACCTGCAAGGTTTGGGGCTATCCCCTGGTCTGTTCTGAAGAAAGTCTCAGTGATGTATACATCTGGGATAGAGGGAGGAGAAAATGCCCCAGATTTCCTTTCTTTCCATTGATCCACCTTGGGCTTTCTCTAGCAGAACTATTAAAATACGTAACTTTAAAATGTTACACTTCTAAAGCTATTTTATGACTTATATGTTCTGCTAAAAATTAAGATATCTGCAAAACCAAGGAAAACTATGTGTTTGCCTCAGAACAGAAGAAACGATACAGGCAAGTCCGTTGAGCAGTTTTCCAGGTTGGTTACTACTTTGTCAGAGAGGGACACCTGGTGGCTAGTCAGCGCCCAGCCACCGCCACCTCGCGCTTGACAGCACGGCTTGTACATCTCAAAGAGAGGGAAAAGTGCATCCTGAAAGCAGAACTTGCCACCAAAACTGAGACCATTAAGACAACAAGTGGAGGAGCCACCAGGGGTAGCGGGCACAGCTGACTACTGTGAGAAGCTCAAAAGGCATTTATATTTGCTCCCAGTAGTTCATCGAGCTGAACTCTAGACCTGTTGCCTGCCATAATGCAATACTTTGTAATTTTTGTTTTATATTTTATTTTTACTGTGAAAACACTTTAAAACACAAACTCTGGATATTGGAGAAAAACCACGGAGTGGATAAAGTCTGTAAGACTTTTTCCTGAATTCATATCTATTTGTCTGCACTTGTCTCTCTAAGCTGGGCCATATGAAGCATCCACATCCTCCAGCATAGCAACTCCTAACACGGCACGCAACAGAGATAACTGTATTGGAAGTATCTCTTCAGACTTTAAGTCAGCCTTTCCAGAGGGAAGGGATTTTTTGCAATCATTCTACATCGGTACTCTATCATAAATCTTTAAAGAAGTTTTTTCTCTTTCCAGTAACAAAACTCAATGTTAATTAAAAGATGGAAAAACACAACAGCACTGACTCTTCCTCCTGTTACTCGATGCTGGTATTTTTCAAAACAAAGCATGAATTGCCTAAGCTGTTAAACCGAGCTCAAAAAACCTACAAAATGAAAATGTGCAGCATGAAATATTAAATCTAAATAGCTATTGTAAAAAAATCATGCATCTAACAGATTTTAAAAGCAAGCATATCAGTGTAAATTCAGATTCTCATCATTCTGTGTTCAGTGAGAACAAAACATTGCTGACTGTAACCAACTGAAGACTCACGTGGAATTGAAGGTGGTTGAATTTTCTCTTCTTTTTGTAAATCCAACAGGCAGCGTCCTCAGGTCAATATTACACTTTTGAGCTTTGTTTCTCAAGGAAGATAACTAGCAAAAAATAAAAACTTTTTCTTAAAAAAAAATGTGAATAATATATTCAAAAGCTGAAAGTTAAACAATAGGAGTCATGCTGACAGGAATGACAGGAAAATTGTAGAAAAGGCCACATTTAATGAAGTGTTTTTTTGACTTTTTAAAAAAACTTAATGAATGAAAAAGATAATAAAGCCTAGAAACCATCTGATACATTTTCAGGTGAAGCTTTTCCATGGTTAAAAACCAACACACCAATGACCTCTTTATAGTAAAAGTTCTTTAACATACTGTGAAAGCCCCAGCCAGCCATTGTGGGTGTAGTACCACCCACAGAGCTGTTTTTTGGGTTACAACCCTGCTAGCAGAAGGGATGCACAAACACCATCTCAGCCATTCTGACAAATTCCAATCTGAAGGTAGCACTAAGGATATCATCCTGTAAACATGTCTAGTACAACACCCTAAAAACTGCTACCTATGTAGCATCTCACCATCTTCAGCACGTTTTCAAGACGTGATGGTGGTAAGTACACACACACACAGAGTACAACTTCAGCCTGAGAGAACGCTGCAGTCTTCTGAATTTACTTTGTTATCAAAATTAATTCCCTCCAACTGAGTTTAGTGCTATACTTAAAGGTATCTTTACAAGACCAGAAACAATACGGGCCTCATGCCCTTCTGTGATGCATCAACGAGTCACAGTATTTTGAAAGAGATTTTGTTTTTCTAGGTTTGCTTTTTCCTTCTTGATCTTGATCTTTGCAGTTTATCGTCACAGGTCTTTCAGGAAATGCCACAGATTTCTGTGATCTCATTAATGCTTTACTGGAATTGGAGGAGTTTCAACAAAAATTCCCTCTCACTCTTAGAAGACTGGCTTTTACTTCATTGCTCCATAAATTTATTCTCTGCAGAACTCTAGTTGCTTTCACCAGGCATATGGGGAAGCATGCAATAATTTTTAGGAAATTAATAAATCCATTGCTTACATGGAAATATTACACTTAAAAACTCAATAAGGTTGTGGAGGTGGAAGAAAACAATTCCGGCTTTCTTAACATGCATCTATCATCAAACAGCAAGGGTGGTCTTTCATCAGTTTTAAGAATGCACACTGTTAGCAATCTAGTCTTCCAAGCAATGGGATGTAGCTATCAATTCTATTATTACATAAACATAAACCCAGAGACTTCTTTTGATTTCTGGCTTTAAAATTCTGGGTCATTCATACCTTCGTAAGAGAGGTATCAGCTCTGAAATCTGGACTGGGACTGCCTCAGCAGGAATTCAAAGGCAGTCAACTCTATCTCCAACAGACCAAGTTGTTAGTTTAAAACTTACAAGTCTTTTTGTTGTTGGACTATACATAGTACGATGTCGAGCAGCAGCATCAGCTGTCCTTCCTACATCTTCCAGGAAACGATAATCTGAAGGTAAAAAAAAAAAGAACAAGGAAAAACTGTAGTGCTAACTTAGTAAAAACAAGGAATTTTAAAAAGCACAAGGAATACTCTTACCACTCAAAAGGTTCAAGTCAGTAAATTCATTTACAGAGACAAACGCTGTTTTATCCCTGACTCCATTACAGCTCAATGCAAGCTTATGCTTCTTTACACACAACAGACTGAAATGAAAAAAACACAACCATTAACAAGCCACGTTCAGCACAAGTGGGGAAAAAATCCAGAACAGTTTAATTCAAATAATAGATACCTGCACGAATATTTCATGCATCGTGGACATCTGTACTTAGCTTCCTCTTTACTACAGGTTTCACACCTGAAAGAAGTAAAAAGCACCTCTTAATAAAGTAGCATCTTTGCTCCTGACTGGTCTGGGAAGGTGCCTGCTCAACAACCAGGCACTATGCCATCAATTGGCATTTTCAGGAAAAGTTATCTGAATTCTGAAAGAAGAAAGATAAAATATAAATACCCTGGATCAGATAAGGTAGCAGATAAAATAACACAAGGTATGGGGAATATCTCCAAACACATACAAAAGTCTTACCTATATTAAAACACAGTGCAGATACCTGAAAGAAAGATAAAACCCTCATGCTAACTGCAGAGTTGGAAGCATAGCAAGGCTGTACCAGTTTATGCTTTGTAGCCTGGCTGTATCAGTATTCTTCTCCATTTACACCTGTAATGAGCATTGTACCATGCTGGCTTATAAAGCTCCCAGTTTTAGGCAGATAGAAAATAAATGTTAATGATTCATGCCAAATGAATACTGCATCCCATTTTTTCAATGACACAGAAAACCCACGGTGATATCATTAGCAAAACTTCTTCTGGCTGTTAGCAGTGAAAGTCAGGGAACCTCACAGGCACAACGCCTAAGCTCTATGAATATAGGTAACAAATATTACCTCATTACAAATATTTCCTCTACAAATATAGTCGTCTGCTTTTTAACTAGGTTATTACAACAGATGTTTCTCCTACCCTTAGGAGAAAGTTCTTGACATATTAACTGAAACAACTGTCACTTTTCATTTATTTTAACTCCCAACAAACTGGGACAGGAAGTAATTCTCCCCCCACATCAGTAAAGTTTTCAAGAATGGCACAAACCCACTGCTTTCAACTACCAGAGGGAAAATGTAAGCCTCAAAATACCGTTCCTCCACTCCCTACCATGCACTGGCTGCTGGCTGAGGGTGGAGGTGTGAAGGACAAGCTCAGCAGTACCATCTCCTGACAAGACGGTGGCTCTGTATACTGGCAGCACAAAGCATTATAAGAGCAGAAAAAAAGTGTTTCATACACTGCAAAACAGAAACAGAAAATAGTCTGAACGAGGATTTCTTTTACACACACATTCTGCAGAATGCCCAATGCATATCAGTAGTTCAGCTGCCACACCAGAGAGACAACTCTGCCACACATCACCTGCCTGCAGACCCCAATTAACATGCAAAACCTCCAATTAACACGCAAAAACAGACGCTGCTACCTAGGACAAAGCTCACCACCCGCCCAGCAACAACCCCTTCGCTCATATAACAACGGAACGGCCCCGTACCCGAGCGGTAGTGCCCATGCCAGAGAACGCCGCTCCTCTCCAAACCCACAGAGGGCAAGCGCGAAGGCGCGGGGGCTGCAGGGCAGCAGGCAGCCATGCCGCACACCTGGGCACCCGCTGTCCCCGNCGGGGGCCCCCCCGCCCCGCCCCGACCCAGCCCCCGCCGAGCCCCCAGGGCAGGCCCGCGGCGGCGGCCCTGCGTGAGGAGAGACCGGCGCAGCCTTTCCCTTCGGCGGCCCCGAGTTCTCGCGGAGCCCGAGGGAGGCGCTGACGGGGCCCGGCCGGCCGCGAGGCTCGGCGGCCGCGGCCTCTGGAGACCACGGGCGCTCCGCGGGACACCTGAGGGCGCTCCCGGGTGCGCTCCCGCACCCTGCCCTTACCTCTGCAGGGACATCTTCCGCCCGCCCGACGACGGCCTTGGGCTGCCGGGGCCTCCCCGCTCCGCCATGGCTGCGCGGCGCCGCCTCCCCACGCGGTGCCCGACGGGGCCTGGCCGGGGCGGGCCCGGCCGCGGCCTTCCCTGGGCGGCGGCGCCGCCTGGCGGCCCCCGGACGGCGGCGGCCTCACCCGGCAGGGCCGGGGAGAAGGGCCCCGCTCCCGTCCGCCTTAGGAGCGAGCTAAGAGGAGATCTCGCTCTCCGTACGGCGCTGAGAGAATCCTGTAGGCTTTAGGCTCGTATTTACATCTGAGCAACCTTGTAATGCTTTAAGCTACTTGTTTTTAAAATAGGTAATATCTGAGACGCTAATATAAACCATAAATATAGGCTATAAAGAATTTCCAAGAATAGGGTAATAAGACCAGTAAAAATATACACAAAGCAGAACATTTTCTAAAAGGTGACATTCTTACAAAAAATAAATAATCCCTTTGTCACATCAGCTCCACAGCGAAACTATGAGCAAATGTCAAGTGATGCTGTCAGAGTGTAAATGCAAGAAGTGAGACATTTTCTCTTAACCTTTATCATCACTCGGTGATCACGCTTCGTCTTTAGTGTTATCAGATTTTCTCAAAGGGAACAAAACCGATGCTTCGCTATGAAACGTAAAATGGGACGTACGTGTAGGTCACCTCGTAAGAGTGCACGCCGTCACTCTGGCAGTATTCCATGGCACGCAGCGCGAGCTTTTCCCCTTGGTAAAGGAAGCACGGCCACCTAACAAGTACCCTTTTCATCACTACTAAGAATGAACTATATACAATACAAAACAGAATAGTAACAGACAAACGGATAGCTTGGAAGCTTGTTTTATTATACTTTGGTAAGTATGGTTTCCTGTGGATCAAGACAGTCAAACAAGTTGTTTAAACACTCCCCTGCTCCCCAGTATAGTCTGGTATCACCTTGCCATGTACTACTGAGCACACTTTGGATTCATAATACATAGAGGCATATCGTTATAAAGAGTGCTTTTCCTAATGGTAAAATTGTGCTTTTTTTAATAAAAAAGGATGGTTGAACACTTTAGGCTTAATTAAAAAAAAAACACAAATGATCTATTAATGTTGCAAAAAATGAAATTTCTAGGTTGATGAAATGCTGATTATAATTTAAGAGCAGTCATTCGGATGACATGCTGTAGTAGATTTTTTTCACAAGTTAAAAAATATATACACAATATATCATCTTAAGATGCCTTTGGCATTTGAAATGTTAACTAAAATACAGAATCTAAAACTCGAAACTACTGTAGGTAGCTCTTCTACAACATTTTTTACAATAGCTGTAAAGCTAACTGTTCTGACTATATGCATCATATACAATATGCCGTCTCATATACCATTTCCACAACAGTACAGAAAAATATTTTAAACAAGAAATCCACATAAATAATGTTTTAATTGTATTGAAGTATATGACCAACGATTTAAAATAAGTACCTTTACAACAGAAACATATCCTGATGTAACCAGCACATACAGTCTGAAAGATAAAAAGGGACTCAAATAATCTCTGGTAAGGCCACGAGCACCCTGTGTTATGAAGAGCACCAAGGCAACATGGACAGGAAACACAAAAGAGGTAGTGTGCCATCTGTTAAGATGTGTGTGTCCACCACGGACTATAACAAAACAATGTTTAAGAAAAGAAGACATATTGTACTGTGGCATAATTCACTTTTCATATATATGCTATTGCACATTTAGGAGCACTAGCCAGTATTGCTCCTTAGTATCGTATGTCTCGAGCTTTCCTCAGGATGTTTTTTTTTTTTTTTTTTTAGNTGTTTTTTTTTTTTTTTTGCAGTGCTGTTAAAGAGATTGCTAAGAGCACTAGAGGTCCTGAAAAATCCCATGCTCAGATACTCAGCTCCAGGAAATTATGAAAGAAAGCACCAACCATTTTCTAAAAATACTTTATGACAATTGTTGTAGTCCTTTTCTTTCTTTCTTTTCTTTTTCAATGCCATTTCTTCTTAGGAGGAAGTCTTTTTCTTCCTGAGGTCCTTTAACCAACACTGTTCAAAGTGATTCTTCAGTTTTCTAGTAATTTTGCCTGTAATCGATTGTTACTTTTGCATTCAATCTATGCAGCAGTTCCATGTGGATGCAAAAAAACCCGGGACAGAAACCTTAAAGGAAGCACACTGAACCACTTTCTATGAAGTGCTGCTGTCCTGGTTTGAGATGAGGAAGTGCGTTAACTTGAACAACTGGAAGCTGATTAGTGTCCTGAGTGTGAAAAAAGAACTGTGTCTTATGCCAGCCGCCATCTTCAATCTGCAACACACAGGAGCAGAATATTAAGATTCACATCAATGACGAGCTTCAGAACACAAATGGAAATTGTGCTTAAAGAATGAGAGGAGGAGGAGAGAAACATTTCTTCTCTCAGCAGTTCCTAAAGAAACTGTGTAATTTAACAAATGCCATTTCTCCCATGCAGTACCAGGGGCACTCCTGGCAAAACTGTAACTGTAACAAAGCCCATCCTGGAACGCACCCACAGCAGATGCGGACCCTGTGCAACACCGCTCAGAGCAGAGCGCCTGTCACTGTGCAAGCAGTCCTGGGCTCAGACTCCTAGATCTCTTGCTAAACTCACCTCCGAATCTGAACAGTAGGTCTCAGGTTATGAACTCTACAGGCACTTGAATGACTTTGTAGGCCCTTGAAGAATGATCACGGTGAATGGGAACTGCATTTTTGCCATGAACTTTGTATTGATTATTCTAATCCTTTAAAGACCTCAGTAAAAAAATCAATACCTCATAAAAATTATAGAATAACATTATAACATTGTCTGAGGTTGGGAGTGCCTTGATCTTTGCAATGACTCCTATCTTAAAGCCCATCAAGTACAGTGGACACCACTGAAAAGTGAAATCCCTGCTGAGAGGGAAATGTGTGAGATTCTACAGCAGATCTGTACAATACGTAGTTTCCCACAGAAAGAGTGACAGACCTCGTAAAATTTCGCAGAAAAATGGCACTTCTCAATAGCCACCACCGTATGCCTTAATTTTTCTCAGGGATTAAAACAGTCCCATCAGACTGGGAGGTGGGGAGAAGGGGCTTCAATGGCCATACCTTAGCTCCATGACAAAGGCCAGGGCATCTCATTAGCATGCACTAATAAAGGCTGGAAGCATAACAGCTTCAAAGTGCCTCAATAAAACCACTTTCTGTCTTGATTAAAATTCTCACTTGACACCCTTGTATCGATATGGAAGCAGTCTCATGTCCTTCATTATTGTAAATGAAAGCAGAGATATAAAATACTGAAAGTGTAAAGTGTTTATCTCCTATATTTCCTAGTGTTCTACCAAGACATTTACCAAACTCATTTACCAAACGGCTCACATCTTGGTGAGCAGAGCAACCTAATAGGCACTAGAAAATGTATAAGCTCTTCCAGTTTTTCCTAACTAGAAATATGATTTAATATTTTAGTTAGCAATGGAGTCCATTTCCAATCATCATTATTTTATTAAATAAAAAAAACAATTAACTCATAGTCAATAAATGTAAAGATATTTAGTCATCCAAAAAATAATTTCCAGCCTGTTTGAACCTGAGATTTGGTGTTAGGTAACCTCAACGGAACTCTTACTGAAGTCTGAATTTTCATTTTGAGAGTAACTGCTCCTGAAGTTCCCTTGAGGACCTCGCTATTTCTATTCTGATCTCTCTCCAGTGTCTCAGTAGAGGTTTGAAATACACGACACTCAATGCAAACAGCGAGTACAGATACTCTGTATTACTGCAATACAGATACTGTATTACTGTTCTGTATTAGAACAATGTAAGAAGTAACCTTTAAGGGATGTGAATCTAAATGATTGTTATTTACTTGCAGAAAGTTAATAATGTCTAAACAGTAACTCCATCATGGTTTTAATAATGCTAGTGCTAAAAAGTATTTACCATGCATTCATCCATAAGCACCTTCGGTTCAAGTAGCGTATTTGCTTTAAATATTTGACCATTCCATCCTCTGAAGCTAACAGACGTTTTCTGGCCACCTGCTTTACTTAATCTCCACATTGGTGTGTTCAGGCAATGAACAGTGATGCTATGGGTTGCTTCTGAGCTCAGTAAATGAAGGAAGTTCATCTGCACTTTTCCAACGCCGAACTCCAGCTGTGTTCCAAGAGAAATGCATCATTAGATTTACAGTTGAACTATGCCAAATGACCACAGCAACACAAAGTGACACTGCACATACATGTGTGATGTTCAGGCATGGGAGCACTTATACATGTTTATACATTGGGATCAGTGCCAAGGAACATGATTTGTGTTTTTCAGGAGAGCTATTAGGTTCTATTATAGGGATTACTATAAACAGAAGCTTCCATAGGACATTTTCAAAGCTTAAATATAAACATTTGCTAATGCTTACAACCTTGTTGAAACACAGCTGGGCAGAAAACACTTTTTAAATAAGGAAAGTGAAACAAATGGTTTTGTGATTCAAACAAAGATATTATCAGCAGCAATGTTTTAAGTGCAGCCACATCATTCTGCTGGTTAGTCGTCTTAGACCACAGGTTCTGGCAATACCTACATCCCAGTAAAACCCCCAAAATTTGTACGCATACTTTGATTTTAGACAGAAAATATAGTTACTCATTACTCAACAAGAATTTTTCCAAGACTAGATCATATTCAGGGATCTTCCAAATGTATGAATGCGTGTGGGAACTTTATGGTATTTCTGATGCTCTTAATGACTGCAGTGCACGTGCAAAACTCTGCAAATACAACATTTCTATTCCCAAGGGTTTGAAGACTACATGTAAAGAGGAGCAAGGACTAATGACATAAAGGAAGCCAGTCTCTGCCTAATGGCATTTAAAAGTAGCTAAGTGTTGAAAAGTAGCCATAATTTTCTTCCTTCCCGTTGCAACGACCTCAGCATCTCTGCACTTAGCTACCCTGAGTGATGAGCTACTAATGTAGCTTAGAAGCATTTCAGGCATATTTTTACGCTTTGTATAGAAAAGTATAAAGCAAACCAAAATATTTTTACCAGCATAGAAGGTGAGTAAATGAACAAAATGAAAGTTAAACTAACTCTCCATAAAATCTGTAACTTCTGTAACAGAATATATAACATGCCCTTCCACAAAGATGCATATTAAAAAAACTCCTGAAATCTAACATCTTTTCATGAGTTAAGTAAATAAGCATTCATTTGTTCAGAGTTCCAGCACAGATACAGTCTTTCTGGAAGCAAAACATACCTTTGTCACAGATAGCGGTGTTAAACATGTCTGGCCACCTGCAGTGAAATTGCAGAAAACTTCAATGGCATCAGAAGGACATCCAATATTTGGGTCAATCCAGTATTTTCCTATTAGTATATAATCCCAGATGGAAAATAAAACAAAAATATAATTTTTACTAAACAATTTGCTAAAATATTCATACTTTTTGGCAAGTATTAGATATATTATCACCATCGCTTCACTATGAAATGAAAGAAAAGGAACATGAAAGTCTTTTCACTATTATAATTCTACTAAAACCAGATACTGAGGAAAATTATCATAACCTTTCAATTTTGATTACATATACAATGTAATGTATATACAATGACTTTTGAATACTATCACAGTTCCAAAAATGTTTTCACTTTCTACAGCTAAATAGGGAGAAAAAATGGTATGTCCAGTCTGGTCTTTCTGTATTAAAACTTAACTTTTTTTCTTTGGGCTTGGCTTTATACAGAGAATATATTCAAGATGTAAAATATTGATCTAGATTCTTTTGCTCTCACAGCATCTTGAAGGTCCTTTCTTTCTCCACTGTCTTCCTTCCATCAGACACCTCTACATGACATGTCCTAGTGATGGTAATAAGGAGTATTTGCCATTGTGAATCCATAGGATTTAGTCCAATAAAAGAAATAGGACACAGGAAAATTATATCAAGATTTAGCTTCCCTTAATTTATGGTTAAATATGGGTGAGCCTGTGCTGTACAATTTATACGTGTGTGTGTGTAATCTTCTGAAGTGGAGGAGTGTGTTAGTGACCTCCATGGCCCTAAGGGACCAAGATTCATTTAGGAGAGCACAGTTCTAATAAAGGTTAGGCTCATCTTTATTAGAGTCTTAAAGAATTGATTTCTCCTTATATATGCCATAGAGCAGTGATTTCCTTGTAACGTCATTTCCCATTTCCTCCTTAGCTTATTAATGATAATATTTGATAACAGGGATATTTACAGGTATTTATTATTTTATTAGCCACTCAGAAACCAAATTATATCACAGTATTGTCATTACAGGTTTAAATAATTATGTTTGATTTCAAATACTGATTCAGGATCTGGGATCCAACAACTGTCAGTGTATCTGACAGTGGTTGCGTACTGTATACAATTTTCTCATTAGGGATCTAGAATCTGATCCACACAAAATTCATTACAGATTAGATATAAATACTTGGGAAACTTTTAAGCACAAAATTGGATTCAGTTTCAAATTTCCTGGATGCTTTTCTTTTTTTTTTTTACTTACATGTATAATCTTCTCTAATATCTATATAATATTAGATAGCTACATACTTTCATCTTTAAAATTCAGAAATTTTATCTTAAAGATAAAATAAAGATAGCTGTGTTAGGCACACTGCAACTGAATACAATAAAAAGATCTACACATTAGAATTTTGATGTAGAAAGTTACATTTGGAAGCAACGCATTTCAAAGCCTAGTTGTGTTCAAGCTTTCATGAAAGTGGGCACTTACCATCTGTTACTTTACGTTCACAGTTAAGTAAATCCCTGCAGATGCGTGCTGGGTTATCCCGTGTGCCGAGGGGGTTCTTGATGCTGTGCAGTAAATTGCTAAGGTAGTGCAGCGTTTTGAATATCTCTGTACTGTGATCTAGTAAAGTTACTTCAGTATTCTGGTACTTCTGCCAGGGGCCATTAGCAAATGTGTTACCACAAAGACATATCACAACAACAGGATATGCAGTAAAAGTCAAATGGCCGTTGAGTAGCCAGACAGAAGCAAAGTATTTATAATGCATGCAAACAGCCATATAAAACAGGGTAAGAATAACATATTCCAATAAAAAAATAGTACATTTTATTAAAATTATCAAAGCAGTGAAGTTACAGGCAGGTTAAGATCATGCAAATATACCATCATGACATGTTGACATAACAATATGAACACAGGGAAAAAAAAGAAAAAAAGAGAAGAATTAGTGCATTTTTAAAGTATACTTTGCAGTTTCAGGTTTTGAACAGTGAGATCTACTCTTAGACTTAACCCATAAAATATATGCAAATGTATTTGACTTCACTCAGATAAGGAATTTTCTTGCAATCAGTGTGACCACACACGTGCATATATGGCAGTATTTTTTTGGATCAAGGCCTAAATACCACTATCATTATTTGCGGCTGAACAGATACAGTCTGCTGTGTTTGATAGTCAATAAATTTCCATTACTGACGATCATGACAAAAAGGTAGAAATACTGCTGTGTTTCTTAATTTAATTTCAATTGTATCCTATAAATCCTAGCATATTTAATTATATTCTATAGTAATTACTTGCTATCCATGATTCATTTAAATTAAGTCTTTGTAAAGAAGCCCTATTCTGTCCTCAAAAAATAGAATTATAATTGCATACCCTGTATAACAATCTAAATACATTGAAATGTATTACCTCTAGCTGCAGTGCAGCATTTGACTCAATCAAAGCTTGAACAGCAGCATTGATCTCCACTTGTTTCTGAAAAAAAGATATTTCAGAATATAAAAAGATGAACAGGAATATTCTAAAATGCAGGCGGTAAATTCTTTGAGCACTATAGCAACATACACAATCACTTCATTCTTTTGTCATTTTAGAAAATAATTCATTGTAAACACTTACTTTTAAATTAGGATACTCCCGTACCCGTTTCCAAAGAATGCAAGCATGCATATAGAAAAAGCATATTTAATTTGTATTAGCACCCCCCCGTATCAAATTCCATGATCACACTCCTGGAACCTGGAAAAAAGATACTATAATAATTGTGGTAGACTAATGTCCCAACTTATTCCTCCCAGCCATTTAATTTATACACTTAAGAAAATCAATCCAGGTAAGTGTCAAGAGGTGTTATTCCTTTACAAAGAAGCACACAAAGAATATCTCAATCAGCCATCAGCAGCTGACAGATCAAAGTAGTCTTCATGATGCATGAACTGTCGTGGTTTGGGCCAGACCGGCCACTGAAACAAGTTGTCTTCTAATATATATATACACAAATATAATTATCTATGAACTATTCCTCTAAAAGGTCCATTGAATTTCTTTAGTCCAAACCTGTGAGTTCCATCTATCACAATAATACCAAGACTGACAAACTAGCCTCTGAAGGAGGAAGCCCTTTTCCTGTATATCTTCATTCTCTGCTATTTGTATTATGCATATACCAGACCTAGACAACAGGTTTATTTATTTTCAAAGAATTAAGTCACCCACACAAGCATCTAGTTCTTGCAATTTGTTCTCAGATTACATATATCATTACAGCTTTAGAACACTTCAGATATTGAATGTATCCTAACTGGCACAATCCCTTAACAAACTCAGTCTGTGTGTGTGTGTGTATCGGAAGAACATCTGGGCCAGAAATAGCACAACATTTTCTGTTGCTGTCTGTCAGTGTTCAAATGCAGAACAGGAGAAAAACCTTTCAGAGCATGACAGAGTTAAGCCATGTCAAAAGTCCACGAGCAATGTCCATGAGCATTGCCTGTTGAGGGCTCAACAGTGTGGCAGAACAGAACTGGCAGTGTAAGATGGAAGGTTCAAAAATGCATTACTGTAGCGATGGAAGCTGTAGAAAAATACATTTGCATTTCATGTGCAAGTGATGGAACAAGCAATGCATTTAAAGAGGAGCTTGATATTTTCCCTTTCAAAACAGAACTGTATTATAGGTTAGGGTTGTTATAGAACTTACTCTTGGTCCTGGTGGTCCAGGTGGTCCCTGGAAAATGGGAGAAACCAGATATTAGGTGCTACACATGTTTCTATAATACAATCAAAATGGAAAAATACAGGCATGGTTTTTTATGCACTTACAGGTGGCCCCGGCTGGCCCTGAGGTCCCTGAGGCCCCTAGAAGGAATGAAGATAAAATGCACCAAGTTATAGATGAACATCTCTGCTATTATATTTATATATTTTTAAATCACAAAATGCCACAATGCGTACAATGAAGATGATGTAATACCGGTTTTGGTAAAGCTATAGATTATTAGTTACTATTCTTAAAGTACCATACTCTGCTAATGCATGAATAGTCCTGTTAGAATTGCTGGGTTGTCTGGTTACTTGTGATATACTTATGATATTAAGGGAACATTAGCAGTCATATAAACTATTAATATATAACACGCTATACAATGTGTCAGCATTATATGCATGTTGCCAATACAAGTACTACAAATGATGAGTGATCATAAAAGCATTTTAAGTAACATTATGGGTAGTTGTAAAAAACTGACTGATCCGCTTTACTCCATGAATATCTGCTAGGCATTTATTAGCTCCATTTATTAGCAGTGTCAATTTTTTGCCAGAACATGTCATGTTCATTGTTTAACAGTGATATTGCAGGCTTCCTGCATATTCACCAAGTTATGCACTTGTTGCTTCATCTTAAGTGGCATCCTTTTAGTGTGTAGGATGATGCAGTGGTGAGGAGAGGAGAAGAAGCAGCTGTTTTTCCCTAGCTTATACTGCCTAGAATGCACGTAGTCTTAAATCTAAGTTTTAGGCTTGCCTTAGGGTTAGACATAGACCCTCCCAAAGATAGTAACCCCATCTGAATTATTCTTTCTTTGAGTAACTATTCACATTAAGATGGAATGATTATGAATATTTATTATTGTACAGTGATACTTGTGTCGCTGTTAGATTCTCTTCTTCAATCTCTATATACTCAAAGCCTCTAGGAGCTGCTGTAACATAAACAATAGCAAGAAGAATGGCAAGGAAAAGAATAGGTAGCAGTGCCTTAATACCAGCAAAAGAGAAGAAGGAATGAAAGGCACGGGCCAGACCTGCATTATGCATTAGTAAAACCTTTTAACATAACCAAATTAATTTAAGCAAAGCACTCTTTAGCGAGTGCTGCTTGTACCAGTTATTTGAGCACAATAAGCTGTTGCAGCAAAAGCCCTCTTACACCAGTATGGTCATGCTAGTATGAAGTCTTTGCCAAAAGAGAAATAATCTTATCTGACATTGTCATGCTGACAAATACTGCGAAACTGATCTAGTCAAAGAGGTATTAAGTTGTAAATCACTTTAATACAGTAATATGAAGTATTCCTGCTGTGAGATTTCACAGCAAGAGCTGTGTGAGTGTCATGCTTCAACTGCTGAACTTGGGCTGTGCTTCAAGCTGCCATCAGCAAGGGCAGCTGGAAATGGTTAAAGAAAGGCCAGATTCAATCTAACATTGATTCATGTATATTAAAAAAAGGATCACAAAGTAGATAGGAGTCACTGAGGCTCCAAATTTATCAATTCTTAGGAGAATACCAGCTGCATTTCTTGCTATCTCTAGACATATTCATAAGGCAGAGCACATGGTAGCTACTGGGGAATGCATTTCTCAGGGGTTACAACGATCTCCGCAGCTGCACAAGTTCAGTGTGCCTGCACATCACCTGCCCTGGCCATGCCAGAGGGGCTCAGCTGCTGGATTATGAAGGGTGTGAAAAGTGGGGGCCATCATGTAATTCCTAGCACCAGATCTATACAAACAAGGCTGTATTGTGGGACTGCAAAAGGCTTTGAGCCCAAGGTCCACGTTCTACACATTATCTTTGAGAAACAGGGGAGAATCAAAACTGAAGCCATTACTGAGTGTTTAGAGGGACGGTCTTCCGATACTTAACTAGGATCCCCTTGATGGCATAAGCTCCAGGGACTACAAATATTGTCAGCTTTTCAACTGATACATCCTGACCCTATTTATTTATGTTTCATCCACTTACACCCATAGAAGGGACTCTAAGCCATCTTTTAGGTAAATATTTACTGATAGTTTATAAAGACATTGATGACTAATGTTGGAAAATTGAAATAATAAGTAGTTTTAGCACATACAGTAGTATAGAAATCCCTGTGCATTCTGAGGCAAGCACCTAGCCTCCCTTTACTCTTCTGAGTTTGATTATTGCCCAGCTTGAAATTTTCTTTGAAATCTTATTATTATTAAATAGGTATAAGATATTATTATTGTTATTCATTATTACAAAACTGATGAGAGATGAGTTTGCAGAGGTGATGTTCACTGTTTTGGAGTAGTCCCTCAGGTGCTGCAAATCAAGTGGGTTTCACAGAGCTACACTATTGTATGCCAATTGAGAAGGTTGACCTCCACATTTAACTCGGGTGCTGTTAGACTGCTGCAGGATACCTTCAGTCCCATGTGGATATATTACTGGACTGTCTGATCGTGCTTGGTGAAGTATGGTTGGTATAAAATGAAAGAGAAAGTGTGAAAAACAAACTTGAGAAATAAACTCGACAGCATAGGGATGTATTTGTTTATCTTGGTTCAGGACTTGATTATGCAAACACCAAGTCAAGGCAACGCACAAAGTCTTCAACAGTTTGTCCCTAAGTAACCACTGCTCTCTGATGAATAGATGTCCTTGTTCTGGGTGCTGAGATTTAGACATTCCAGTGGATTTTGCAGATGACTGAATGCTTCAGTTAATATTCTATGTTCTTGGCATGTGTCACAATTTTAAGACTCAAAAAGTCTTGGGACAAAACCAGTTCAAATCTATAGTGGTTTCTGAGATAGAACTGAATATTTTAAAAATCAAAACCTGCACTGTTCCAATGAATTTAAGGTATTTTGCAAAAGAGGAATGTGATTTGTCTTGATTCACTGTCTCCTTGCCAATAAAACCCATGTGAAAAAACGGTAAATATTGAATGCTATTTGTATAGTGAAATACTTCTGGGGATATTACATTTCTTAACTGCATTAAACTTCAGAGGGCTATATCAATTACATTTAAAAGCCTTTAAAATATAACAAAACTGCACAGAGTCTGGTGAAAATCATGTAGAGGTGTTATAAATGTTCTTTCTGTTGCATAGCAAAATAAGGTTAAATTACACTTTTCATGGATTAAGTTAATTGCTAAATGTTTTACTGGAATGTACAGGATTACCTTAACAAATCTAGTTAATTTACCCTTTGATCACATTAGAATTTAAGTGAGAAAAGCGTAATTCCAGTTCATAATAACAAAAGCAGATAATAGAACAGTTAGTTTTAGTGTGCTCTTTAATTCTTTAATCACCCAATTTGATTGCTCGTACAGAAGTTCAAAGGCAAAAACCCCAATCTTTTTCTAATACTGTAAGGCCCTGATTTTACATGCAATGTTACATAGGCTTAACTTCGAAAACATGAGCAATCCCAAGGACTTCCATATTTTCCATGACTTTTGAAATTTTCCAAGAATGTATTTTTAACAAAACTCATTAAAGTCAAGCTTTCCCTGACCACTTTGGTCATTTCAGTGTTATGTCACCGTATCTCATAATGGGTAAAGCCTAATAATATCCTGCAATATAACAGTCTGATACACAATACAGTGTAATAACTGCCATTAATGATCGTAAATCTAAGATAAAAGATGATAACAGAAAATTACAGTTTATGCCTTATCATATCATACTGTATCCTTTTTCACCTTGAAGATAGTCACACACTGGAACACATTGCCCAAAGAGATTACCCAATCTCCATCCCTGGAAGTTTTCAAGACTCGGCTGAATAAAGCCCTAAGCAATGTGGTCTCATCTCAGACCTGACTTTTAAACAGGAGGTTGGTCTAGAAATACCTTGAGATCCCTTACAACCTGGATTATTCTATGACTCTATTATAATTCATTATGTGACATGGCCTGAAATAAAAAAAAGAATTAAGAAAATGAAAACACACTTTCAGAAATGTCAGAATTCTGAAACTATATTCCAAAATGCATTCCATGTTTTTCTAAATGTTTCAATTACAGTGATATGAATATTTTGAATTAAAAAATAATTTTTATTAAAAAATTTCAACAAACTCTGTTTCTGACTATCAATTTTTCTCCAGAAATAGCCTACAGGACCTGAACCTTGGTTCACCACTGACCTCAACAAGGAGATACGATTTTATATTCCATGTTTTTCAGGGGATAAAAGGATGTTTTTTTCTAGTAATGAAGACTGCATCCCTGACAGACTAAAAACTGTAACTAAAATTTGGACTGCTACAAAAGGGTTAAAATCTTTGTGATTCTAGGAAGAATGCCAATATCAATTTTAAAGGTGTAAATTCAAGCTCGGAATACACGGATGAAAATCATTTTCTCTCCTTTGTATTTGAAAATAGTTGGAAATAAATCTTGGATACATGATATAAATTAGTGCCACTGTGTATGACTTAAAATTAAACATTCTTCTTCTGAAGACATTCTTAGGAGATTAATTCATCTTGATGAACTCAAGAAGTTATTTCCTAAATAACTTCTTAAACACCAGCACCAATAACAGAAATGGGTGTTTCTTGTTCACCATTTTGGATGGGTTTTACTATTATTTTTTAAATGTCAGCATTTTTAGCTCTATGCTGTCACAGTAATTCTCACCAACAAACAGTAGAAAATGACAGTTAAGATGCTTAATAGCAGCACAAATTAAGAAACTAGTTTTCCTGTTATTCTGAGACAGCAATTGCCTCAAGAGCATTAGAATAAAAGTTCCCCAAGACACATAGAGCAAGCTTAGTTCCAAGCCTTAATTCTTTAGGCAACTTTGAATATTTCTGATTTATTCTTCAAAACTTTTATAAGGCATTTAGGTTGGAATTGTACACAGGTGGCTGCTAAAAGCAAAATACAATAAGACAGGAGAAACTAAATGATTTTAAGTGAGGTGGGGTGAATGGCAGCGTAAGTGCAAGAGGAACAAGATCACCCTGGCCAGTTACTGAAACGGAACTAATTATAAACCTGCCATATAAAGTAATGTGATAGGTATCAACTATCACTGTATTCATATTTGCTGTAAATATGACAATTTAATGCCTTTTCACATAGCCATTATTAACTGGAGACTTTACTAGGTCTAACAAATTTTTTTAATCAAATCAAACGTTTGTTAATGTACAAAAGCTAATGTAATATTCTTACTGAAAAATGACAGACAGCAACTTCATAACCTATCAACGCTGCCTGCTGCTACTACAGCTGGCATACATGGCATGGACACCCAGCCTCAGTGCTAGGCTTCTCCTGAACCTCTCCCTCTCTAGACAAGATCATACAGATGTATGAACATGTGTATGCATGCTGTGCTGTGAGGCAATGGAGCATTGACAACAAATGCGAAAAAGGATTTTTATTTTAGATCTGAACTGTGACAGATTTGGAGTATGTGACTGCTGTATGACCAGGGGCCATACTGCCCGACAGCATGCACCAACTGGGCATGTCTACATAAATCAAGGTCAGACTTTTGACTCATGCTACCAGCTTTCTTGGCCAGCACTCTGCAGGAGCACAACACCACTGTCTGGCATTCAGAGCATGCAAAAGCACATTCAGAGTAACACAGGAATAGTTTTTACACAGCCAAAAAAATGAAAGCACAAAAGTTGTTTCATCTTACCATTTCACCCCTTGTGCCCTTTTCACCTCTCGGTCCCTGTAAAAAAGAGAAGCTGTTTGTTCAACATGCTTTCTAGCGGCCTAGGACTGAAACAAGCAAATTAATACCCATGAGAGTTATACTGCTCACATGAAAATCCAGTCTCACCTGTGGAAGTATTTACAACTCTGGGGTTTTACTTTTCCTGTACTGTTAGAAAACGAAGTTATTTGAAAACATCTTGTAATTCCTATATGTGGGAAGCTGTTGTTTTCTTCAGATTGCAAATATGGTTCTTCCCAGAACTTTTAACTGTCGGTGTTCTCCCTGTCAATCAGCTCTATTCTCTACAATTTGTTCCACTGTAGCACATCAGTGCTTCTCCGTCTTAAGAGTAGAGAACAGAAATTGGTACCTTCCATCACTGAAGAAATCCATTGGTTACATATCTGTTTTTATTACCCCATTAGTTCTCCTCTCGCAGTCAGATTAGGCACTGTTTTTCTGTCTTCATGGCATTTTTGGCTAGTTTTGCACTTAAACTGTGTTTCCAAAGATGGTAACAATCTTACAGTTCTTTCCTGGAAGAATTTTACATCTTGATGGCAGCATTTCATAACACACAGAAGTACTCTTCAACTTTAATGCTTTCTTAATGGTAATGGCAAACTATTACATTCAATATGAAGTCTATTAAAAGCCTTCATACAAGTATATGCAACTATAAAGTTTTCTTTCTGAGTGGGACTGAAAAGAGTGCAGCAAGACTTAAAGTACTGCCTTTTTCCCAACAGGTGGAAAGAATAGTCTAATGTCAGAAGGAACATTTCCCTTCTCCTTTCTTTTTCACTTGTAAATACTTGTATTTATGACTTTTATTGTACATTCCTGTTATTTTATTGTCTATTCCTGCTATTTTTATGATTCTTATTTCAATTTTTAGACATTCTCATTCACTCCGAGTCTTGTTGATCAGACAGAGGAACTTGGGTGGTACAAAGAACTTCTAAAACTACCTTACGTGGCTGGGCAGTCTGAAGACATGAGCCAGAGGGTGTCCTTGCAGAACACTGCTCTGTCCCTGACACAGGGAATGCGACAAGGAATGGAAACAGGGATGAGGGCAGAGCTCCCCCGTTGCAGGGAACCTGGGGTGTGTTGAAGGTTGTCAGAAAGGCCAAGAAGATGTCTAAGTTGTAACAGGGCCCTCACCAGCACCTGGAACACCCCCAACAAGCGCTTGTGGGCACTCCCAGCATGTCTAGAGGGGCACTCTGGACAGTTCAGCCCAATCAGCAAATAAAAAATAAACTACATCGAAATTGAGTGTTGATACACTCTAGAGATGTCTCAGACCTAAGGCTGAGAACGAATGACCAGGTGGTAGTTACTAGGTGCTATTTTACACCTTGACTTGCCCACTGCCCCTGTAGGCATGCCTTCTGTGTACTATACTTAGACAGAAGGCCATTACAATGGCCTTTTTTGTCATTGTTTTTTGTCTTTTTTTTTCCCCATTTGTATTACAGATGCTGGAGTCACATACATTAGCTTAAAAGCATGGTATAACATGAAGATGATCCTGCTAGTTGCTATTAGCAAACAGAAAAATGAGAAGGATGCTAGTTGCAAACTAGATTATTAAAAATAAGGGTAAGTGAAATAACCAAATTATGCAAAAGAGAAGGGAAACTTACAGGCCTGCCACTGGGGCCTGTTATGCCTTCTTGACCAACAGGGCCAATATATCCCTGTAAACAAGAAAAGAATATATTAGTGTCTTAAAATAAAGAAAATCCTCATAATATGTCCAGGTTTAAAGTTGCTCAGCACATAGCCCTGGCAAATATCCAAAAGACCATGGTCATATTCTCTTTCTGAATATTGAGTGCACGTTGCTACAAAATTAGCAAGGTAATTATTTTAATAATTAGTAATAGTTATGCTTGGAAAGCCCCCCCCCCCCATCCTTTTATGTGAAAGGCGATGCACTAAAACCAGTGGGAACTTAAGTACTCTGATTACCAAAGACCACATATTTATTGAGTTACAATCAACTATATCTTGAGTTGTATTACTGCCCACGAGTACCCTTGTAAGGATGCCAGTAAGTGCTTCTGAAATGTTACTTTCCTGTTCCATTTCACTTAGAGCAAACTGCTCATTTCCAGTGTTTATCTTGTATAGAAATGTTTAGAAAAAGAAAGCAGCTATTAGAACGGGCCCCTAAAGCTGCTGCTCTGCATCTGGTTAACTGAACTAATTCAGTTCTGTGATGGCAATGGCAGCAGTGAAAGAAAAACATTTTGTAGGAAGGCCTTCCATGCTGCAACCTTTTCCCCTTTTTTATTTTTCACTTGATGCTATAAACTGGATGCACACTCCCCAATATTACAAAATGCTAAAGATGCTTCTGCATTTTTGGTGAGTAGCTAAGTAAAATGTCATGAAGAAAGTGTCATGAAGAATGAGCTAATGCAGGTTAGTAACCTTATAGATAAAAAGGAAATATTTATTAAAAAAAGACTACCTATTACTCAATAAAGCCTGAGCACCACTCTCTCTTACTGTAGGCTAAGTTTTGCCCTTATTTCTTTTGCTGTAGGACAGAGTTATACAATTAGCATTGCTGTGAGTGAGAAAAAAAGAGAATGTTCCACCCCAATAGACAAAAATATGACAGTGATAAGGATACCTGTATAGATAAAATTATACTAGGAGAGCCACATTTCATCAGCAGAACTTGTTCTTTTTCCTTCAAGATTAAAAGCCCAGCTCTGCTTGTGTATCTGTACCCATGTTGCAACCAGAGCAGTGTTGCAGTACAGGCTTCTAGTGCAAGCATAGTCTCAGAGAAAGGTTTGGTTAGAGGATTCCGACCTTTTTAATAAGAAAAAAGACAATTCCCTCAATTAAAAGCACATGCCACTTGCAAGCCATCCTGACACTCTCTTCAGTGGAGTTAAACACTTACAACTTGGCCCGTTGGACCTCTCGGTCCCAGAATTCCAACTAAGCCAACGTCCCCTGCAGGACCCTGAAAATCCAAAGGAACAGTTCGATCAAACATGGACATTAGCTATCCACTTGCTTCAATCTCTTGCAATCACTTGCAATCACTGGAAGTAATATAATTTCTAAGAGCAGTAGCAGTGAAAATACTAAGCACACTGACCCAGAATGTTCATCTTTGGACATGGAGTACACAGTTCTGCCTACAATGTTCCAACAGTTCAGACAGATTTTGAACAAATTATTGTTAAAGCTGATTAATTCTATGCTTTCCTAATATCCTCACTCTGTAAATGGCTTAAGATCTAACAGAAAAGAATAAGCACATACTTTTGGACCTGGGAATCCTTGAAACCCCATTAAACCTTGATCTCCATCTTCTCCCTGTAATAGGAGCAGGCATCCTTACTATTATTTCATGTTGGTAACTCTCGGACTACTTGTTTTGCACCAACAGCTTCATTACGTACAGTCTGTCCTTTCAGTCCAGTATCTCCTGCTGGTCCTTGGTCACCTTGTGATCCTGGAAGGCCTCTTTTGCCTCGCTTTCCTGGATGACCCTGAAGCCCTTTCTCACCCTGTGAATAGGAAGATAATACATCCTTTATTACAAGTATGACAGTTATAAATGTAAAGATTGGTTTCCTGGCAGAAGTGTGGAATATGCTTTTTCTATAAGAAATAGACCTACTCCATTCATTCTATTTCCATCAGGAATGCTTTCAATAATTATACTTTCACTCAAATGCAAACGTGACTTGACTGTTCTTTGACTTCAAAACATAACCCCCCCATAAATATTGGATCATTTCCAAAATGGTATCTCCTAGTGCAAGCACCAAAATTCACAAAATGAAATACAGAACAGGCAGGTTAGAATTAAATTTATAAAGTAATCCTCTGAGCAAGGCATAGCATAGTTGTGGAACTCCTTGCTGTTAGACTAAAACTTTACATTGATTCAAACAGAAACTAGACAAGTTCATGCGAGAGAAATCCTCTGAGGACTATCAAATACATAGAAACCATGCCTAGCTTAGGAGGTTGCCGAGCTGCGATTAAGGCTGGGAATATACGCCTTTCATGCTTGCTTTGCACATGTGCTCTTTCTTAGGTGTTACCTTTCTGCTCTAACAAAGACAGACTTGTGGCCTGACTCAGTATGTCTACGCTTAATGCTTCTTTTGTGCTATGCAGTAACAGTTTTCCCTCACATCATCTATTCCCCATCTTTTTGAGATTGCAAGAATTTCTCAGCAGAAACTACCTCCTACAGTTCATTGTCTAGACAAAGGAGTAGATTCCAGACTGGGAGCACTGACAATAAACACTACAAATACTGAATACAGTTCATACTAAAATATTTTCACAAAAAGATAATAGAGACAGACACGGTGTTTCCCTCCCCCAGTTTTCAAGTAACTTAAGGTTTTAAAAACTGCTTACCAATAAAATATTACAAAGCACTGCAAATCATGATTTTAGATGAAAAATCATATTCTAAATGGAGAAAATTATCTGTAATGTTTCCATTCCTTGCTTCTTTTACCACTGAAATGAGCCCAATTAATATGAGGATATGCTGAATACCTGGAACTGCCTGGAAAATGGAGCACTCTCAGATTTCTTTCTTTCTGACTGGGCTGAACAAGAACAATTTAAGTCCTATGATAAATGAACATTCCAGATACACTTGTTAGCCCCTCAAACTTGGGACTTAGGCTTGAAATTACAGTACTTCTCTGCTAATAGATTGCTTAGATGTTCAAATCATCCAAACTGTTCTAGAAGTTATGGAAGTTTAAAAAGAAAGGTCAGGAAACATTTGGCCCTAAAGCTTTGGGTGAATAAATACAAAGTGTTTTGAATGGCTTCTGGAGTTGGGAATAGCATCCAGATGGATGGGAACTCTGTTTTCAAATTACAGTTTATTGAAACAAGTTCAACACGAGCTGCAGTTTTACCCTTCAGATAAGTTTTGATGTCAATTACTCATCACTGAATGCAGTATGAAGACCAAGCAGTATTGGTAATACTGTACTTAAACAACAAGATCCCATGTGCGTACCTTTAGTCCGGGTGCTCCTGTGGGCCCTGGCATGCCTGGCAATCCCTTGGGACCTCGAGCTCCAGGATAACCTGCCAGACCTGGTAAGCCTGAGTTTCCTTTATTACCCTTAACAAATTGAAAGTAATTGATTACAAGCAGAACAGCCAAACATGTTTTTTTCATTGTATGGTAAAACCGGCATATAACATAAAATCAGTCAGAGCCATTTAATACTTTCTGTATATATGGACACATATTGATAGTACATCAAAATATATGGAAAGACAACGATCAGCAGTATCATCTGGATTTCTGCTAATATCCCAAAAGCAAACCCTCATCATATTTAGCAACAAGCCTACATATGCTTCAACTGTGGGGTGGATTGAGGTTTCCGAGGAGTCAAGTTGTTATAGTTTAACAAGTCATTGACTGTCAGCAAAGGAAATGCTAACCATGCCATAGCCCGTTGCAGCTGTTCAGTTCAGTGTTCATCTTAAACCTTATTGTGTCCTGCCCTAAATATATCATGTCATTTGTATGGGATCACCTACCTAGACCTTGAAAGACTTCGGAGAACATTCAAGAGAATCAATTGCCTCTTTAGGCTTATGCAAGGCATCTTCCCTATTATCACTCTCCTAAATAGGGATAGTTGCCCAGTTGGATAGTAAACAATCTTCTGTCCGCAGTAATTGTAAATTTAAGTATATATGGAAGCACTCATGCGCAGACCAGCGACTGCTTTTACCTCCCACAGGGAACATACAGAATAGTTTATGAGACCTAAATTTTTTCCTAAAGCTGAAAATTTGCATGTTCAGATTAATAGCATTTAGTGACAATTCCTATTTAATTATTTTCTAACTCAATTTTGAAATATGCAGGAAGACAGCACTAATCTCCATTAATTATAGAAGATGACTCCTTGAGATGGTTCTCGGATGAGTGCTGTGTGATGTCTGAGGATTCTGAGCTTACAACAAGGAGCTGCTTCTGATGAAAATAAGATGCTGGATTCATTCGTTAGAGATGGGCTGAAAATACAGTTGAGATTCACAGTATTCATTTTTTCAAGAAGAAGGAACTCCATATCAAGAAACAAAGTGAGATTGCCTTCCCACACAAACATTCAAAATTCAAGATGCTTATTTATAAATACCAGACATACTGATAATATTACTATGATTGTGTACACTCTGTAGGGATTCATATAGCATAACATTACCACATCAAGATAGACCAGAACATTTGTTATGAAAATGTAGAACATCAGACAATAAACAAAAGCAACTATTTTTAATGAAAAAACATGTTACTGAGTACATGGAGTTAAGCCATTTTTGACACGTTAAAAAATGCAAAATGGAAATTTGCTGCCATCCAAATTAATGTTTCTGTGATGTCATTCAGTAGAAATATATACATACATATGTGTATATATATTCTTTCTTATTTCTTATGACATTCCGTTAAGCATTCATAGAAATAAAAGGGCTATAGGAAACAGAATTTTTGTACTAAATGTGATTTTCAGAGCTTTTGAATATGGTATTGAGGCTTATAGCCTGATCGACTGATAAACTTACATAGCAACAGCTCTGAGTTTTTTATTCATTGTGGCATAAATCAGTTAAAAGCCTCTCTTTATTACAAATTGTAATGCTGCTATATATTGTTAATATGGAATAATGGAATCTTTTTTAATATGAAAGATGACATTTTGAGTGGAAAGGCATAAATGTAAGAATTCTTTGGGGTGATACTCCTAAATCCCACTCCAAAGAATTTTAAGTGCTTGAAAGAGGAGGACATCATCTGACAATGGAGAAGGCTTGAATAGTGTACATCTGCCCCCTATGGGTAACTTGCTTAATTTTCTCTTTGTTCAACCAGATAGGCAAATTTAATTCCTAACATCAAATCTAAGCTGGCATCCTTTTATAACAATTACTGGCTCACCTAATTAGAACTACTGAGAAATACCATACCTGAAATCAAAGTGATCCAACTTTCAACAATGGCAAGAACTAAAGGAATTTGCTACCTCCTCTCTGGAGTGAATAAGCAAAGAGCTGTGTCAGTGCTCCAAGGAGCAGTAGGTCACCACCCTTGGTTGGCCCACAGACAGACAAAAAGCCTGTTTCCAAGAATGTTCCCAGTGACCTCAGACACCCAATATTCTTTTTCACTTATTTTGGGCAAAGCTTCAGAATTTCTTAGGTAGAGAGATATAGGTTACAAATTAACAGGCAATAAGGAAAATGTGGGATTATCTCAGGGCCTCAGAGGACACAGCCTCAATTGAGGTCCATGGCTTATTTTCAGGAACAAAACTGTAAAGCCTCTCTCATTAAGAAGCATTTTCACTTAGCTGTAGTTACCACTAACATATGCTAATTAAACAGTTATTCTCACAGCACACTTCCCTTACGCTAACCTTACATCCTGGCCAGAATATCAGAAGCAAGAGAGAAAAAACAAAGAACTGGTCTAATTTTCAAGATGCTCAAGGAAGTGAGAATGGTTCCTTCTGTTTAAATACCCTAGCCTTTGAAAATTTGTAGTGCAAAATGACACAAAGAAGGGAAATGTGGAAAGCAACTTACCTTAGGGCCAGGCTTCCCTGACAGCCCAGGCTTGCCAGGGTTGCCAGGAATGCCCTCTGGTCCAGGGTACCCGACTGCTCCTTTCTGCCCTGCTGGCCCTGGTTTTCCCTTGAAACAAATTCAAATCAAATATAGCACTGTCAGCTCTCTTCATCTTCACCATCACAGAGCTAGATTTCAATCACAGTATTTCCTAAACCCTACAAAATAACAGACCCAGTGACACATACTCACAGAGGGGACTCTTAGTTAGGATGTTTGGTTTAAAATGCTATTGGCTTAACCTTAGACTTGGTGTGCTGTGGGCTCTGAGCAACTTCAGCTGAAACCATGGGGCTGACCCCACTGCGTGCCAGGCGTGGAAGATGGCAGAGAGTGTTCATTCTTAAACTGAAGGCAAGGAAACCTAATAAAGTAACCTATTTATCCCTGTAAAAAACCCAACCATACTTCTTTTCAGCCTTCATTTTACTAGACACTCTGTATTGTACATTTGCAAAATTATGCTGTTCAAATTTGTACATATCAAATATACATACAAACTTCTAATTAGACAAGTTTGTGCTAACTGTTGCTATACTTGCATGGAAAAGCCTCACATCACATCCACCAAAGGAACAGCAATTTTTTTCTTTACAATCATGGGCTTGGAGTTCTGCAATTATCTCTGTACAAATGCATTTATTAGAAATTTAAAATACGCTAACAACAACACATCTGATTTGAAAAAGTATAGTTAACAACAGCCATACAGAATATAACAAGCGTGCCATCTTAATCTTATTTCTAACTTCTGCTTACTGTAGTATCTTGCACTCAGGATGTGCTTTGAGACTTCCTCAAGTTCCAGTTTTACTGTCTTCTCCTCCTCACTGTATGTTTCGCCTTTCCCTCTTTTCTTTTCTCTGCTGAATGATACACTCTCTGCCGTCCTCCAGAGGGAAGAGGCAAGTATTAACAAAAGACACGCAGTTTGCTTGCCTTCAAAAGGCTATTCTTGCACCCTGCCCAGCAGGTACAGGTTCTGTGAAGCAGCTGCATTTCTCTGGTTACTGACAATGTTTTGACGTAAGGTAGTAAAAGTTACTTTGACGTAAGACCATCAAACTAACACTCAACATATGCTTGTGTGGTATTATTTATTAGGGGACCAGAATAGCCTTGATGCATTTCATTCTTGGTTGTGTTTACAGAACACCTGCTGCTTCCTGCTTCTTCTTCTCCCTCAGGGAGAAAGGGATGCAAGTTAGTGTCTCTACAGTAACTCAGGAAAGAGCATTAAAAATTTCACCTCAGGGCAAGCAAGATTTCCAGATCTCCTGGATAATAAGAAGGTTCTTTAGAGTGAGCATAAGACTTTCTGGTACCACTGGCATGACTCAATTTTGGTTTTATTAGTTATTATTTTCTTTGTTTTATAACTTGAAGATAGCCTGTAGAATTTTGTTACTTACAGGAATTCCAGGTTTGCCTGCCTGACCCGTTGCTCCTTTCTTCCCTGTGGGTCCCTAAAAGTTACAAATACTTGTGAACTGACAAATGTCTTAAACTCAACCCCCTAAGAAGAGCTGAAAATTGACCCCCTCTAGTACTCATGTTCACATTGCCTGGCTTTGGACCAGCTTATTTCCATTTCAGGAGACAGCAGAAAGTTTTTCAAGTAGAAGTGAATACATCTTTGCTAGAATTGGATATATTTTTCCCTTTCCTGAATCGGTAAAGTGTAGTTTTCAGAACTTTTTCAACAACAGCAGGCACAAATTTTTTCATTATGAATCTGGCAATTTCTCTTCTCTCAGCCACACCTCTGTAAGGATGTATGCTTTTACAGCGCTTCCCATACCTTTAAAAAAGGGAAGTCCTGAAAAATAGGGAATGTAGATGCAGAGCGTATACAGAAGAGAATACTCAAAAACAATAGTGTCACATATGGGAACATTCTTTTTATCTAAGATGTACACAGAAGATAAAATTACTTAAAACCAAACTTTTTTTGGTCTTGACTGATCTAGGAATCTGTAGCCCTAGAAAACTGAGCGATACTGACAGCAGATAACATTCTCCTGAGTGGTTTAGTGACACAGGAGGCCAAGCTCCAAGGAAGAAAAGCTCAGAATGGGTCAAAAGCATCTCGGAGCATTTTTTTTTGGTAGGATATTCTTCACAGAATATAAAGATCTATGGCATGGATTTTATCCTACCTCTAAAAGATACAACCACTTGGACCGCAGGGACAGGAATAACACTTGTTAGCATAAATCAAGTAGAAGAAAGCTTCCAAGATTTTCTGGATTAATTATTTTAAACACCGTTATTAAAGCAAAAGTGATGCTGAACTACTATGCTGCAATATTACATAACATGCAATAAACTGAAAAAGCTAAGGTCACTGTAAGTGTAAATGTTTTATAATTAATATAAGTATGATAAAATCAGCAAAATTTTGTTCTATTCCTTAATTTAATGCCTTTTTGTTAAGAAAGGGATAAAAAAAGTCCACCAATCAGAACTGGAACATGTATATTCAAAGAACTTTATATTGTTCTCATTAAAATTTCTGAATGCATATAAAGTAAACCCAGATGATTCAGCACTGCAGCTTATGGGATTGGCTTTGTAGGGCTGCTATAGCAGCACCACTCATGCCTACTGGAGTTAAGACTGTATGAATGTTTTCACAATTAACATTTTTACGTAAAAATTTTAGGCTATTACGGGTTGCTCCAGGCTGGATATTGGTTCCATATTTGCACATGGCAGTTTTAATCTGATGGGCATTTGCAACACAAAGAAAACATTCTCCAAGGGAAAGACAGAGGAATGACTAATTTTATCCTGCGCTGTGAGTAGTTTGTCAAAGGCAATATATCTGAGTGCAAGGCTAGAGTACATGCTGACAATGTCTTCACATCATATTTCCTCTCTGTTGCTCCCCATCCCTAATCTGCTACAGATTCTTGTATTTACCTAGAAAATTTTGAAACTAACACAGCTGAACTATGGAGCTTCTCAGACAAAATATCTCATTTAAGTTGCAATGCAACTAGTATTGTAAGAAATCCTTTAGTCTAAATCTTTTGAAATCTCAGAAGCCAATGAAATTCACCCCATGGGAGAATATAAAATACTTTTGGCAATTTTCAACATACCACCAAGGTGAACTATTATTTCTACAGGAAAAGGTTTAGTCTTTGATCTTTTTTGTTACTTGCTCTGTCATTATTCCTCTACTATTCTGTAGCAAATTCCTTATTTCCAAGTCTCTGAAAATGCAGTGCAGTGCAGTACCAGGAGGCTTCATTTACAGATCAAAGCAGTAAAATCCTGGGTGTCTTTCAGAGCTAGTTTGCCACACGGAACTCCATTTAAGGGTATAATTGAATATCACTTAAATGTTTCCAGAAGAGCCTCTCATAATGCTTTATATCACTCCAAAGTAAAACCACTTACCTATCAAATAACATGTATTTACTATCCCAGATAATTATGCAATTTTCCATTCTATATTTTTATTGTCCCTGCAGGTATGAAAAGGAAACCCAAACACGGAGTTTTAGCCTTATATAATGGTTTTCTAAGGATAGTCAGCGAACAGTAAAAACATACAAATTCCAATTAAGTGCAGTTTTGCTTTACTTTTTTCTACTTACTTCTGAACCCCTTTCTCCTTTTGGTCCTTGCTCTCCCAATTCACCAGGCTCTCCCTTTGGAAAGAACATATATTAAATAAATAAAAAGAATCATTTGAATGCAGATTAAAATGCATTTTCAACAGCCAATAGAGAAATCTCACTTGTCTGAAACACTTACTGGAGGCCCCTGTTGTCCAATAGGTCCTCTAAGCCCTGGAAGACCTATATGACCCTGAGAAGCAGAAAATATAACATTGCAATACAAGTAACTCAGGATGTCACACTCAGTGAGCTAGCGAACTCCTTGTAAAGTCCATCTTGGAAGATGCTGAGTAGCCCCAGCTTCACTGACATGAGCTAGATAAAGTATACTCAACCCTCCTGAGATCGAACCTTAGGGAGCTTTTCCTCTTTAAATTTTCTACTTCAAACTGCATGTGGGAATTACATATTGTTTAAACATTTCTGCACTTCCGTAAGCATAGATCATATTCAGTTCATTGACTTACTACTATGTCTATCTGTATTATCTGTGTAACTTAAACAGGATATTCCGTCTCAAGGACTGTCTCTTTTGTATTTTAGCAAACAAACTGCATCAGTGATTAGCATGACTTACCATCCAATTTGTGTATGCTGAAAGACTGAATACAATTCATGAATAATCATTAGGATTAGATTTACAAAGAATTAGTGCTTAAATTTCAGAGTAAAATGTTAATTAATTCAGTGTAACAGAGTCACAGAATTGTTTAGGTAGAAAGGGACATCTTGAGATCATCTCGTGCAACCCCCCCTTCTCAAGCAGGGCCAGGTAGAAATGGTTGTCCAGGACTATGTCCAGTCAGGTTCTGAGTATTTCCAAGGACGGAGGCTCTACAATCTCCCTGGGCAGTCTGTTCTGGTGCTCAGTCATCCTCACAGTAAAAAAGGATTTTCTCGTGTTCAAAAGGAATTTCACGTGTTTCAGTTTGTGCCCTTTGCCTCTGTCCTGTCACTGGACACTACTGAAATGAGTCTGACTACTTCATCTTCATTCCCTCCCATCAGGTATTTATACAGATTAAGATCACCTAAGCCTTCTCCTCTCCAGCTCATGAGTCCCAGCTCTCAACTTCTCCTTGTATGAAAGGTGCTCCAATCATAGAATCATAGGATTTTCTAGGTTGGAAGCGACCTTTAAGATCATCAAGTCCAACCATCAAACTAACACTGCCAAAACGCACCACTAAAACATGTCCCTAAGCACCAGTGTGTTCTAAGAGCTCATCACTGCAGTGGGGCACCAGCACCAGGGCACCATCCCTGCACACTTGTGAGTGATGAGACTTCTGCTACATTACTCTACATGTATGCATAGCGTACCTCATTCTGATAAGAAGAATAAAAAGCAAGAGTTATTACCTTGTAACCCTCATCACCAGGTTCTCCTCTATCTCCACGTTCACCACTAGGACCCTAAAGAGAAAACCAAAGAGCAAAATATAACAGCTGAACTGAAATAATACTGCAGTAAAGTACAAAAAGAAAGCTGGGATTTCTCTCAAAACAGACTAACCAATAAGACTGAACTGAGGATTACTAATATTAAAGTTAGCTTGTCTAAAGGAATAAACATGATTTTTTTCTAAACAAAATGCATTGCACTTAGACAGTAGCCACTGTCTAAAATATTTTCTGCCTGAAGACTAGAAGCTAAAAGATAGATCTTACATGGGCATAAATGAAACAGGAGTATAGAGCTCAGTAGAACTTCCCTGGATTTATACCCATATATATAATATATGAATTAAAAATCTCCATGAACAAATGAAGAGACTGTTTTCAAGACAGGTGAAGAAAACTCTTCTTATGGTTTCTGTGTGGACAACACATGATAAATAGGGTTCTTTTTTGAAATGATTTGCTGTATTCAGAATCTGCTTTAATTTTGAAGTTCATCCTAATAAAAAGGCAAGTTCAATGCCTCAGCATGCCTCACACATATGAGAACTGCACAGGAACAGAGGGAATAGCATGATTTTTGAGAGTCATGTGGCTCTTACCACTGCATTCAGACACCTCACTAGCTCTACTTCAGGGAAAGGCTCTTATTCCAGACCCACACGAAGTGGGATTTTTCCCCAGAATTTTAACTCTCATTGCAGCAAATGGACCAAATCTCAGTCAAAGGAAAAATGATGGGATAAAGAATCATGTCCGTAGAAAGTAAGAATGGCCAAGACTTTCCAAAAGACATCCAGCCAATCATTTGATGAAATAATAAAGGACTGCCTTTTTCCCCAACTCTTTTAAATAAAGGCACATAATGAAAAATTGGCCAGGGATCACTAACTGCAATGTATCTTTACAGTTCACAAATGAATAGATTAGCCACTTCTAGTGCATATTCACCAACAGATACTATTATGCCATCACTTGTATACTCTCCAAGGTTTCAGCAGCCTCACGGTCCATTTCCTAGAGGGAATCCACATGGCGGAAAGGCCCTGCTTGCAATGTTTGAGCAGTCAGCATTACAGAGCCTGTTCGGCTACAACAGACTTGGCTGGAGTCTCTTCTCTCATGCATTACCATAATTATTCTCCTAGTCCAGACTCTGTCTTCAGTTACATCAGTCTTACAGTCCTGCCTTTTGAGGAGGTGAAGTATAAATATTAAGGGTAATCTAAAGAGGAGCAGGCTGTAAAAGTATTACTTCTGGCAAAATCAAAGCTTGAACATGAAACGCTTTTAATAAGATTTTGAGATGGCTTTTTTTTTTTAACATGTTCGTAGTTGCTGCAGAGAGACACCCCACATACGAATTCAGTAAAAAAATGGTTACAAAATGCAGCGCTCTCTACATCAGCTAAATTAGCTTTGTAGTGATAATGAAATAAGTCAAAACATATTTCTAGTTAGTAAAGCAATTAGGTATAATTCAGGATAAATAGAGAGGGTAAAATTCTGTTCCAAAATGTGCTGGTCTAAACACAGACTAATGGCATTAGTGTAATTAAACACAGGGCACATACTCTTAAGCAGGAAAGAGCATATGACTGCATTTTTCAGAGAGGGATTACCAATTAAAAGACCATCAATTCTACATTTTTGTACAAGGGGGTACTGAATCCTGAGACAGTGCTACAAAGTTTCAGAAAGAACCTGCATTGTCTCTTGTCTTGAGAGGCACTAATATAATTTTTTTGAGAAAGAAAGACCTACTGGTTCACCTATGGGCCCAGGTGGTCCAAGGGCTGTATTGTCTTCGCCTGGGTAACCCTAAACAAAGATAAATATTAAAAAATATTAACTTGGAAATTCAACCTCATCTGCAATGCACACACGTTCAGATGCTAATAAACACCCAGAGAGCATACTGTATAGATGATAAAAGTGAATATGATGCTTATGGTTTTAATACAAAGGAAATGGTAACTCCATTTTAACATTCACCTAAATGTCCCAAAGACATTTAGGACGAAAAAGCTAAGTATTTGCTCTGTTCTCAAAGGCAGTGTCCTGGTTTCAGCTGGGAAAGAGTTAATTTTATTTCTAGCAATTGCTGTGAAAGGAATGTCAATAATAACTATTGTTTTTAGTTGTTGATAAGTGATGTTTACACTATTCAAGGACTTTTTTCAGCTTCCCATAGAAGCATAGACAGAATGATGGAAGGGCCAGTGAAATATTCCATACCATAGAAGTCATGCTTAGTATATAAGTGGGGGTCAGCCAGGGGGCCGGAATCCTTGATCACTGCTTGGGACTGTGCCAATTCACCAGGCAGTGAGAGTCACCCATGTCATTATTGTTGTTATTTTTCCTTTTCTGTTCTTGTTTCTATTAAACTGTCTTTATCTCAACCCATGAGGGGTTTTTTTCCTGCCTTTCCCCTCTTTTTTTTTTTCCTCCTCTTCTCCCCACCCTTCTTGGAGGGTGAGTGAGCAGCTGCGTGGTTCTAGTTGCTGTCGGGGGTTAAACCATGACAGGCAGCTATAAAAAAAAAAAAGTATTTGAACAACATCCATGTAATAATTTCTTTATTTAATGAAAAAAGGACAAACAGGATATTTACAAGAGGAAAAAAGAAAAATTCTTCCACCGTTTTGAGAAATATACTTAATATAGACAAACAAGTCTACAGAAGATGCCAACATTCTGTTGAACTCTATTAAATTTTAAATATGAAACAACTGCCATCCAAACGAATAGCCAAAAAGTTACCTCTTCCAGATGATATTTACCAATATTTAATGCAGAGAGGCTCACATTTTAAATATGATTAAGCATTTCCTAAGTGCATCAAAGTGATTTTTTGAAAGTGACCAAGCAAGCTAGACACCTAACTCCCAACAACTTAGTTTTCAGTTATTTTTTCTGAAAACTATATCAGAATCTGTTTATAACATCAAGCACTAATTGCCTATTAGCAGTATTCATTGCAAAACTGGCCCTAATATTAGAATGTATTTCTCTGTCAGGTGCAACTCCAAACTAATCTTCACAGAGGGAACTGCTGTACCTGCTTGGGGCCACACAGACTTCAGTCAGCAGACAAATCTGTTTGCAGGATTTAAGGCTTAGAAGAACAATAGTGAATTTGACACTAAAATAGCAGCACTGAGGCAACATCCTGCCCCTAACATTTTATATTAAGCACAAACCTTTGTCCATCTTAATTGGGACTTTCAGCAAAATCCGTGGGTATACTCAGAGGCTTAAAGTTAAGTAAATACTTAGCTGGTTCCGCACTGATTATTTCTGTCAGCAGTGCTCACTAAGGGCAGTGGTGCTATCTGACACAATAGAATGTGTTTCTTACAATGGGTACCTTGTGTTTTAAAACCTGAAACATTTCAACTGTATAATGCGGAACTCTGCCTCTGAATGATCCATTTCCCCAGTTTTGCATTTCTTTTCACGTGCTCTCACAATACTAATAAATACTGTAAACGGTGGCTTTTGCTGCATGCTGTGGAAAATAGTGAGCATGCAGTAACATTTCCTCCCTTTATAATTATTCAAACTGTAAGACAGTATAATCCATCTTCATACCTTTTCTCCTTTGGGTCCTGGGGGCCCTGGGGGCCCTGGCGGACCCTGGTGACCCTAAGGAAGCAAACAAAACAAAAATTAATTCCAAAACAAAGAAATTAAATAAATAATTATTTCCAAACTTTCTTTTAGCTGCTTGCTACTAATGCTAAATAGTGATGTGGTACAAAATTAATGGGCTCAGGCAGAAAATGTATTGTGTGCAGGAAAAGCCCTGTGCACAGTGGGAAATCAAAGGTTCTGGCAGGGCTTGATGCAGCAGGTGAGGGGAGCTGGGCTGGTTCTCAGTTCAGGGTTAGGGCCACTGATGGAAGTTTCTGTTTGGAAAAAATGCATGGCATCTGGTTTGTAAGAGCAGGACTCAATCCATCTGTGATGATGATCATAATTATTTTTCAGTGAAAGTCACAATATCTTTATGTCCTTCAACTAACCTCATTCAATCAGTTTCTGCTACTGAAAGGGAAACTGCTTGGCCAGACAGTAAGCAGAGGTGTTGTTTGCTGAACTCTCTTTATAATGAGTAGTTGTAGTAGTTTTATAGGAACTTTACTCACAAGGGGTGAGATACATTGGACAAACAAGAGTTTCAAATCTGTGGTAAAAAACAACTGCTAGTGAACTCACAAAACCACAGTCATTGTTGCCCAAGGCTCATTTCTGAGTAGGCAATCACGTGTCACATAAATACATAATGTGAGTATCTGACACTCCTGAAGATATTTGTGTATTCTAGATACAGATCCCCATGACATATGAAATTATTTTAGAGTACCACAGACTTATTTAGGGGTGTGTGCGTACATGAATTTAGTAAAAAACTCACCCTGTAACCTGGAATTCCTGACTCTCCTTCAGGTCCCATTCCTCCTAGGTGTCCCTGTTAAATGCAATAATCAGTGACAGAAAAATGAACTCCCTTGTAAAATGTTATAACAATGACTACTTTATAAAGTTATCACTTGGAAAAATCTCCAGATATTAGGATTTGAGAACCACAGACAACTTCCTTGTTAGGTCCAGCTTCATTTGCTAAAGAATACTCAGCTTTTCCCTGTTCTGTGGAAAAAACGGTCAAAGTTTTCAGCCCTAACCTTATAATCCCTGCGCATAACTAAGATCAAAAGGATCTGAGCTTTCAGAGGGGCGGAGGAATGCTGTTTATAAATGCTAAGTATGCCAGGAGAATCTGAGGGTGGTCCTCACCTTAGAAAGCTGAGTCCTTCTCTTGAAAATATTGGCCATTAGATAGTTACTTTACTTCTGTACTTCATGTGTTCAGGGACACAGTGCTGCATTCAGTGGCCACAGAATTGGGCCCTGGAGCCGTGAGATGGGCACATTGCCTCACTAGTGCAGAGGCTGCATTGTGTCTCTGCATCTGTCACACAGTGTGGAGCAAGCGTGGGAAGCTTGTGATGAAAGGAGCTCAAAGTTAATGGAAATACACTTAATTCAGTTAACTTTGGATCCGGTTCTTGTTCAATAGGAGCAGCAGTGCTCATCTGAAATGCTTTGTTTCAGCCATGGTTAAGGCTTATTATAGCAAACCCCCTCATTTCTGTTCTTGGAACTGGAAAGGTTTAAGAAACAGCCACAGCAGCAAGGTTATATGTGGACGGTGGGGCATGAGTATTCCATGGGATGCCCTGCCATCCTGCTCCTCTGACCGTCAGATCAGGAACCTGACGCGAGCATAAGATGACTCATTCCAGGTCCACGGCCTGGTTTTCTGTCTGGAGAGGTGCACAGGTCTCATTCTGATGCTGAAAGACCAGGGCACACATCGGGACACACAGGCTGGGAAGGGTACTGTCTGCATCTCCAGCTACCTCAAAAAATATTCGTATGTGCTACAGCTGTCACTTGCCTCTTCCCATGGAGAGAAGTGATTCTGCAAAACCAGAAATACATGAGCTCTTAAATAAGCACGTTTTGTACGAACCAAGGGACCTCGAGTTCCTCTTGCACCTTTGGGACCAGTTTCTCCAGGTTGGCCAGAGTCACCAGAAGGCCCAATTTCTCCAGGAGGGCCAAGCTGCCCCTTTTCCCCCTGTTGGCGTTATTGTATTAAAAACAGTAACAGATTGATACTAAGTTTCAAAATGCAGTTTATGCTTAACCAAAGTGTGTAACAGCATTATTTAATAGGAGTACTATGTTTACATGTGTAATTTATTGTAGTTCTTAAAATGTCTGAACCCAGAACTCAGCAGTGAAAAAGATCCTCTGCTAAAGCCTTTCTATTATTTTATTTTGTTTTAGCCAAAGCTTAACATTTTTGATAGCAGCAGAAACTGACCTGAGTTGCAAAATCACATTCTGATACAAATTTAAATTTCCTAAGGTCCTGAATGTTAAAGATTACAGAATGATGTCAATTCTAATTGCTATGGCTAGCAAGAAAAAAAAATCAGCTTGAAGCACGACATAAAACAGAGATAGACTTGATTCAACGGAATTATTTTGTAAAGCAAATTTGAGTTTCAGATAAAAGGAAGGGAACTAGGGAAGATGAAAAATACTACCTTCTTTCCTAAACGGCCCCTCTGACCTGGACTTCCTGGTGTTCCTTCGGGGCCCTGTATGTTTATTAGAGAGAGAAAAATAAATTATATAGAAAGGCCTGGAAACATGTTTAAACTGTGCTCCAAACTGGATAACTAAGCAGGCTTTTGTAATGCAGAGAGGTGGGAGGAAAAATCTCATTAACTGTGGCTGAGAGTAAGTTACAGCAGAAACAAGTGGGCAAGCATCAAGGATCACTTATCAAAATAGTGCAAATGCACTGAAAATAGAGGGGGAAAAACAAACAAATCTTGTTCACACAGAAAATACTACTTTAGGAATAAAATTGGTTTGAGGCAACCACTGGATTTAGATAAATACAACACACAACAAGAGGAAAACTAAGAAAACCTTGGGGCTGCCAAGTGCAAAGAGCAGGGCCCTGACAGAATTTGCTGTAGAGCAGAGACCTAACTCAGTACGTGCTGGTGCCTACCACTGCCCGCCTCCTGGTGACTGTGTAAGTGCGTGTGCTGCCTGCAGATGAAGGGTGCTATGGAGCTACAGCCCTGCTGCCCTCTAGGTCACTTCAAAAAGTGACCCTCCCAAAGGGCTGGATGCGTCCACTGCTCACTGGTTTTGATTTACCCAAAAGTTCTGTGAGTTAGAGGAGGTAACTTAGCTTCAGTTTTAGATAAAGAGAGATACATCTAGGTGTTTTTGAGTCATTGTGGTGATAAGCCAGGGTAGATATAATTTAAACTGATTTGTGAAGCTTATTTGTGGCTTTGTAAGCTTTTGTTTAAGGGAAATGTAATATTACTCTCACCCCCAATAAAACCCTCAGACAATTGATTATAGGAAACTGATTTCCATGTTTAGACCAGGATATGGTCTGTCCTCATCCCTAGAAGAAGGTCAAACCAAAACCGTGATGTGAACACTCCCAGACGCCAGGGAGGATGAGTGGGGAGGGAGGCAGCTCTGCAGCCGCCTTTGGAATGTGTGGAACAGAAATGTGAAAAATCCCCCGCTAACCACATCCTCCCAAACATCAAATTGCCAGACCCGCCTGTTTCACTGAAGCACAGCGGCACTGCTGATGTTGTTTGCTATACACAAGTATAATTACGTACACTCTAGATATGCCAGGGCTGAGCTGTTTTATGATAATTTCAATGTATGAAACTTTTGAGCTTGAGAATTGCCAACCCAAAACAGAAAAAAAAAAAAAGTCAGGGTGATATTGTATCAGAAACCAATTTTTTTCTGTAGCACACTAAGTGTTCTGACAACTGAAAGAGCATTTTTTTCCTTCACTAGGAGAGTAGTTCACTGTGAAGAACCCAGGACTAAAGACAGCAGATTGTAACACTGATGCTTAGAGGACAGAGGGGACAGTGCTCACAGCCGTTGACAGCTGGCCCTCCAACTAATGTTTACTCAGACTCCATCATCACATAAGAGCTACAGAGAAGCCAGCCAGAGATGTGAATGAGAACATGACAATTTTTGGTAGTGGAATCTGATGTCTGGCTTGAGGCTACGCACTCGCTTTGGAAACTGTGCTCCAAAATATTAGTTCACATTAAGAAGTTGCATAAAACTTCAGCAAAATAGATTTTATAGATGGATTTTAGCTGCTAGGAGTGATGCCAGAACAAATACATGAACTGATCTAACAATGTTGACTATGAATCCCAACGCTTATTTACTATTTGACCTGCCTATGCTTGCTGTTGTTTCTCTCCATCTGCAATCTCTGTTTCAGTTGTCTATAGCAACTGGTGCTCTCATGATATGTTTATTGAATTCCTTTCACAGAGGCACCAAAATGAAGTTAGTTAAAGAATAAATTTCTTTCAAGAACAAAATGGAATCAGGAAATTCTTCTCTCTCCTTACTTTTTATAGTATATGCCTCATTATAAGGTGATTGCCAAGGTAAGAAAAGAAGTTCCAGCAAAGACATGACATCACACCACAGCACAGAATTATCATCTGAAGTAGCGCTGCCCAGCACAATAGACCCTTATTTCTGGAATTCAGCTCCAGCGCAGGATGGACAGCATCCATAACATCATCTTTACAACACCTTGGCAGCAGTGTAGAAAGACCACTGTTAGGAAAGGCAGGCCATCCAATTGATCAGGAATAATTTGGATTATCCAGTATCTATCATGTGATACTGGTTTTGAGTCACTTTTGACCTGTCTTGTATTCCTTATCAGATAAAGACTCTATAATTCACACCAACACTTTAAGAAATCTTGTGCTGTTGGTGTCTGTGCTGCAGTAAGTTTGTAACTAAAGAAACCTCAATGTTGAGGATAACGCTTTTTTTATTTTTAGACCTTCCTTTCATTGTTAAGGTTTATTAAAAGGAATGACAGCTAAGCACGTATGTGGTAAGAACATTAGCACAAAATCTTAAATTGGAGTAAAATCTTGTGGGCTCTAAGGTCTAATGCTTCATCATTTACAAGCTACTCAAAATGGCACCTCTTTGCGCCACGGAACTTTTAATTTAAACTGAAAACTAGATAGCCCTGGGAGAATAAACAAAGCCATGAGTAGGGAAAGTGATACAAAACAATGAAAGGTCTTACAGCACAATTTATGGTAGAAGAGGCAGCTTGACAAATTCTTGGGTGTTTTTAAAATTTAAATAATGATCTAATATCTTGAGATTGCTCACAGTCGCCAAATGAAGGTGAGGACAGAGACTAATGACAGAAGGTTGTCTGGAGAGGAGAGAGCTGAAGGAGACGCTCCAGGTTGTGTGATGTATGTCTGGATGACAAGTGGTGAGGAACCATTATCTGCTAAGAGGTCCCAGATTTAAGATAGGAGAAACATTTGTCCTCTCTCTACCAACCCTGAAAAGCTGAACCACACAGAAAATGGATGCAAGCTAATTTAAAGATGGTCATCTCTAATTGCAACAGAAAATCAGAAAATAAAAAATAAAAAAAGCAAGAAAAATTAAAAAGAAAATAATTACAAAAAGCAGATGAACAAAAAATCCACTTAAACCTGAAAACACTTACAGGAATGCCCATTATGCCAGGTTCACCAGGGGGTCCAGCAATTCCTGGTAACCCCATGTCTCCTTTTTCACCACCTTCTCCAAGGAGTCCCTGGTCTCCTGGGTCTCCCTAAAAAAAAAAAAAAAACCAACAAAAAAAACCCAGAAAAAGCTCAGTCAAGCTGCTGATAAAGAATTACTTATTCTTGAGAAAAGTGAATTCTGAATCTTCAAGTTTGACAAAACCACACTGAAACTGATGGTAATCTTACCAGTCAAATTCAGATCACGCACCAAGTTAGGGTAAAGCCCTTCCTATCTCATTCATACACTCCTACAGCCAGATTTTGTCTCATCCATCACCCACTACTGACATTGTGCTCTGTGACATCCCCTGTCCTGGCACCTGCCACAGTCCCTGGCACAGCATTGATCCAGTGCAGGGACCAGAGTAGCCTTAGGCTCACTCTCTCCAGCATGATAGTCACCACGGAAATAAGCTGTCCTCAGTTCTCCAGCTTGCATTTCTCTGTCAAGCCATTAAACTTCGCAGCCCTTGCAGGGTAGATAAGTGCCTTAAAGGCACAGGAAAACCTATAATATACAGGGCCTCCTGTGTTAAAACTAAGTGCACCCAACTGGGCTCTGTTGACCTTGTGAAATAGGAGAAATAGAGAGATTTGTGTCCTTGAGCTAATATGACTCCTTTACATCTCCTAAAAAAACTGAATGTACCTTTGGGCCATCTTTTCCTTGAACACCATCTTCTCCTGGAGGTCCTGGTTCACCCTTATAGAAAGGAACAGTTGAAAACAAAGTTATTGCCTGAACTTCTCAACAGAAGTATCGCCTTGGAAGAACTCAGACTAGTTTTACACATGCTTATTATCTTTTGGACAACTTTTATGTTGCTGTTATAGTTTATTTGTCTTTATCTTTCACTGTTGTACAGTGACAGAGTCACAGTCCTGTGAATCTTAAACACAGGAAAACATAAAAGATGATCAACATTAGAAAAATGAGACAATACTATGTCTGTATAACACTGGACAGTGGCATCGAGATTGTTTGGTTTCAGAGTATACAACATATATGTAATTACAGTAACCTCAAAAATATACCTATTCTGTCCTGAAACTTCCATGTTTATGTGGATAACTACTATATTGGTACATTTAGTGACTCAGTTTAAGGCCATGAAAAACTCAGTTTAAGGCCATCATTTACCAACAGTATTGGCACCACGGCACTTTAGAATATTTGCCTTTCTCAGGTAAAGACACTGGCAGCTTGCAGGTTTTGTTGCAGATAGTAAAAAACCAAATACGAGCTGCCCTATACTAATAACATAGTATTTCAGACATAGTGGTATGGTTAAGTCCAGAGTGCCCACTGTGTACCAGTACCAGGAATTGGTCTTCTCCAAGGACAGGCAGAATTGTGGAATGCACCTCGCCTGAGATTTTGGGCAGGAGGAAAAGATGACAGCAAGGAGTTAATGGAAAAAGAGAGCTAAATGGTAAGACTAAGTCTGAAAGGATATCGTTTACGCTCTTTTAAAAGTGTCCTGGATAAAATCTGGTTTTAGCACTTTAAAAGTTTTTTTCAGCCTTCAAAGGTAGGCAACTGTTTGCGTCAGATGCACTGGAAGAATAACCAGAGGTACAAGTGCTTGGTAAAATCAAGTGCCGAATGAGCCATCCATAGCACCAAAAGCAAATCAGCTACTTTAGATGGTGGTACAGAGAGATACCCTGCTCTGCTGACACTATTCTGTTCCCATTATTTCACCTAGACTGGGTATCCATACAAAGCATTACTGTATGCTGTCATCTTAACAGCTGGGCTGGACATGCTTGGATTTACCTTCATGCTCAAACCACTCGTTCACATCTCTCAGTGACATGAGACACTTAGAAATATTTCAACATTATAATCAATACTCTTTTTAATTTGCTACAATATCACAGTTTTATTTTTTTTAAACAAGGAATCTGAAAATAGCTTCTTATTGAATTCTTCTGATAGATCAAGGTTTCTCAATCTGCATTTCATTTCTCAATCTGCATTTTTGACACATTTGTAATATACTTTCCTTTTTGGAAGAAGATTTTGCATCCACAGCTTACCCTTAAACCTTGGTCGCCTGGTTCTCCGGCCTTTCCAGCAGGTCCAATATCTCCCTGGAATATCACAAGAAAAATAAATCATTGGATTTTGAGGGACAACATTCCTAACAATGACAGTGTTTACAGAAAATGCAGTCATCATGACAATAATAATATTTCTTAACGGCTCATTTTCTGTATCATTACCTACTTGGTTAATGAATCAATCACTCTGATTTGCTTTTATGGAAATTTGAAAATTTAAGCAGCACAAGAGAGAGTAATTTCAACATTTACCTTTGCGCCTGGTTCTCCCTGCAGGCCAGGTTCTCCTTCAGGGCCAGGAGGTCCCTGCATGGTACAAGAGCTACATGGTCACCAAGAATAATTTTGCAACCACCAAATAACACAACAAAAATTGAAGCAGAAAACCAGCATGAGACACTGGGAAAGATGCATGTCTGAAAAATCAAATTAAGACAACATAGTTCTTTGTTCTTACAGAAGCCAAACAGAATAAAAGAAAGGAGGGTATAGGAGGAGTTCAGGAACTGCACTGTGGATCAGGAATGTATTGAAGACTCAGCAGTACCACTAAGCCTGTACCTTTCATCATAAATTACTAGCAGGCTGAGCAATCACCCATCTTTTGTAAATCTGACTGACAACTTCATCACTGTTTAGGCTTGGAGCCAAGTAGATATAGCCCTTGGAGAATAAAGCCCTTTTTAGAGTCTTCAGCCCTTAAAGAGTTAACGGTATCACATTGCTTCTTGTAAAGTTTACATTTAAACCTCTTTTTAACAGTGAGTCAGAGGACTGGATTTTGGGTGATTGAGGAAGAGTGTTTCTTTGAACAAGCCAAATCCCTTCTGTTCTAAGTGAGCTCATCCCTCAGCTACTTCATCGCAAATGTGGCTAATACGTTGTCATATTTCTTTCAAAGAGATATTTAAAACAAAGCAAAAAATAAAAGCAAAAGTTAGCAAGATGACTGCCTGCAGCTGCTTTTCTTCATCTACCATTTGCAAGGACATATGATTAATGCTGTTCTACTGTCTAATTGCAAGGAGAAAGATGCTTCCCCACCAAAAAAAAAAGTCTTTTGTTCAACTAAACATTCGCCTTCTAGGTGCAGATGTCATGAACGTATGACACAAAGACAGCACTCACAACAGAAACGGCTACTAATTTTAGACATTTTTTTTGTAACATCTTTAAGTAAGGAAGTCTCTCAGCAGCTTATGATATTTAAGTCAGTTGCAGGTAATAAAACAAAAATAGTTTCTAAACACGTTGTCCAGGCTTATTCAGTTGCTTGCGTGTTTGTAATTACTACATCAATGATTAAACACTCACCTCAAAACCCATTTCTCCAATAGGGCCAGCATCTCCTGGTTGTCCCCTTGGGCCCTGGCATTAAACAAAAATTTGGATGCATCATTCAATTAATCTTAAATTACATTGTATAGTCTTGACTTTGTCTCTTCAGAACTCTTCCAACTGGCATAAAGAAGTGTATTTCATTGTCTTTCCTCCTGAATCTAACAGTGTATATAAATACCATGATGGTCTACAGTACTGAAGACCTCATTGCCAATCTTGACACACTGAAATAACAGATTTCAAATAACAGCACAGATGTCTCTTCTTTTAGACCAAAAGTAAATTATTATCTAAACTAAGCTCCCCTTTTGATTAACTGAGACTTTGTTTAATTAAGATTTGTTAGACTGTCTGGTTTGCTTTGTGGAAAAGCCTACAGTCTGGTATGGAATTAACTGAAAACAACTACTCTGTGCTTCACTGTGGATTTAGCAGTATTTATACAGGACAGTCACTGAGGTGTAATGGACTAAAGGCTGGAGCCTTTTTGGTAATATTAGTAACCTTACTATGAGCATTTTCTTATAAGCCCTACTGTAAGTAATAAGTTTATTGCAGTAACATGTAGGGATTGTTTCCTAAAGTGGCACGCTCAAATTCTATGCACATGTTGGATTGTTCATCTCTGCTCACAGAGCTGGATTTGTGTGCTGGGGGGTAGAGGTTGCCTGTAACAGCTTACAGCCCATTCCATAGCCACTATTAATGTATGTCAAGACAAATCAACCCTCTGGATGTATCCAGTCTTTGAACTTTCAGAAAGTTTATATCCATTTACCCCTTTGGAACTCATCTGTGTTTAAGTACATTCTAAATTCAAAACAAAGATGCTGCTACCCATATTTATGATAGAAGCCTTTTAAGCAAATATTTACTGGTTTTTGTTTCACTTCCTCTTACAGACTATGCATGTGGTTTTGCTCCTTCCAATCACTTGGTGGTGATAATGCAAGTATATTCTTTCCTTGTAACAACAATGTAAAATGCTTATTACTGAGAGGATTCCAGCAGATGTGTATATTTTACCCTATAGCTTCATTTAAGTGTGAACAACTGAAATTGCTGTTAATTTCCTGTTGAAAATTCACTTGGTCCTAAACTAAGTCCATCGATTTTCATTTGCAGCGACTTCATGGCATTTCATAAGGCAAGTCACAAAGCTTAAGGTTGATTCATGAGTTAAGTGTTTCTTCATAATATTACCATGGAGCTAAGTCTGCTGGATTGGTAATGTATCTTTCCCCTGAGACTTTCAGGGAATTTCAGAAGCCAAAAATTTATAGCAATATAGGGACTCCTTTTAACCATTAACTACAGGTAATTTGCAAAGAAGGATTTTACTGAAATGTCTGACAAGTAGGTAAAGTTAGAGTGTAATTTAGATCAAGCCCATTACTACAAATAGTTCTAATTGCTTAGGTTTATCTGCTTCTCCATGAATAATTAGAGTTTTTCTGCTCTGTGCAGAACTAGTGACAGGGCCAGAGAAACTGCTTCAGCAGCTGGCTTTCATGTAGTGACCAGCTGACAGAAGATGAAAACAAGCTGCTTGGATGGGCAGTTAAAAAGAGCCATGCGTTTCATTTCGTAACATCTTGTGTCATTTTCATCACATCTTTCTAGCTCTACAGACCATTTTCCAAAGACACTTTACTCTTTCAGCACTTGAAAGAAAAGGTACCGTGTTCACAGGATAAGCTTTTCTTACTTCTGACACTGCATGTGTAAATTCCATGATGGTGAGCACAACAGAAATGTAGGTTGCTCAGAGTAGACCACTTAGACGAGATAAGGCTGATAGTCACTGCATATATATAAAAATTGAGATTTGTTCAGAAAAAGGCAGGAATTTTATGTATGAGCCTTGCATTGTAAGACCCTCAAATGTCACAACATGAAGATTAGATGTAATAAATGAAAGAGACTGAGTGACAGGAATCAAATAATAACCGTTAGAAAATACATTTTCTGTTGAAAAATTTTGCCACTCCTACAAGTTGGCAGCTCAAGTTGAGTACGCAATTATATCCAAATGAAAATTTACCAAAATAAATGTTGTTTTCCTAGCCCCCAAAAATGTGCAATGGCTTTCTGTAAGCATGTCAGCCTATGGATTAGTAGAAATAATATTTAACAATAGTAGAAATAATAATAATAATTAGTAGAAATAATATACTTTATATCAACAGTTCACTTTCAAGATTTAAATTAACTATATGTCATTTGACATGCAAAATAACTTTTCAGAAGCAATGAACACACACAATTTTTTGATAACTCTATTAGGTTTTCGCACTATAAACCAGCAGCCTTCTCCCAAGTCCCCCTAGGACAGCACACACTCTTTCACTGTATTTATATAATCTGGTTTACCCCCAGACATGGTGATGCATTACTATTCCTGTCATGGCTACACCTTGCAGCACTTTGCATATATTTACTGCAGACTCTGCATGATCTTCTGTTACAATATTAGCCATATAAAAGTGAGCATAGCTTTGAAATAATAACAATCATAACAAGAATCCATCCATCAGAGGAATGTCTGAGATTTACTATATTAGTCTCTTTTTTGTCGAAAATTTAACTTGCCAAATAGATGTAGTGCCTGACTTCCTGAATAACTATCCTAAAATTTGCCTGAAAAAAATACCACTATTATCTGTACTGGCACGTACATTTACATAGTCCATAATGTAGATGTCTACCTCAATGCAGCGTAAAGCCACATAATACTGTGGTCCAAATTCTGTCATGATCTCCTATGTTGCACACCCTTTACTACAGCGCTTGCCAACATGATTAACAGGTCTCCTTGTGAAAAAGTCACGCTAAGCAAGGGAGGCAGAGTCTAGCCTTGCAGTTTTGGAACGATTACCCCACAATTCCTACCTAACCACAGCTGGCAACATTGAATCTTGGTAAAATGAAGCTTGAGTTACCAGGGAATTCAGTATAATGTGTGGAAAAAATTTTAAGCAGACATAAGGATCAACTTACTGGCTCTCCCATTGGTCCCCTGTCTCCTGTGGTTCCGGGAGGCCCAAGCAAACCCTGGAAGATTAAAATAAAATAAAATAAAAAAATCGTTGGAAACAAGCTGTTTCATATTCCGTGAAAAGCCGCTTCCTCTCTTATTTCTGCTCAATCAATAACTTGCTGAGAAACACCCGAGAAGTATGTGCAGCCTTTTCTCCTGGTTGACGTGCATTGCCACATCACTAGCTCCTGTGGCAGGTGAGGGAGCCCTGAATAAATACTTCATCAGTTTCGTTTACATAGGGATGGATCTTAGCTGACCCACCATTTACCAGTTCATCATTCTCCTTAGACTCGTGTGCTGCTTGTGTGCACAAATTGGGCCTAAACACAATGTTTTGAGTGTCGTGCCCTACAAACTGTATTTGAATTGATCAGTAAGGTTCACAGCCCACTTTTCATTCTGCTCAACCTGCCTCATAGCATATCGGACTCATACTCTCTTCTAGAGACTGTAGCTGTAGAAGTAATAGAGCAGTATCTTGTACTTTGCAATAAATTTACTAATTCCTATCATTTCAATCTCATAAAGCTTTGCTTCATTAATTTCTATATATATAAATACACCTAAAAGTCCTAGTGAATGAAGAGGAAATAACCCCCCATCGTGTCAAAGGTGAGAGGCAACAAACTCCTAAATCTGAGCAGAAGAGGTAAGAAAAGTACACTGACAACCAACATTTTGAGTCTCAATTTCAGCATAAAATTACCATCATTACTGCTTTGTTTCTGCTTTTTTGCTTCCTTCCTTATTGAAAATCCAATACAATTTGGACTGACCGGTAACCTTCTTTGTAAAAGAAAGTCTCAAATAGAACATTAGCTTTCCATTGAGAAAAGCCCTAAAAGGAGGAATTTTCTCCTGTACATGGGATATATATTTTGCACAATTTTCTACATTTATCCCAACACTGATAGTACACATCTACTCTAAGATTCATCCAAGAATTGTTTTTCTATGTCACGACTTTCTCCCTTAAAACTACAGTAAAACTAAAAAACCCCAAAACCAAAGCAACTTCTAGGACGACCCTACTAACTACAATGGCCATTTCTTCTGTTGCAATTTGCTATCACGTTGTATTCTGTGGACCATCATCCACGAAAACACTAGTTTTATAGCAGACTAGACCACATTCACACTTACTCTCCCTTCTGCCCCTGATTCTTTGTATGAATAAATGCAAAACATTCTGTCACAGTTTTCCAGCTGCTCTAAAGTAGACAAATTCCCTCATATCTGAGTGTGAAACACAGTATGAAATTTTGTGGATTTTTTTTTTTTTGGTAGAAGTACTAGAGAATTTCATACTCACAAGTGCACCCTGATCTCCTCTTTCTCCTGGGTTTCCAGCTTTACCCTGGTCAAAGAGAAATATTGAAAGATAATGGCTTCAGGTAGTTTCCAAACAGCTCAGAAATTAGCAGAACTGTGTTAAGCCTTACTACAAAGATTGGCTCCAATACTTACAATGAGCCCAGGAACTCCTTTCTTTCCCGGATCACCTCTTTCTCCCTGGTAAATAACCAACAATGTGTGAATTCTATGTGCATTTGCCAGATAAGCTGTATACAGTTGCTGTCAGTTTAAATGCTGGGTAACTCTGCAGAAAGTGCATATTCAGAATTAGATGGGCTTATACCATAATAAGGAAGTACCTGAAGAAGGCAGAAATTCGCAAATCTCCTCCTGGATTAAATGGAACTTTATGGCTTCTGACATATTAGGTTGTTCTTTTGTTTGTTTGCTTGTTTTCTTATCTGTTATGGCGTATCTCAATGTTTTGTATAGTACTGAGCAATGCAAACGCTCACCTTAATGCCTTGTGTTCCTGGTTCTCCTGGAGGACCGTCTAGACCTCTTGGCCCCTGAATATTGAACAAGTGATTTGGATATTAATTATGCATCACTTTTGGTTATCATCAGGGAGATGCAAGATAAGCTTTAGGAGAGGGGAAGCATGTTTTGTTAGCACAAAACCAAATTTTCATTGTATGCTAAATGTGAAGTAAAGCTTCAAAGAATAAAATCAGTTTCTGGCTTGCTGAAATATGAATTTAAGAAGGAAGATTTTTTGAAAAATATGTAAAAAAAATGTTCAGGTTCTCTGTTGGAACCAGCTTGCAGGCTGATATTTTCTGCTCTCTTTTCCATCCACTTTGTATGCATGCAACAGACATATCTAGAAGAATTATGGTTATATGGAGTGCTTGCTTTTCAGTATAAGTTGTATATGCAAAAATCCAGCTTGCTAGTAAGACTCTAAAACAGGCAGATAACTTTCTTCCATTAGTAACTCACTCTGAGGCAAGATTAAAAGCAATTTATAATCTTGCATAGTGAACTGCTCTATTGATAGATTAAAACGTCTCTTGTAAATTGACTTTTTACAACCAGTAGATGAGCAAAGATAACCTGTTATATTATTTTATTACAATATAGCAAATATTTATTGCCAAAACATTCATAGATGATGATTTAATATTGGAAATCTAAATGCATTAGTCCACAAGCAAATGAAAAATCCTTAAAATAGATCATTAGCAAAATGGAAAAGAATATTTTATCTATGCTGATTTAGGAGGTTATTTACATAATTCTAAACACCATGACTGTTTGGGTATAGAAAATAAAATTAAAACCAGTTAATAACAATCTAAAATGAATGACCACTTTCAAGCAAGAATTAGATAAGTAACAAGACACAGCCAGGTTCTTTACAACAGTATACAGTGGGAGGATGAGACACTTTCCCGCTGGCATCTGGGCTGGACTGGCATCAGAGGGAACTAGTACACTGCTATGGCAGTGTCTAGAGGAAAACGATCTGCATTTTCAGGGTGCATTTCTGAGTTGTAGAGAACTTTACATCTTGGGTCATGGTTTATAGTGCAGGGCATGCAATCATGACTGGTTTCCGGACAGTTGTAATACTGTTCTAATAGGTAATAACAGGGGCTTGTAATATTACTTTGTTGGAAGCACATCTGATTTTATTTAGGTTACTTTCCCCTCAAAAATGTCAGTGACTTACATGTCGCTCTTGAATTTTTTGAGACAAAGCACAGCAGAATTCTATTCTCTGACTTTGATTTACTGGTGCACATTAAAACCTCTGTCAGAACAGATGGTGAGCACCCACCCACTTCTTTCTGAAGCTACAGTGGAAATGTCTGACTGGTAAGTCAGGAACAGTGTGTATCCAGAATCATGTAGGCCTTTCTCCTGAAATGGAAATCTCTCGAGAAAAGGTCTTTCCTGTGAGCTGATATATAACTACAGCCCCTGGCAGAGCCAAAAAGATCCCATGAGAAGCACTTCAGCACTGCTGCTTCTGGCCAGCAGGAAGGAGCGCACAGGAAGGAAACATAGGAACATGTTTCTATGTTTCAAACACATAGGAAAAGGAAAACGAACAGGCAGGGAAAGCTGTCTGAATACTTTTGATACCTCAGTAGTTTGGCACACGGCTTTTGTGAGGCAATCCTTGGGTTAGCCTGGCCACCTTTCTTGTTTTAGTCTAAGCCAGGACTGAGTATTTACAGGCATTTTTTTAAGCTAGAGGAAAAAAGAAGCTACAGAAGATGACAGTCCGAGTTGCTGCATGGCTCTCAATGAGAAAGGTCCCAAACCAAAGGCTACTGAAATCTGTGGAAAAAATCTCCTGGTGACTTCAATGCACTCAGAGGTCAGAACTGAAACACTAATGGTGTTTTCAAGGGTGATGGAGGCCTTTATAACAACAAGACTGAGCCTCACATTAAGATTATGTAACTGTGTAAGCCCAATTATTGAAGTAATATACAGCATAATTTAAAAGAAAGCTAAACATCTTGATCAAATTAATGTCAGGTTACTGCTCTGCACTTTTTCTGTAACTGCTATCTATAATGCACACAAAATGGGTTGCAACGAAAATTCAAGGCAGACTAAGCAGGTTTTGAGTCCTGTGATCTGATATTCCTTTCAGGTGAAATGTGTCAAAGAACTGGAGGAGAAGGGACATGAGGAAACTTTGAGACAGATCAGTTAGCTGTGGGGGGTAGAAGAGGAGATAAACTCACGGAAGAGCCACAGAGGAATCACCTAGGGCAACATAGGAAGGGGGAAATTGAGAGTGTTAAGCTGAGCAATTGCAGGATAGTTTTAGTGTTTCTCAGACTTTTTAGATACGTGACCTGTCATTTGTCTTTGTGCGTCCTCCACAGGGCTGATCAGGGGAACAGAATCTCAAGATGAAATATTCAAGGAGGAAAAAGGATATGTTTTGATTGTACAGATTTGTGTAATAAAGAAATTTCTTTCTAGGTTTTATCTTCTATCATTAACAATATTAACAGATAAAGTCTTTGAACACTTGTGACTTCCTTTTAGTCATAAAGGGAGTCATAGCCCATAGTTTGAGAAATGGTCCTGTCAGGAGACTGCACAGGATTCTCAGTCTGTGTTATGCGCGTAACACACCAAAACCTTTCTGCTAGTCATGTAGATCTCTGCTTCAATGGAGTTCACATCGACAACCCAGTCATTAGGAAGAGAATGACAACTGATTTGATCACTAATAATCAAGCGAAAAGGCCTACCATTCAAAACACCAACCTTCTACTATACAATTTTGAATTGAAAACAAAGTAACAGAAACCAACATGATGCTCAGCTTCTGGCTCTAGGCCGTGCCTGCCTTTAGCCTGCTTTTAGCCAGCCACACAACAGAGCGCAGGAATCCAAGGGAAATGCAATTTAATATTCTGACAAACGCACTCCATAACATTCCTATAAATAGTATGATGTGACTCATTATTGGCATAGATTAATTGGATCTGTCGCATTTCCTACTATAGCTAGTACAGAATGAGAGATACACATGATTCGCCTGCTGTTATTTAATTTAGGTTGCAGCAGAGCTGAGGAGTAAGGCTGCCAAACAATTGCTACTACTTTTTTCCTTGGCGTGGGTTCAGCTTTGTTTCTAAAATGGAACATATTACATTGAAAACTCCAGGATGATAAGCTGAGAAAAAGTACATCTAAGAAGGCAAAGAGCACCAATTAACTCTTTTTGTTCTTTCTCACCCTACCTCCTAAATATAAGAAGAGTGAAAATAACATAAACACACTATGTAGCTACTTCTCTATTTTGGTAGTTGACATGGAAGAATATTAGAAAGTGACATCAATTTTAGTCTCACTTCCTTTGAATGATTAAGACAGATAAACACACTCAGCTATTGATTTATCACACAGCACACTGGCCTCTTGCTTCACACAACCCTGAAGTGCACATGTTTTTCTAGGTTCTATATTCCCTGCTGTGAGAAATATGAAAGGTATCACTCTTTAAAACTCAGCACTGATGTGCTTAGGTAATTGAGGTTCCTCATGCCAGTACAGACACATATGAAGCAGAGATAAACCTACTGGCTGCTACAGACATAAGATGCTGTTGCCTGACACCAAATCTACGGCACTTCACTATGTCATTTGTCTGCTTTTTCAAAATTGAATTTCATGAGCTGCATTCCAGTGAAGCAAGAGCAGAAAAATTATTGCTTTTGAGCTTTAAAACACCAAACATCAGCCTGAAGAATACTAACTGCTAAGAATCTTAGCAGCTATTGAGAATTTTGCTTAGGTCTCACTCATGAAATGAATCTAATCATACAGGACTTCTTCCTCTCAAATTAAGAGCTACAGTTGTATTAGTTGGAGATTATGGTACAAACTAAAAGCAGAGCCAGTCTCTGACGTTGTGGTTTTCTTCTCCATACATTAGCAAACAAGAACAACAGAAAACCATGCAACAATGGCTTCACGACTGCCTACACTGCTACCAGCATGTCTTCCAGACTAATGTATTTCTTCCTTCTGGTCGCGAAGAGATATTCCCACCCCTCAGATTGTCATTCTGCCATTGAAGTATCTACAAAGCGGTGTTCTCCCTTTGTGTTTTCATGAAATTAACACTAAAAAATAAAATGTGGGTCACAAAAGAACCCAACCTTCCACAGGATTCCAGCTGAAGAGCATCAAATCTCGAGCATGAGCTGAGGAAGCCGTGTGCTAGAACAGGACATATCCTCAGTGGCATATTCCCCCAAATCCTCTGATAGTGAGATACGCCATGGACTCCTAGACAGCCTGCCTTCAGCTGGCCAGAACTCCCGGGTGTACTGGAGACAGAGCAGCTGGATATTCTCAGGCAGAAGTAGGCTGGCTGGGTAATTTTGGATGCAAACTGGTTGCTGAAAGGTCCAGAATTTATGAGATGAAGGAATTCTACTCTGTGATAGTGCAGAAGTAGAGGGTCAGTGCTCTTAAGACTTCCTGCAGATTCCAGCTGTGAAGACGGGATGCGTTCTTGTTTCAGTACACAACAAAGGGGAATTTCCATATGCTTCTATTTAACTTCTGTATGTGTCTGTGGTATGCATTTTTCTGAGGTCTGCCACACAGAGCTCGGGGTTCTGACACATCTCTTTCTGAATCCAGTGATGACAAACCCCAGGTTTCAGGGGGCCCCAGACATTTTCCTTGTTCAAGATTGCACTTTGGGTCTGATATTTTGATCTTGAGAGCAGACAAAATTCTCAGTGGGAGTTTGTTCGCAGAGCCTGAAGACCTAGGTCTGCTCTGAGACTCCTTTCCATGAAGCATTCCCAGTCACGCTGGATGGAGGCACAGGCATAAACCACAGCTCCAAACTGGAACTTCCACAGAGCTTGGGATGTTTGGGATTTATTTTGAGTGATCTTTAATTATAAGCAATGTACTCCATGATGTGCTGCCAAAATCACAGAGACAGACTCCCTCAAAGATTCCCGTCTCAGTTGGCAGAAGATATGACACTCCTTAAATAAAAACTATCTTCTATCTTCTATCTTCAAAATAGATTCTAAATTAAAATAAGTCATTCCCCCATAAAAACTATCACCAGGTAGCAGATGCTGCTGGAAGGGAGGAGAGCCTGCAGGGGAGGACTCGCATTCATGTCAGTAGCTTGGCTCTGACTCCAGCTCTGGTGATGCTGGCAGACAGACTTCCCAGGAGGGAAAGATCAGAGGAGGTGTTTAGAGGGGAGTGCTATGTCCAGAGGAATTAAAATGTACAACCTGCAGCAGTTCAGTACCAATCTCAGAGAAAACTCTTTACACCAGATTACTTTTGAGCTCGCTGCCTAACTCACTGCATCCTACAGGCCACCCGTCAAACTGAAACACTGGTCCGTCGATAGGGCCCAAGGGATTTTCCCTTTTAGATGAAGCCCTAACATCAGCATTTTACAGTGAAAATGATGGCATATGTGTACTCTTCATCTGCTGCCACTGGCTTGTATGTCCTGATTCAGCATAACACTTCAACATGTGTTTCACTTTCAGACATGCTCCTACTGCAATCACAGAGAGGTAAGGCACCTTTTTGTTTCACTGAACCAGGCCACTGAAGAAAAAGTGGTGTGAGGCTGCTACTTCTTCTCAGCCTCACAATGGCTTTGCAATTCTGTTTTGATTTACATTTTCAAATCTGCCTGTGAAGGAAAAAGACTGTTTTTTCCCTTCGCTCCTCTAAACCAAAGCAGAGATTCACACTCCTGTCAGAAGGCTGCCTTAGTTACTAACACTGGGCTTCCAGGAGCCCCTAGAGCCTCTCTCCACTGACCACATTTGTATAAGCACCTTTCGAACACTTCAGGAGCTACTTCTCTGCTAGCCAATGCCTGCGGTTGGACCTCCCGCTTACACCAGTTCTTGGTAGTTCACCGTGCTTATCAGCGGGGGTGGATTCTCGCCCTCTGCAGCTAATGAAGGTTTCTCTTTGAATTTTGTTAGATATGTTGCATAAACAAGTATATCTGCATTTCAGTTTTGCCTGACAAACAGGCCTCAATAAACTCATTTTTCTGGGCACTGATAGATTACGTATGTGTGCCATATTCAGCTCAGAAAATAAGCAGATGACCTGTGAGATGTGGGAAGCATTTGCTATTTTTGCATGTAAAATTGTCAAAGTAATACTGAATATTTCTTAGCGAATACAATTTTGTGGGTTTTTTTTTCAGATAATTAATTACTAAATTAAAATGTCTATTATTAAATTAGCAAATTAATTCCCAGAAACAATTTTTTACTAATATACCCTTTTAAATAAGCTTTTAAAAACCACACCTTTTGTAAGGGAAAATTGAAGACTATTTTCAGAAGACCATACAGATTCTTTGATGATGGTGGGTATGTTCTTTTCCATGAGCTGCTGAGATAACTTCCTTAATCCTAAAATCCAGACTCAGACAAATATCCTACTGAGAGGTACTTCACACAAGCACAAGAAGTTCTAAGTGCATGCAGATATATGCTCAAATCTGCTTCACCCATTTAAGGAAACTGAAGTCTGGGATAAATTATACTCTATGTCTGAAAATAAACAACACAAAAAAACCAACCCCAAACACTTGGCATTGACAGCTGGAAACCTCTGTAATACAGGGTAACTCAGAATCTCTGTTGCAGACTTTTAACTGAAATTATACATTTCATATGTTGCATTTCACAAATTGTTCCTACAAAGTGCACCATGAACAAAGAGGTAAATTAAAACAGATTTTGTCTGAAGGAAGAGGAAACCATACTAAAGAAGGAAGACTCATTTGAAACATGTAAAGTTTCTCTTATGAATAAACCTGTAGTGTACTGCAAAGTTGCTAAGAATTGTATATTTCAAATATACAGAATAGTCAAAATATTGCATATTTCAAATATAATGAATATTCAAAATATGGTTTCAAATATATATAATATATTCAGATATATTATTTTGGATATACTGAAAATATAACTCTTTACCCAATCTCTTACTTAATAGTTCAGCAATCATGAAAAAGTAATGTAGAAGAATATATAGTTAATAAATTTTGTATTACAAAGTTTGCTGATCACAATATTTTGTAATCTAAAACCTTATTTAAAATGCAATGTGTGTTTCTCAAGTATCTACCTTTAACTGGAGTAAAACCTCCAGATCTTACAACTTTTCAAATTTTACCATGTATTTTCTTAGAAAACATATGTATCACAATAACAAAGGGGATAAAGGAAGGCTGTGATTGTATTTGCTGTAGCAACAAATGTTTCTGCTTCCTATGACAGAAAGAAACCGATAAAATTATCTCACTGACAAGGATTGAGGGACCTTATCAGGAATGAGTGGTAAGCACTGCCTGATGATAACACCACCTGTGTAGACACACTGGTCCAGCCACTGGTACGAGTTGTACAAACCTCATAGGAAGCCTGGATATGCTGTCAAACTGCTATGTGAGGTTGATGTTAGAAAGGTGCCTGTCCACTGCTATTCTTGACATGCTCCATAAATCCAGTGACAATACGCTTGCTCGTGCTGCAACCAAACTCATCTATACTATGAATGGGAAGTGCTTCCTGCAGGCACCTTGAGCTCAGGCTGCAAAAACATGACCAAAAAAACTCCAGATGGGAAGTGCAAGTGACTAGTGGGGTTTCTGAAGGAAAGTGTTTATTAAAACCATGTAGCCCACCATCAGGTGACAAACTGCAGTACTTTCACTGATACTGATTTTATGCACTGTGATCCAATGCTCATACAAATTGATGTGGACAGACTCCCTCTTCACTTACGTGGGCTTTGGATTAATGTTTCGTTTACAGTGAAAAAATGGTTCCCATTTCTCTGATAAAAATGCATGGAATGGAAATGACAATCTAATCTGAGTTTTGAGATTCTAGCACATACTATCTTCTGACTTTGCTTCTTCCTCTCTCAGAACTACATTTGGGTGATTTTGATTGTCTTTCCAAAGACATAAATGACACACAGATAAAGAAAATAGTCCTTAAAAGGTTGAAACAGTCCAATGGTAGTTATAAATGCTAATACTTGCATATTTACGTATACAGAACATAAGGCCAGTTGTCATTTTGGTTCTAGTCCTGCTCTCAGCTGAAATTAATGGCAAAGCCCCATTTAACTGTAATGTGCGGAGAAATGAAGATTCATATAATCTCCTACATGGAAATACAAGTATCATCAGTCTGATTTTAGTACAAATGGTTTGAGTCCAGAGGAAGAGTTCAAAGGAAGTAACTGTACATGGGTTAAACATCAGATTCATATTGGCAACACACTACTCTGCTTTAAGTAACATGAAAGAACAATATTACTTACTCTTCTCCCCTTAGGTCCCTGTGGCCCTGGAGGTCCTCTTGTCCCTGAAGGTCCCTACATGTCAAATAAACGTATTATTCATTGTCTTCTATACAGAGATTTCTGAAAATTACAAGGCTCATGCACATTGAGCAACAGTCAACGTAGCCAATACAAATCAATCACTTTCACTCATGGTTCAAATTCAATTAATTGTGTTAGTGCAATTTATCTAGAAAAAATCTAAATAAGAGACTCTATGTAACTTTATTCTGAATAAGAAATCATGATGTGACTGTTGGATAAATTACTTCTGCCCAACACCACAAAATTGCTACAGGATACTTGTACTTCAGAGACATTATGTTTAAATAACCTAATAATTTCTGATAGAAGATTCAGTTTGTCTGTACTGAAGACACATAGTAGCTAAATAATAACATAGTTATACGCAGCAAATTAGAATAGAATTTTTTTATTAACAATGAAACTAAACACATAATGAATATATTTAAATTGTATTAGGCATCAATTAATTAAAATAAAATTGCTGTGCAATTATAAACCATCCTTAAAAAATTCTATTCCCCTACTTATCTCAACTGAGCGATTTTAAAATGGATGAGTAAATGATATAATTAGTTTTCCTGTCTCTCATGGATCATCCTGGTAAATAGTAGGTGAACAAACTGTGTCTGGACAGGTAAATTTTCATGACTGTTTTATAGACTGCAGTACAAATTAGAAACAATTCTTTGCTTCAGCAGAGCAAAAAGACAATTTGAAAATGGTACATTTTACATCAAACGAAAGCACCACTCTATACCTACAGGTAATCCTTCTGGTCCCACAGGTCCAGGGCCTCCTGGAGGTCCTGGGTAGCCCTAGAATTGAAATAAGTATAGAAAAGACAGAACAGTTTTATCAAAATTGTTATTGTAACAACAATAATAAATCCATTTACTTACCTGAAAAATTGGAGGTAAGTTAATAAAATGTTTAATCTTGCAAAATTTATTCCCAAAATTCTGTTTAGAAAACATTTATGTGCTTGGATATATCATAATAATCATTAAATCAACCTAACAAGTTTTCCCCCACACAGGCACTACCTGACAGGGCTGTACTGAAACAAAAGCTGCTGAGTTCTAAATGAATTTCAAAATTCTCACATCAAGGCTGTGACGGTGGGAACAGAAAGTGGGAACATCCTGGTGTGGGCAGAGCTGGCCAAGACAAAATGTCAATAACAGTTCTTGTCTGAGGGCTACAATGACTTACTACAGGGAAAGACTCTCACTGCTATGACTTAAGTGGATTTACCTATGGCAATAAGCATTACTAATAGCTGAAAAAAGTAGTTGCTGAGATTGCACCCTATATTAAAAAATCCTCCTTTATTAATCTCCCTAGTAAGATTTTTTTCATGGATCAAAAGCAGCTGGTTGAAGGTAAATCTACATTAGAGAGATTTAATGAAGCACAGAATTCTTCAAAATTATTGTCTCCTGCTACATGCATCATTAAGTTGGTCTGTAGCCTGAGGGTACTTGGTCTCTTCCTTGCCAATGGATGCCCAAAGAGTAATTACTGCAAATATTCAATAATAATGTCCATTTCAACACAAGAACGTTCCCCGCTGCAGCACGCTCAGGCCCACATCTGCAGCATCTACATAAGGCCACTGAGATTTCACCACTGCCTACCACATCAGTGTAAGATGGCGCAGGATGCAGCATGTTGTATGTTGTGTATAATCTCCCTGTCATCTTGTAAACAGTTAAATCTGTAAGTGTTCTCTATACATTCTGGAGCCATCACAGTGCTCGCTAGCAAACACGCAACCAAGCCCTAACCACTTTTCCTCAAAAACTTCAACATGAACGTGACAATGGGCACATGTGTTTAGTTTTTTATTTCTGTGCCCCAACAACCCACCAAACACGACAGCAGCCTCTGGACTGTCCAATGCTGCGTGAAACGTTGCATCCTGATTTAGGCCAAGTACTGTTGTCAGGAAGCCAGTCCTCCCACAAGAGGGTCACCCAGGGGCTCTTTGGGTACTGCTGTGCAGTAGAATTAGAGGTGATGCTAGTTACCAGTCTGTCTACTAGAATAACACAACGCATTTGGCAGGTTAAACAGAGTTGACTGAATTAAGTGCAAACAAAGCTCTTTAAAGGCATGACACAACATTTCGTTTAAGAAGGACATGATGTAAGCTGTCTGTTCTAATCTCTGAGCAAGCTGGAATTCAAACTATTCAGGCAAGCTATCACAGCTCTAGTCGAGCACTGCTCGTACCCCACGTTGAGCACCAATTAATCTGTCATGGTTTAGGCCAAAACGGCTGCTGGGGACACGGGGGACCCCAGATGGGACTGACAAATGCTCCCCTCTACCCCTCTTCAAAGAGAGAGGTAGAGGAGGGAAAGAGAGACTTATGAGTTTAGAAGGAACTAAACTACTTAAATGAAATATTAATAATAAAATAAAAAGGAAATAATTGAAAGGAGAGATAAATAAAGGAGGGAAAGTAAAATAACAATCTCTTGTGTAGACTGGGGTAATACCTAAACCACAACACTGTGTTACCCCTCCTTTATTTATCTCTCCTTTCAATTAATTGTGTCTATTTTTTTAATGTAAGGCAGCTTAGAACCATTTTTCAAAAATGCAGTTGCTCTGCTGCTTCATTCAGTGGATCACTTTGCAATGTCACTTCCACAGAGGGGATAAAGCTGCTAAATGAAAATTCCTAGGAACAATGCATCATAAATACTACTCTTTTCTGTAAGAAAATAGGACAGTAAGAAGGGTAAGAATTTATTACTCTTTTGGAAATTAAAGTGCCTTTGTAAGTAACATAATTATGAATTCTATGTTATTTGTAACTTACCATGACACCTTTCTCTCCAGGAGGACCTACTGGTCCTGGGCTGCCTCGCTCTCCCTTTAACAAAAAATTTAAAAGAAAACAACAGTGAGTGCTCTTCCGCTGACTTGTTCTATGTCCACTGACACACGCATACCTGGCAAACAAGGCTGACCTGCAATAACAATACCACAGCAATCCAACAAGTCTATCATGAGGGTCATAGCCCATAGTCTACTAGAGATTTGGTTGCTAAAGGGAACAACTTTTTGCAGTACATAACACCATCGGTTGGGGACTGGCCTTCAGAAACAGTGCGGAGACCTTTTTTCACTTTTGTTGAATTTTTGCACTCCTTCCTCCTACAAGCCTGCCAATATTTTGAAAAGATGATAAAACTGAGTTTCTCTGTCTTCCCTTTTCCTAGAAGGCTGAAGAAGAGATTTGGTACTACCATCGGCCTCAGCAAACTGCAGCTAGCACATCCCTTTTCTCTCTGTTGGGTGCATCACATTTATAGTTATGTCATTTAATCCATAACATTCACCACAGCAAACAAGCAAAAAAGTAAACTTTGTTCCTCTCTCCCTTGTTTCTTCATTATGTGTTAGGAAAGCACAGATCTAAAAGCAAGACCAGCCCTTCAGCAGCTGCAGAAGCAATTGAAGTAGGGGAAGTAGGAAGGGACTCTTTCTTGTCTTGCATACTTTTTCACCTTTTATTCATGTAACATCCAGCCCAAACATCAGGCTTGGCCACAGATTACCCCCATACAATGATTACACCTCTACTGCAGATAGTACACATGACATAGTGATAACACTCTATTTTATATACTGTAAAGACACATTTCTTTAAAATAATTATGCTGGAAGTATGTTTGTCATTTAAATCCAGATAACATGTTTACATTGTACTATTTAATCCATAAAAGAGGAAGAAAATAAATTCTACAGAAACAGCATAGCAATGATGACAATTATTGCACCATTAAGAAGCTTGCATCCATTTGCTGATGATAGAGTCATTAGTCTTTTACTGCCTTTTCCCTCCTACCTAAACTAGCAGCAGTATCCCAAGGTAATCTTTGTAGGCCAAGTGTAATTTTAAAGAACAAGAATCCTTTGACACTGAATTCTAAGATGATATTATGATTTAAAACACATGAGATGTCTAAATTTTAGTTTTAACAAGCAGTGCTTTCCACTGATGTATTTCCTTCCATATAAATTATAATTCGATTTTCATGGAAGTTCTAATACATTATTAAGACTTTCTCAATAAAATATCTAAATAGCAGCCACCAGTCTAGGAGAAATAATTCAGCCCTGCAGGGAAGAAATACAAATGGTTCTGGATCATTCTGACAATTATGTTTTCATTATAATTGAAGCTGACATGCAGTGCAGTAATAGTTTCCTGGTTTTCAGTTTTAAAATACTTCACCTAAATAAAACCATGTCAAATATGCTTAAGGTATTTATACTGTTCTAGTCACATTAAGTCTGCAAAACTTTGCATTCATAAACACAGCTGTTACTGTACAGCAGACAAAACTAACAATGCGGTCTTCTTTACTCAGTTAATGCATACAGCCAAATTTTACCTTTCTACTTTTTTCTTCATTATGTAGCAGTGCAAAACCAGTGACTACTGTATAAAACAAGTATAATTTATGCCATTTCTGTGAATCAATAGCAGTGGATAATAAATTAAGTGCCATAATATGAACAGGATATTAAACTTATCAGCTCTAAATTAACTGCCAAGTAAAATCAAGGATACCAGATGCGTATCTCAAATAACAGCATTTGGATCACCATTTATTACATCCCTGTGCTCTGAAATAGCTACAGGAATATTAGCTTTGTCAGTGGTCATTAAATGATCTCTCACCAAAATTTTATCACCCCAATGGTTTTCAAAGCTGATTTTTGCTGCTGAGTAGTCAGAAGTGTTATTGTACCTTTTCACCAAGGCTTCCAGATGGCCCAGTTTCTCCAGGTAAGCCAGCTGATCCCTGTACAAAAAGTAAGCAGACTTTTATTAGCACAATGTTTATCCTAGTTCCTGGTTGGCAGCTCCCCAGCAACCCGGCAGCAAAGCGCGGCACATTTCTTCATCCTGGAGAACCACTGGTCTATTTGTGTAAGTGCTCCTGTGGGGAAGTGAAGACTGCACAATCTAACCTGGTTTACAATCCATGCAGGGGGATCACTTCATCTAGTGACACCAACAGTAAATGGCTACTGCTTGAAAAAAAATTACATTAATTTAATCAACATACTGTGCTACCACCTACGGTCTGCCAGTGAGCTCAGTCTTGCAGTGCTTGAAGCTTTACAAACATACAATTAAAGGTGATAATTGCTCTGCTAGTGCTTCAGTCTGACCACAAATTTCAAGAGGAATAGATTCAGCGGAACAAAGTGAAAGCCACAGTCAAAACAAAAATGATATTGGATCAGGTGCTGTCAGAATTTTCCCTTTAAGTGTTGTAGCCCCAAATGCCTTTGAAGTCAGGGGATCAGAGCCTTTCAGTCCTTTTATAAATGAAACAACTCTCTCCTGAGGCTCCCCCACAGATTTCCACGGGATAGAACAAGTACCACCATATGGAATAGGAAACATGAGAGGAAGTACTTTATACAAGCTGATTCCCAAGTGCTTGCAATACACCCTTAATTGCCAAATGAAAAGAAAAAAAAATAAAAATTACAGTGCAAGGCCCCAACTGAGAAAAGTATGAACCAGCGAGCTTGAAGAAAAAGCAACAGGTGCCCAGAGTACATCACAGGACTGCTCATGAGATGGCAGAAAGGTGGAAGCTCCTACACATAATACACAATTCTACCATGTCTGTAACACTTTAAAAAGCAAAAGTTATTTGCACTTTTAAAAGTGCAAATAAAATGGCAATTCACACATTGGCATTACTATCTCTACGTGTGTAGGAACATACTAGCTTAAGTAGCACTACACTGGCACTTAAGTGAGTTTTTTTCTCTAAAAGTGTTACTTCTGAGCTCACTACACAGCTCGTATTCCTTTCAAGAGCCTCGTAGCAGTTTATTCCATAGAAATAATGTCATAAGAGAAAGATGACGTTGCAGTCTGAGATCTCTGCCTCTGAACCGCCCCCCCCCCTTTTTTTTAGCTTTTACTAGTATAATTTCAACAGAGTTCAGCCTCGAGTACCTTAAAATAAAAAACGCAAAGTAACTAAGGCTTTATGATGGCTTCTTATTTTCTTGGACTGCTAGCTCCTCTAGAAATCTCATCATTTAAATGTATTGCAATAAGCCATTGATACAGCTGCCTTTGAGGCTGACAATACTGGCACAAACTACTTTCTGGAAGGGGCTAAAGAGATAAACAGGCATCTCTACGGCTGCTGGACTGATGTATTATGTGTGAGAACTTGTGTATTATATGTCAGAACTGAGATGTCTCTTGGCAGCAGCCAAAGATTCGTCCTGATAATACTGGCACTGAGGCAATGCCCAGACGTCACTAGCAGGAATGAGGGACTTTCACGATGAACTCTGAGAATGAGAGCTACAGCTACTACCAGTCATGGCCAACAGTAGGCCTCAGCACCAGGCAGAAAGCTGTGAGACAAAGAATGACCCTGTACTCTTGCTCATCAAGATAAGGGGTGTGGAGGTACGGTTTCAAAAGGCTAAAGACTAATCACTTCGATTCTCTTATTCCAGAAGACGTAATCAGAGCCAAGATGTAACCCAGACCTATTCTCCTTCCACAGAGACACTCCTGATCTCCCAGCCAATGCCACACTGTTTACAGGTCTGAAGACGCTGATTAGAAAGATGGGTAGCTGTGCCTTACCCCAGCAGTGAACCATTTACTATACAGCCCATGATCAAGTCCCCTTTTCAATTCAAAAGTATTGTCTTTCTTACTAAGTTGCTTTGGTCAGAAAGAGAAGGCTTGACTAGGAAGCAGTGACTGTGAATGTGCTGTTGTATTACCCAGCACGTTAGGTCTAGGCTACAACACCTTCCAGAGCAAGGACAAAACTTGGCTATTAAGTGGCAAGTTTCCTAGACTTTGGCTGTTCCTCAGAAGAGAGTAGTTAAGTAAAGAAAATTTACAGTGAAAATGCTAAAAGAAGAAAGTGGATTTTTGTTGATACAAAAGACAGGAAAAAACCCTCTGTGTGAGTGGAAGTGGATATGTATGGAAAGCAAAAAAAAATAGTCAAGATGACAAGAAAAATTGAAGCCAGTGAAACGGTACAGGCAATAGGGACTTCAAGAGGAATGAAGGGGAAAGAAGTTCATGACAATTCAGGACTAACTCCTCTTCCACTCCTTCATCCAAAACAGAGGGCAAGTGCCTGAGACTGAGATAAAGCTAGGGCAGGTACATGCAGAGGCAAGAGAGGGGAAAAAAAGCTTACTTGAGAGTATAATTTTGGTCCTTAAAACAATTAGTAGCATATAGTGAAGAGAAAGTGCAATCAGAGAGCAAAACATCCTGTTCCAGCAGTACATTAGCCATAAAGAGCTGGTTTTCCTATGGACTTTCTTAAAGATCACATGGCTAATTAAATCCCAGATTTGAATTGGTTTATTATAGAGACCAGCCACTAAGACCAGACTGAGGTTTCAACTCTCTCTCCTCCTTATGTAAGAGGATGAATACAGTCCAAAGCAGGTTTGTTGTGACAGTGTCTCCCAGCATCCCTTTAAGCCTTTGGGGAGCAGTGGTAGATTCCAAAAATCAAATTTAATGTATTAGGCAACAGAAAAGTAAAGCAAAAAATCCTGAAATGTTTACAAAAATCATCAGAGTTTTAAAACTTATTAAAAATATAATCATAAAATTTCCTTTACAAGGATTGGTATAAAAATCGCTAGTGGCAATAACAGCATTTTAGAAACCTTCTTGACAGAAGCTTTTTTATGGAAAATGAATCAGAGACCAGATCTCACAACTAACACATGCCTAAGAAAGACAAAACCACCTTGCCAGGGCATCTACTCTGCATTAGAAACTAGACTGTAGTTGAAAAATTGAAAACACATTGTACACGTAACGCAAACCTAAGTATGAAGTAATCCATCGAAAAGCTTTGTAGTGAGAGATAAATATTCAGCTGGTCCCAAACATTCCTGTGGAAGCACTTAACCTGTCAGGGTTGACGCTTACATGTTGTTCTGTGGTAACTGAAAATTTTCCAATCCAAAGTTATTTCATTTAGAGTTCAGTATTTTCAAATATTTTTATTCAACATGCTTGTAATGAGATGACATAAGTAAATTTAAAATATTCTCTTGCTACATTAACATTTTTCTATGAACTTTTTTTGGTATTTCCAATTAATTTTCCTTAAAATTTGTCCTGAATCTGTGCTGAATCACTTCACTCCAGATCCAGCATTCATCAATATCATAATCTGCCTGCTCATTAAGAGTCCCACTAAAGCATTTCTTTAAGAGCCCATCAGCTTCATACTTCATGAAGGACTTTATACATTTTAGCACAGTACTCAAAAAACCCCCAGTGAGCCAACATTTAGGGTTTTTTTAACAACCGAAATCTACTTGAGGATCCTTGAAGACTGAAGCCAACTATCTATGTTAAAAACACAACCAAGGGTGATGGACAGGAGGAGGAGGAAGATTGGATGCTCTAACAATCAGCTTCTACTATTTCATACCCAGCTCATAGATATAAAAATACCTCTACAACTCATAATATTGTAAAAATGAAGTCTAAGAAGTAAATATTAACCTAAGCTCTGTTTTGCTAGCTCGACATAATGGTACTAAACCAATTTTTTTCAAAATCAGTCCATCTGGACCCTGGTATCATAGGCACTAATACTGGATCTGTTCACAGAATCACAGAATAGTCAGGCTTGGAAGGGACCTCTGGAGATCATCTAGTCCAACCCTCCCGCCAGAGCAGGGTCACCTACAACAGGTTGCACAGGACGGCGTCCAGGCGGGTTTTGAATGTCTCCAGAGTGGGAGACTCCACAACCTCTCTGGGCAGCCTGTTCCAGTGCTCCACCACCCTCAAAGTAAAGAAGTTCCTCCTCGTGTTAAGATGGAACTTCCTATGTTCAAGTTTGTGCCCATTACCCCTCGTCCTATCAATGGGCACCACTGAAAAAAGACTGCTCCCATCCCCCTGGCATCCTCCCTTCAGGTATTTGAAAGCATTAACAAGATCCCCCCTCAATCTTCTTTTCTCCAGACTAAAGAGACCCAAATCCCTCAGCCTCTCCTCATATGAAAGATGCTCCAATCCCCTAATCATCTTTGTAGCCCTTTGCTGGACCCTCTCCAGCAGATCCCTGTCCTTCTTGAACTGGGGAGCCCAGAACTGGACGCAGTATTCCAGATGCGGCCTCACCAGGGCAGAGTAGAGGGGGAGGATGACCTCCCTCGACCTGCTGGCCACACTCCTTTTGATGCACCCCAGGATGCCATTGGCCCTCTTGGCCGCCAGGGCACATTGCTGGCTCATGGTCATCCTGTTGTCCACCAGGACTCCCAGGTCCCTTTCCACAGAGCTGCTCTCCAGGAGGTCGGCCCCCAACCTGTACTGATGCATGGGGTTATTCCTCCCCAGATGCAGTACCCTACATTTACCCTTGTTGAATTTCATTAAGTTCCTCTCTGCCCAACTCTCCAGCCTATCCAGGTCACGCTGTAAGGCAGCACAGCCTTCTGGCGTATCAGCCACTCCTCCCAGTTTAGTGTCATCAGCAAACTTGCTGATGGTACACTCTATCCCTTCGTCCAGATCATCGATGAATATATTGAACAGGACTGGACCCAGTACTGACCCTTGAGGGACACCACTTGTTACTGACCTCCAACTAGACTCTGCACCACTAACCACAACCCTCTGAGCTCTATCTGCTAGCCAGTTCTCAATCCACTCCACTGTCCATCCATCTATCCCACACTTCCTAAGCTTGCCAGTGGGGATGATGTGGGAGACAGTGTCGAAAGCCTTGCCAAAGTCAAGGTAGACAACATCCACTGCCCTCCCCTCATCCACCCATCTAGTGACCTCATCATAGAATGCTATCAGATTAGTCAGACACGACTTCCCCTTAGTGAATCCATGTTGACTACTTCTGATAACCTTCTTTTCATCCAGGTGCTTTGAGATGATACCCAGCACAAGCTGCTCCATCATCTTTCCAGGGATGGAGGTGAGGCTGACCGGCCTGTAGTTTCCCGGGTTCATGCATGCTTCTAACAGATGTGACACAGATCAGGCCTGGACAAAAATTAGGAAGAAAGCAGGATGCAGGGTTTACACTGGCTGCTATTTGGGCTTCATAACATCTGCAGTAGAACAAAAGGTAGCTCATCTGTGAGAAAGACGTGTCACGGACAGCTGATACCTGCTGTGGAATAAAAAACCCTGCTAGTCATAGATTTCTGGGTGAATTTGTATCAGGTCAGTGCTTTCCTGCGACACTATTTTTGATCTGATCAAAAATAGTACATTGCTGAACCGCAGACAGGCTTTTGAAACCAAAGACTTTCAATAGAGCCTTTGTGTAGAAAATTTGCTTACTACGGTACCAGTATCAGGTATGAACTGAATGGAGCAGCTGCACTTAGAGGTAAGAGTAACCTGAAGTTTTAAAGAAAGCCTTGTCTCCAGACCGCTCGTACAGCTGAATAAAACTAACCAACAAAGAAACTGGGAAAATAGTTCTGAAAATGTCATCTAATTACACTTTCAACAAGGTCTTCTTCTAGGCCAACAGTCTTTTTTTAATGTCATGCAAGTCCTGGGTACAAACTGACTGCATCATAGAAAACCAAAGTTTTGGCTTTTATCACCCCCGCTTTCAAATATTTTTCTTTAAATTCTTTAGGTGTTTAAAAATGATTTTTATCTTTGGGGAATGGAACGGAATAAGATCAATTTGGAGGATATATTTTCCTCATAGAAAGGAGAAACTCTAGTAATTTCGGTTATCTGAAAGACCAAATAAAGGATATAAAGTACACTGATGCCAGTTTACTTAGAATTTACTGCCAGTTCAATTACTGAATTAGTTACTTTTGAATCCCTTAGAGACTAATGCTACATTTGCCCTCTGATGGCACTTCAGTTTGAATTATCAAAATGCAAGAGTAGACTAGAAAATGGCCCCATGTTAGGCCTTGGCATCTGAGGAGATCTCGGCTGATGGCTGTGCAAACTGCTGTATGTATGCCACACAGCAATACTGGCTTTTGGTTGTGTGGTCCTTTTTTATTATTCAAGCTGGTGGTTCCACCTCTAAACTTTCAAAACTATTTCCTACCTCATAACCACAGTACCAAAAGTGTTATGAAGTAACCATAAGATCTGTAGCTGCTTTACCCAGGATTATGTTGGGAAGTATGATATTTGAAAGACAGATGCTATTTTCTTCTTTTTGAGACTGAGATCTGGCCACCTGTTTCATTAGCATTTTCTGTCTGTTGAAAAAGCTACTTGGTAATCAATCAGAGGCGATAATCTGAGTGAAAAGCTATACTTTGCTTCTGCCAGTGGGGAATTCAGTGAATGAAAGCAGAGATGCACCATGTTTGTACCTCACTGCTGATGCACTCAATTTTTTTAAAAGGACTGAAAACTTCAATTACCTGAATATTTGAAAGGCAAAATGTACTGGAACCATTGCTTAATTTAGAGCAGTTTTAGGAAAGAAAGAAGCAAGTTAAATTTCGCTTCCAGCAACAGCAGTGTAAAGTAGGGTAATTCTGTTTGATAGCGTTATGCAGAGAAACACTGGCATTTAAAGGAGGCTAGCTTACAAAGTGGCAGCAGGATGTGCCCACTGGCAAAACCTTGGAAGCTAAACTGCAGATGCCATGTGCAGATACTATTTCTCTATATTTTTCTTCCCATGATGTACATGAAGTACACCAGTTAAATTCCGACAGACAGCAAAAGGGGCAAACAGTGAAAAGACCGGACACGTGCTGATACCTACACTATTACTGAATAAGTTTAATGCGTGCCGGAACAACTTATCTTTGATTATTGCTAAAATAGCCTTAAGCATTTTTCTCATATTTTAGTGCTGCAAAATCACTTGGGCATGCAAATAAGTATGGAAACAGCAACACACAAGCAAAATAACTACCCCACAGGTAGCATCTGACTTGCTGGAAAGACTCGAATCCTGTCTTAGCCTGGAAAAGAGTGGAGGACTGGTACGCTTTTCTGATATTCTACTAGATCTGCAGGGGTTCCACTTGTATGCGAATCTTTCAAATGTCCATAAGAAAAAGGCACCCTGAGGTCAGTGCTATAGTGACAGTCAGGACACGGTTCGCTTGCCAGGAAGGATAATGCATTTTACTCAGTTCACTTGCCATAAGCAGCTTGGAGATGACATGAGTGAATTGGGTGACACAAACTCCATCCAAATATGAAGTATTTTCACTTTTCAAGTGGCAATCAGAATAATGACATTTATAGAATTTCTTAATTTTTGATTGTCAAGTTCACACTGGTAGCTTTTTTTCATCTGTGCAAAGAGAAAAAAAAAAATATTCTTCTGAAGGTAGATATTACTCCAGAGAGTCATATCGTGGCTAAACTGAATTGGGAAAAGAGTTATTTATATTTATGCATCTAACTAGTGTTTGGGTTTTTTTTCTTGGGTAACAAATCTCACACGGAACAGATTATCCTTCTCTTTGACTGTTCTCAATGGTATAGGGAGTGTTGACTTATTTAAGGTGTTAGTCCTTACTTGCAGAAGCATAAGGGGTGTGGGGCTGTGGGTATTCTGTGGGGTAGCATGGCAGCTGAAACTAGCTGATGAAGAGCATTACAAGCAAAAAGTCCTTCATGAAAAATGAACAACAGCTTGAAAAAGCTAATCTCCAGATGTTCTAACCTGTTTCCTGACTCTTCTTGAAAGAACTAGTAGCAATGAGAGTATATCAGTTCATCTAGGATAAAAAGAAGCACAAAATAGACACAGAAGTATTATTATTACCATTCACCATAAGATCTTCATAGAACTTACATTAATCTGTATTCAATGGGTTTCTGAAAGCAGCTGAACTAGTTCCTTCTTCTGAAGCTTTTGGCAATGCCCCATGCATTCACTAGTTCTTTGAAAAAAAAAAAGGTTTTCCTCAATTGACTTTTCTTTTGGCCTATGGCTTACAATTCTCGTTTCCATATCCCCAAAGCCGACACTTTTCATGATAGTTTAAAGAACTCCTTCTATTGAGCATCCTGAAAACATCAGTTAAAGCCCATTTAGTCTTTTCTTCAAGCAAAAGGAATTGCAGTTTCCATTCTCCAAGAATTAAGCATCCCTGGTGCCTAATCCAGCTAATTTTACCTCTGCAGGAGATGTGGCAATTGCTTTATGGGAATTCTTCTCAAAAGCAACTCAACTCCTAGGCACATGACCTGACTGTAGCATTTTCTTGCCTTCCCACATACTCTCACAGGCTGACCATTTCCAGCCTGCTGTGGAGCTGCCGTTGACAGCCTGAATATCACTTTTTTTTTTTTCTTTGCTGGACTGTAACTTTCAATTCTTTTTAGCTTTTTTTTTTTAGCGTGAGGGGGAAGCAATTCTCATTTCAGCTTGGTTTCTCTTCTGATGTTTCAAAAACTATTTGCAACTGGGCAAACTTGCTGACATGTAATTTTTCCGGGTTTTTAGAGATTATTTTTTCAGCATTTGTGTTCATGAACTTTGTTTTTTTTAGTTTGTCCTTTTGATACCAGCTGTACATACTGCAGCTGACGGTTTTACCCTTGTACTCTGCCTCAGTATGTGTATAAGTATCAGTGATTTCTAATGCAGAAGTGTATGGGCCAAGGGCTGAATTTCTGTAATGGAGCTGGCAGGGAGAAATTGGAATTAACTTGCACTTAGTTATTCAGTGTGGCCCAGTCTGTGTAAACACCAGCATTACCAAATAGTAACACAATTCTGACAGGCAACTGTTTTAAGTTTAGATGAGTTCAATTCTGTGTCATAAAAGTTGAGCAATGAATCATTTTCTTAAATCATCCCAACAGTTTAACGCAGACAGGTCGTTTGTATGGGATGCTTGAAGCTGGTTTCGAATATTTGCTATCCATCACTGGATAGCATCTGATCTAAGCATACCAAATCCAGTTGCACATGTCAGCAAAGTGAGATTTTCCTCCCCCAAATGCAAGGGCAATTTTCCCAGTAGCTGAGAGAAACTGAGCCTCTGCAGCCAGAGAAACAGTTTTTGTTGCAGGACTTGTTTAAGAAATAGTGTCTAAAGTTTGATCTTGGTCACATTCCTGATCTAAGTATTAAAATGTATGTCATTTTAAGCTTATGAGCACAGTGAACATTTTATAAATTTAGTCTATTTAGTTTCCACACTGGACAAGCATCCAGAAATACTTTGGAAGAGATGTGCTCTGAAGAGTCAGCAGCTTCACATGACCTAAGAAATGTTGGACAATACGGCTTCTAGGCCATTGACAAAGCTGTATTTCAGCACATATCCCATCTTACTAGACTGAATAACCAAGCATTATGGTCCAATCTCTTGCTGTTGGAACTTCCCTGCTTTTGCACAGTTGCCATCTGTATTTTTCTAAGCAGATATTAAGCAGTACTTGACCTGGAAGAGCTACTACAGAAAAGTAATAACTATTTTGGCATCTCAGGAGTAGTGACAGATGTATTAGTCAAAGACAGAAGATGGATGATACCAGGAAAAGTAAGAAAATGGAAATAAACAGAAGAAAAATATTGGTGCAACACTTTGGTATCAATAGCAGACATGCACATGTGCTTCATGTCATAATTTGCTATGAATTCAACATTTACAGGATTTATTATTGCAAAATTGCTTCTTTTGACAGCTTTTTCAGGAAATGGACTAGTTTTCTTCTGGAGAACTGGAATACTGTGATGGATTCCCCATTGCTAGAAAAACAGTATCATGTATTTCAACTATGGGCTTAAAAAATATTTTGTAATTTGAAAAATTCAGTCAATAAAGATCATGAAGGGGAGGGGGTTGCAGAAGAAAGCAACCATACACACAGAATTTTATTAGACATTGGACTTTATCAACTTTTTAGTAATTTCTTTTTCTCTTTGCCTTTACTATTAAATACACTGTATGGTAATTGCACATTGTTCATTGCCACTTGTACAGATCCTCTATGTATTTGCTGTCACCAAGCATCTGATAACACAAACTTCACAAGTCATCAATAAGGACAGATGCCTTACTTCATACCTTCTTTTGGGCTCCATCTCAAAACCTGTCACAGCAGCTAGCAGTATTTGTATTTTGCTCTTGTACTTTGTCTTTTGTTTTTCAAGCTTTTTTTTTTTTTTTTGGTGTGTGTGGCATGTTTGATTCCGGAGGTGTCCTGGAGTCACCATGTATGCCACCAGAGCCAATATTGAATAGCAGGGAGTAGATTTTTCTGTGAATTAAGAAGTATGTATTCTCTCTGTACACCAAGAAAAATAAAAATTACTTGTTACAACCAGAAGCTGTTGAGAAGCTGAAAGTAAAAACTGCATCCAAAGTGTACAGAAGTGAATATTTTGCATCAGGACTCACATCTGGAAAACCATTTTCTGCATATGAGAAAAACCATCCTCTTCCTTCTAGTACTTCTCAGTTTACTTAGGAATAGCTTAACTGTTACAGATTACAGTGGTGAATAAAATGAAGGAAAGGGATTTTGAAAGGTCTTCCTGCGAGTTCTGCTGAGTGTGTTTGACAGGCTGTCTCCTGCTCTTGGTGTTTTACCACTGGCCTTAACCACAAGATAATATATATTATCCCTGTAAAGACCTTGTAGTGGGCATTAGTCCTCTGCTGCCAAATAATGCAAAGGTAATATAATACGATCAAGGGCCTATGAAGCTCATTTGATTAAAATGCATGTACATAAAGCAGAAGACATTCCACAGTCCACAAGTAAAAATAAAGAGAATTTATCAATAGCTTATAAACCACTTCAGTTCTCAGGTATCTCATGTCATCCTGTATCACATGCAAATTCTCCAAACAGCAAGTGTGGGAAGTGGCAATAAATAATGGGCCATAATTATCTTTCTTTATAACACTGTAACAGGGCTGCAACATCCCCTCTTTTGGCACAAAGAATATTTTTGTTATTTTATTCTTGCAGCCTGTCCTGACTACAGTTAGGTAGTTGGTATGATTATTTTATTAATCATCACTGCAACATATAATCATTGATTATATATTTGAGCTAGCGAGTATTACATTTCTATTAGAATGGAGCTTATTTAGCAGTGAACGATATTATGTTCATACAAAATATCTAAGTTGTGGAAAACGTGTGCACTGAATTCAAGTTCACTGAGGAGCAAAACAAAGCCCATGACTAATCCAGAAACTTAAGGTTAAGTAACTAGCTTCTGTGATTGTTTTATGTACTATTATTAACATAGTGATTTAAGATTGAGCTTAGCTTTGTCTTTTATTGAGGATTTTGGTGTATGTGGCACTGTACAACAGAGTAAATGCTATCAATTTTCCCTAACATGTTACAGGCTGAAAAACAGAATTCATATGTAATAAAAGCTTCATTTTGCTCACTGTTGGAATTAAAAAAAAAACAAAAAAACCAAACAAAACGCAAGTGTAATGCTAGCAGAGAAATGCTGGTTGTATGGGCAGCAGATTATATTACCATGTGCCATTACAGAGTCATTCCTGTAGATCCCCATAAGAGCAACATAGTGTTATGATGTCCTGTCTGTTCTCCTCTACCATGACTTCCTCATTCTCCAGTATTTATCCACGTTTGCCCTGATCATTCAGCAACATAAAACTTTTAAACTGATGGAGAGTCCAGCTTCTCTGTCCCCTTCCCTGGAGCACAGAGCCTTCAGAGTGCACAGAGGAGCTGGATTTGACTTCCAAGCAGTTCAAATAATCTCAGCGGTAACCAACTATTTGATGAGCTGTCTGGGGTATGTCTGCTTGATATTTTGCAGAAAATGGGTAGCTCACTCTGACTGCTAAGTTGAACAGAGTTTATGTGAGTAGTACAGCACTGAGCCCAAACCAGTCTAGGGTATCTCTCCTAGGCATACATTAACTCAAGAAACAAAACATAGTCATGTTCTATGCAACATCTAGGTAACTCAAGCATGGGTCAACAAGCTCACACCTGCTCGTAATTCCCAGACAAAAGTTAAAAATACAAAAAGGCAAGGGATTAAATTAAGTAGAAAGAATTGCAAGGCAGTATGTTTAAGTGATAATTATCAACTAAAAAAGCACCCACAATGGAAGAACTGGGAAAGATAACAACTTTAAAAGAGAAGGATTGAAGACTGGATTGCAAACTGCATAAGAACATGCTATTGCAAGAATGGGCATGTGTATGCAAGAACATGCCTTATAAGAAGTAATTTTTCTTTTCTCTCAGCAGTCTGAACTGTTTGGACAGTGATGTGGAGTCATAGATGTTTAGATGAATTGGAAATGGTCTACAGGACAGTAAGAATGTGACTTAAATTATCTACAAAACGTGAAAGGCTAAGTGAATTGGGACTCTTTAGCCCGAAAAGAAAGCATGAAGGAGGCAACCAATAACAACCATCATTTGTAAAATGCTGTTTCCAGCAGAAGAGAGTCAGGTTACACAATTGGAAGAACTTTTAAAAAATAGAGAAGCCCTGGGCTGCCTGCAGGTCATGGAACCTTCATTCTTGGAGCTTTTTAATAACTGGTTAGCCAAATATTTGTCAGGAGTGATATAAAGCCTAGGCAGTAGAGGATGGACTACGTGTCACCTCAAGGTCACTTTGAGCTCGGTGATTTTATGGAAGGTAGACAGAATAAGTCTGCAAAATACATCTCAGGCTAAACGTAGCCTCTGAAATGATTTAACTGGAAAAAGATCACTCGTTCACTTACTCGAACGTGCTTTGGAAGATCCCTACAACTACCTGTAATGTTCACTCAACCTATTAGGAAAAAAGGAGGATTAACTCTGGAAAATACTTAAAACGGGGAATTTCTTTAAATAGTATCATTCGGAAAGACCACAAAGGCCAACATACTAAAGCTTCAAAGAAAGGCAAACTTAATCAGAAAGTCACTGCAACAAATTACTCATTCACTCTCAAATAAACATAGAATTAAAAATAAAACCAGAAAGAGAATTCAAGCTTACTGCTTCACCAGTTTTTCCAAGGTTTCCTTGGTCTCCTTGTTCTCCCTGTTCAATGTAGAAAACATGATGTAGTTAATTAGAAAAGTAATTTCTTTCATATGTGCATATTAAAGTCCTCTGTTTTCCTAGGAGCCTCTTTATTTTCTATATTACATCTGCCAACTGAAACTTTAAAAGCTAAAATTAAGCAACCAGCAAAAATTTAATTTTGTCAGTGGTAAATTTCGATTTCACAAGAAGATGTACTAATGTATTTAGGACTTGCCCACAAGAATGAAAACTATATATTAAGGGCTCACTAAATATATTAAGTCAGCAAATACTATAAATTAATGATTTTGCTTTTATTTAAATCTTCCTTTCAGCAAATTACCTTTATTTGGTACAGCAAAGGGCTACAAAGATGATTAGGGGACTGGAACATCTTCCTTATGAGGAAAGGCTGAGGGACTTGGGTCTCTTTAGTCTAGAGAAAAGACGACTGAGGGGGGATCTTATCAATACTTATACTTAAAGGGAGGGTGCCAGGCAGATGGGAACAGTCTTTTCTCAGTGGTGCCCAGTGACAGGACAAGACGTAACGGGCACGAACTTGAGCATAGGAAGTTCCATCTAAACATGAGGAGGGACTTCTTTACTTTGAGGGTGACAAAGCACTGGAACAGGCTGCCCAGAGAGGTTGTGGACTCTCCCACTCTGGAGACAATTAAAACCCGCCTGGATGCCGTCCTGTGCAACCTGCTGTAGGTGACCCTGCTTTGGCCAGGGGGGTTGGACTAGGTGATCTCCAGAGGTCCCTTCAAACCCTGACCATTCTGTGATTATTTCACAACTGCTTCAAAAGTGTTACCTGTGTACACTACTGATAACTTTAGTTTCATTATGAAATATTAGGAAAATTGACATTTGAATGACATTTTAAGAAACTTCTCCCACTCTCCCCAAAAGCCTGGAACTGGCATTAAGTATTAGATAATTAATTCTGTTCTCCTTAATAACGTTGCAAGTCATGTTACATAACTCTGGAATATTTTGCTACGTATTTTACAAGTGCAAGCTGGGTGTGTATGCACTATTAATTATCTGGCTATGACTATAATCTCAGTGCCCTGATGAACAGTGATTTGGGTACTGTTTACTCAGATTGCAACTCAGCACTGAGAAATTCTGATGCCACAAGCTCCTCTTTCAAACTGCACCACTTCATCTCATAGCCCCTCAGATCCCTGGAATCCTGCCAGTGCAGGAACTGTCCTGGGTCTCTTGTTGCCCCCAGGTCCAGACATCCTCACATCCCCAGGCAGCTAGATCTCATTTTAGCAGATGCTGTCTTTGCTCACACATCTCTGTTCCTTCTTTTCCAAAATGGGATCTTGCAAGAAATCAGAATCATCAGTATGATATACATTTATATTATATGGAAGCATGTGTACTCATATCCTTTCACTGGCATGCCATTGTATATAGCAGTGTATAATTGATACTCCAAACACATTTTATTTCACACATAAAAACATCACTTACTTTTAAACCTTCTGGTCCAGGATCACCTACATAACCTTTTTGTCCTGGTTTTCCCTAAAATAATGATTAGAATAAAATATTGTCAATATTTTAGTTTTAAAAGATAATTTCATCCCAATTTCTGTATTTATCAAAATATGTGCACTCAAAAATGTACATTTTAGTAATATTTAACACCAACATTTGAAGCAAGAGTATTTATAAATCTACATCTGAAAATACGCTGTTGATTATTACAGCAAATACCGGCACAGCAAGCAGAATCTATATTAATTCTTAGAGCAGTTAACACTGAGGAAAACCAGTCAGAATCCAAGAATCAAACACATTTCAATTTCACTTTAAAAAACATATTAAGTAGACAAAGAAAAGGCAAAGTCATGTTCTGTCCTGGCTAATTCCAGCAGAACAGGGACTCACACCAACAGAATTTGATGTTAAGACTTCAGGGACTGGTTCATCAAGTTAATTATTTTAAGTCTCATCTCTCTCTGCTAGCATTTTACTGCTGATATTGTTGCTATCACAGTCTGTTAATAACATTGTTACCTAGAAGAAATACAGCAACATCTTTGAAGCATTTTATAACATTCATCCCCCTCTGTTGTTACAGATCCACAAAGGCATATGAACCAGAATGCTTTTCTCCTGAATTTTCAATTAGATGTTTATAACTTAATTATGTCTCACTTTTAGGAGGTTGTTTTCCCTCCAGGTATACTTTATTTCCTCTACAACGTAGAACGTGGCCTAACCATTTGGTTATCTGAACAGCATAGCCCTGCCTAAACAAACTTTCCCCATCTGCTCTGAGGCAAACACCATAGTCCAAAAGTAAAGGTCCAGTGGTCTGGATCTGGCTCTTGAGCAAGTTGCTAATGAGATCACTGAAGTCTGACAACTGGAGAAAGAAAATTAACTCAACATTTTAATGATTCTGTATCAAAAAAAGATTAGATTTCTGCTAAAAGGAAATTATCAGCTGTTGTTCCAGCAGACTAAATAATTGCAGTCCCAGGACTCTGTAATGAGAGCTTTCCTTTCCACATTGGCTGTCCTGAGACAAAAGTAACTAAAGCAACAGATAACAAAATGGTTTCTTCAAAAAAAGATGGGATTTTTCCATTTGGCTCTTTTGCTCTGGCTGCTCTGTGCCTGTCTTTCAGAGTACAACATGTGTGTTAATTTCTGGGCATCTGAGAAATTCTCTATATGGCTTAAAATTATAGTGTCTTAGTAGGTTCCACGCCTTCTCATATTAATCCCTTTTTGTCTCTCTCATTCTCTCTCTGCCTGCCTGAGTGATTTCATTTTGCCCTACAAGTTCCAACAAATATCACTGCTTTAGGAACAGATTTTTGGTTTTGCCAATGGATTAAAACAGCACAGCCAGGAACGCAGGGAAAAAAGACCATGAAGTTCTGAGAGACCCAGATAAAGCAAGACATGTCTTTCCACAAGGCTTAGAAAAGAACAAGTCATGGGCTTCTAGAGTTTATTACATGCTGTTTAACTACTTTGCTGCAAAGAACCTTAAGGTCTTTCTAGAGAGCAAGACTATAACATAAAAATGTTTTAAACAAAATTCATTGAAATAAACCTAGTGGCTGCTATTAACTACCTTGATAATTTTAGTCCTATCAGAACTGGAGTTACAAATTGTAAAGTTTTCTTGGCTGTAGTACCCCAGCTATGTACTAGCTGCATAGGACACACAACAGATGCAAGTTGATCATAAAATGGAACAAGTGAATTTAACTGGTAAAGCAATTTGAAACATACAGATTTGGCTTTAAACAGAAATGCAATACTACTGTAAATTACGCATGGAGGAAAAGCCACTGACAGAAGGTTAAACTAGAGATGGCTGCTTTTCTGCTTGCAAACCCCTGAGAAAATTACTCTTCCAGAGCAGGGTAATCCCAAAGGAAATGTCTGTTTCCTAAAATATTAGCAGAAAGTTCTGCCCTTCCCTTTCAGGAAACAGCAACCACCTGTGCTTCCTTTCATCTCACAATGGGTTGATACAGGTGTGTATATTTTAATATAAATTTCTTTCACTAGCACTTTATTCCCATCCCTCCACAAGCTCCTCACACGCGTTCAGCCCACAGGAAGACCTATGCCACCTTCAGAAAATACTGCACCGAGGGGGTGGGGCAGCTTTGAGAGATCTTTCCTCCACCTTCAGGAGGAACTGCTCACCTTGACTATATAAATACCACCTTTTGTTTTACACATGAATTTCAGAAAGGAATCAACTCACAACAATTCTGTTTTACATTCTGGTTTAAAACAATCTCCCCCCTTTTAAAGGCATTTTTCTGCTCCAGCAATGAAGATCCAGAAAAAGAAAAAAAATAAAATTCACCAATGCCTGCACTGACTGAGCTGAGCTACACTGACAGTTACAGTGTTAATATTTGGATAGCCTTTGAGAAAGAGAGTTAATTGGGAGGAAACTGAATAAACACAGTCCCTTCTTTAATGTGGCATATACTGTATTTTCACAGGACAAATAAACAAATACAAAAAAAAAATAGATCAGCATTTTTTGATTTAGAAGGATTAATTTAAGAAAACGTAAGTATTTGACTTTGCAATAGAATGAGTGGGAAGGTTTGGAAATGAATGAACGAAAAAATCAAATTGTATGGTCAGATTCAGCTCAAAAACCTCTTCCTAAATTCAAACAGGCTGAGCTCTATGAAACCTGAGGTATGTCCTGAGTAAGCAGGGAAGCATCCTCAGTTTTGGCTCCAGTTGTTTTAAACACATGGTAATTCTTTTCTGAGCTGGGACCTGATAACCAGAGTGCAGGTTCATATTCACCTTCTGTTCCAGTGGAGGATGATGTATTTTGCTGGCAGCATTGGTCAGTTGAGTCCCAGGGGTTTTGGCTTCATGCATGTTTTTTAAAGTAAATGCTAGGAACAAGGCGGGGTAGGGACAGGAGGAGAAAAATGAGGGTAAAATTTATGGCTGCCTGCTTGGTGCCTGCCTAAACCAGAACTGGGAGCTGAATACTTTGACCTGAAAACTACACGGTAGAAGAGATGAGGAATTCCAGAAGCACTAGAAACTTATTCCATTTTCCAAGAGAAAACTGGAACAGTTTCATAAGAATAATCAAAGATCTACAATGTATCACCTACGAGGATACTTTACCTAGTTTAGACAAACCCCAAGAAAGTCAGCGTAACAGTGGTGGGAAAAAGGACTAACCTATTAACCACGCCTACAAATAAGGCCTGTAGGACACGAAGCAAGGTTGTAGCAAGAAAGACACAGGCAAGACTTTCAAGATAGAATGTCTAGACATTAGAAAAACAGTCGGTAAAACAGGCAAAGGACTGAAGCAGATTGCGAATGAGAATGAAAAAACCCCACCCCTGAAGGCTGCAAAAAACAAGTTAGAGAGACCCGAGTCAGTTAAAGGCATAGTGACAGCTGATGGTGCCTAGGGGCCATGTATGGCCAGACCACTGCTTCAGGTGCCTCTCAGAGACCTACACTGCCCCCGTGGCTATTGAATTAGTACAGTGACAACACAGTTTTGATAGCATTTACTTTCAGATGTAGCATTTACTTTTTTAAACTCCTTTCATGGAAAATGGAAACAAAACCTATGTAAATCAAATGAATGTGAAATTGCAATCAAGCAAGCATAATTTAAAAAGACAGACCTATTCAGCAGCTTACTGACTCAGTCCTGCTAAAATATATCAGATTTAACAACTTACAATTTCATGATCTGGACTCTCTCCCTCCAATGTAATCACACAGTCTGTGTTACAAGAGGGAATGAAGAAGCAAGGACAAGCAGAGATGGGAGCGGACTTCAGACCAGCAGTGTGAACAAGTTGGCCTGGAGCGGTGAAACAGCTGGAGCCAACAGAAGCTGTAGAATCCAGGCAAGAGCAGATGGGCCTCAGGATGAGGGGGAAGAAACAGGCAGGGCTCGCCATCAAGCAAAATTCCCATTTCCCCTACCTCTCATTTCAGGAGGGGATGTTAGCCAGCAAGCTACTAAAAAATGTCTGGAGACAGCAACCCTGGGGCCCACCTCAGATCCACACATTCTTCTCTGAACAGCTTGTTGTGAGAAAGAGAAACCAGGGAGCCATAAGACATGCCAATGGCGTGCACATTTCCCATTGAGAGAAATCAAAACCAAAATAATTTAGGTCAAACTGACCCAATATATTTTTGTTTGCTAGGTTACAGAGAAATTTTTCCTCTTGGGTCACTTTGACACCAGCTGATGGTGGCCTCTCCATGCCGGTGACGCAGAGAATGTGAAGGTAGGTGTCTCATTGCCCATGAGTCACCCGCTGCAGCATCTTCTTTTCCGATTGCCACAGCACAACATGGGAGATGGTGTCCAGCCATGAAGCCCTGCCCAAGGAGGAGACTCAAAGTACAATGCAGCCAAAAATAAAAATTTCCATGAGGCTCTTGGCAGAAACTCAGGCAGATTAAACTGAATATTGAACTGAGTCACAGTGTTTTGAAATTCTGTTCAATGTTTTGCATGTTTTCCTCAGCTGAAAGTAAAAGAGGGCTTTTTTGGGGTTTGGTTGTGGTTTGTTTTTTTTTTTTTTTTAAAAAAAACCTAATCCATGTGGCAAATAAGTGTTTTAATATTATTTCTAACAAAGCAAATTCCCAGCTTTGACTAGCTAATGAACAGGAAAAATGACACAGGAATATATTCACTCTAGAACAGGGAAACAATGGGAAAGACTGAAAGACTTTCCCAAGTTCATGTAAGAAATGGGAAGTCATCCAAAATCACAAGCCAGTGATCACCACACATAAGCAAATCAAGTAAAGGCAGAAGATCACATTGCATTCATTAAACTTAGCAACACCCTCATAGTCCCTGGTGCAGGCTAGTCTTCATTTTTAGCTGAGAATTTTTCTAAAAATAAGCTTCAAGTCCACTAAAATACTCTTAGATACTAGTACGTTTTTATAACTAACAAAATTGGTTGTTAGTTTTAAACTTTTATCTTTTAAAACATGTCAGCATAAAAAGCATTGTGACATTCCAGCTCTACTATTTTCAGCAACTGTCTACCAGATCAGTTTGAAAACAATTTCTTAAAGCATCAGTCCTTTATATTTCTCCCTGTGAGCCAAGTCTCATGGTTAGTTATTCCCCAATTTAAATATTTTGATCTATCAGCTGGTTCAGTCCCTAGGAAGTGCACAGTACTTTCATCCGACTCAGAGGAGCAGCACGAGCAATTTGTTATTGACTCTTTCCTTTTCAAAAAATTCATTTTGAGCACCATGGCTGTGATTTCCTTTCAAATCCTTTGTATGGAAAACTGTTTCTCCTCCCAGTTCTGCTTTGAGCACGCGCTGAGGGAAGAGACATATGTATTCAAGAGGTGCCATTTTAATACAGTCACTTTTCACAGTAAATTTACCTTTTAAAGCAGTACTTCTGCTGAAAAATAGTTTGCTCTAACAAAATTACTTATACTTACTCTTGGGCCGACTCCTCCAATAGGTCCAGCTGGTCCTACTTCTCCCTAAAAAGAAATCAGGACTTCAATAATCTTGATGTCAAATCTAGCTTTAAAAAAGAAAATCTGCAGATAACTGTATTTATTATATCATCTTTAATTTGCTTCATATGTGTTTGTATGGGTCCAAGTCTGATAGAAACACTCTAAGAGAGATTAATCTGATTTCCAACAAATTCATTAGCAGAAAGCCGTGCCCTGTGTAGGCACTAGATGCAGCCAGAAAGGCTGTGAAACTGTTGGTATACCCACCATTATAGCAATATTTTCACAATTTTGAGCACAGAAAGACTCAGGAATGATAGGTCAACCTCTTTGTCTGCCCTGCAGTTACTCTCTTCTGTCAACATTTGACACTTCATGACTATAAAAGCAGTAGGAACATTTCTGCTTTTCTCTCCCATGTTGCTATGGCACAGTCACTAAGTCAGCCAAGCCGTTTTGCCAGGGTTTGTCCATTGTCTTTGATGGAGGGAGGCTGGAGGTCAGGCTTGTCAGGTGTTTAAGTGAAGAAATGAGACACTGTGCCTGTGCCACACAGTGCACTGATATAATTCTGCAAGACGAGGAACTGCACTGTTAACTATTCAGGGTTCACTCATTACACAGTTACATTAAAGCATGGATTTGTATCAATGCCATGCCAGGATATCATGCTGCGATTGTTTTATGGTTCACTGATCCTCCTCAATATGGAAGATTTTCTCCAGGTTTTGGAGGAAGTGGTACACAACCTTTTAAATTACCAGCAAAAGGAAACAGAGGAATTAAGAAATCCTATCTGCAGCTTCCTGTTTCTAACTAAACAGATCATTTTGCCACTGTTAGCTTTTCCTCACTCAGTATGTGTCATGGAAGCCCATAATTAAGTTATTTAGAAGTCTAGAGGTCTATCCCCAGAATCACTGATTAAATTATTACTAATGTTAATTACTTTTAGCCTAAGAGACGTGAGTTTTTATTTTTATGATGATGAATCAAGAATATTCAAAAAATTTATAAGATGAAGAGCTGCCTTCCTCCCCCTTCAGTTAATAGGGGTCTGTTTACTGTCTGCATATCTAGGATACTATAATTAAATTGATGGATGGTTTCTACCTCCATACCACACTCTCCGCCCCCTCATCTCCCCATTTTAACTAAAAGAACCACATCCAACTCTGGAAACATATTATCTGAGATTCCACTGAAATAACTAAAATAAACCACATAATGGATGCACAGACCCATAAGGCTGCTAAAACCTCTTTGCAACACCCGCCAAAATTCAAAAGAAACTTGAAATTTTGTGTGACAGCACCATAAAGACCTAACCATTGTTGTCTAACTCTCTTACCCCTCGCAACTTTTTTATTTTAAACATAATCTCTTGATTGGATAATATTTCCATCTTACCTCAACTCCTTTGGGGCCTTGTGGCCCTGGAGGCCCTCGGTCACCCAGAAGTCCCTAAATATCCAAACACACATCATAAGAATTTAAATCAACTAACAATCTGTTGGTCTAATGTTGGTCTAGTTTCTCTCCTCTTACAAACCAGGACAGAAATGCAAAACTGAGGAAGCGGACCTCATTTCTTACCATTGTTCTTAGGGTTTCCCTTCCGAAGCCAGGAGAAGATGCAGCAGACTTAATATCTGCTGAAAAACTAAGTATCTTACAAACTTCCACTACAGAGAGTTTTCTGAAGCTTTTTTCTTTTGTGTTTTTGAAAAGGAAATAAGAAAATATTGGAGCTTACAAAAGATCAATTCCTCTTTTTTGAAGACATAAAGCACACCATATTAAGATTAAAGCAGAACCAATGTAACTCTTACAGATCTTTGATTTAGGTAGTCTTTAGCATAACATGTGATGACAATATTGCAATGGAGATGAACTACAAAGTTAATTTAAACTACTAGCTCATCCAAAACTACTTGTGATTTTCAGCCCTTACTTTTCTGTCAGGATTATAATCAGCTTCCCAGAGATAAAGCACTTTATACTCTGCCAACTCCAAGTTTTCATGACTGCTCACACCAACATTTTAAAAGCTTTGCTGAAATGACTTCGCAGCTAGCAGTGTGTCAAAAATCTTGGTCATCCCAATTACAATGGTATTAATTGGAAAAAGCACTTCACCTGGCGTAGGACAAAAAAAAAAATATCTGTGTAAACATATTATTAATGTTCTGGGCAAGCTAAGCTTAACAATATCAGATAAAACAACAAGAACAGAGAAACTGGCCTTTAGGAGAGATATGATTAGCCTCTGAAGAAAGCAACGGTGGGAAAGTTCCAAGTGTAAGCCTTACTAATTGCTTACTAATGAAGCTGAAGTCTAGACAGAAGGTGCAGGCACTGGTCCAGTAACAGTTTACTTAGCACGCAAAGTAAAATGGAACAGAAAACAGAACAGGCCACCTCAAGGTACTGAGTTTCGTTAAAGAGCCCATCTGTCTGTGAAAGACTGGGGTGGCCTGCTGTTTGAGATACCACCACAAAAGTGTCAGGAGGGCTTTTAGTAGCACTACGTAAGTAATATTCTTGTGTGGTTAGTGATGAAAATTTTTCATTGACAGAACTGTTGTTTCATTCTAATAGCAAAGCACATTGGGAGATACGGTTTCAGTACAATGTAACTGCACAGTGGAAATGGTAGCAACACTGCTACTGTACACACCCTTCCACTACAGTTAATTGGATCCATAAAAAAGCCCCAGACTGTAAAATGAATATGAAGACTAAATGAAAGTTCCATCTCCCCTTTGAGGTTTCAGGCAACAAACAGAAAATGAAGGTAGTCATTAGACATGTGCCAAAGTGTCTGGAAAAAACTGGGGGAGTCAGCGAATGGTGGTATCCTGTATTTCACATACATAACTTCCCAGTTCACCATCCCTTCCAGAAATGGTGAAACTCCTAATAGCCACTTCTATTAAATTTGTTATCCAAACAAACATAAATGAACAGAGGATGTAAGTTCTCAACTAGTTCCATGGTACAACACACACTGACGGAAAAAGTACAGTTGTAGTCAGCATATTCCAATCATCTTTTCCTCTCAACTTTTCTTAGTTGCAGAGCAACTTGCAAGAATAACACAGGAAATAAACTCAACTATTTCAGAACTTCTTAAAAACATTCTTATTTCCTTTTTTAAATATAAATGTGCTTTTTTTTTTTTAATAAGGAGTGGTGGATCAAGATCAAACACCTTCTAAAATATTGTTTCCAAGCTGAGTAATGTGCTGTAGACCAAATTACGTAATGAATCCTTTGAACATTATTTTAGAGAGGTCAGGTTTACTGATTACTGCACTAATTTAGGGAAAATTGACAATCCAGAACTTCTACTAGTATTTAGAGATGGCTGATCACACTCAGAGCTTAAACTTTTGACCAAGCAGCTGAACTTCTCCCATGCCAACTGCTAAAAAATAAAGCTTACCCTGCTTTCTTGGCTTTCAAAATGGGTATTGCTTCTGAGGAAGCATAGACAAAAACAAGAGGAAAGAGCAGCACAGTGGGAACAGTTTTCTAAAAATAAAAACTGGAGGGAATTTTTTAAAACTGCAGTCAACACAAGACAGCTGGGAATCCCAACAGCCAAACATTTCCAGTGTTATGCAGCCCTTCTCCCTTGGTACTGGGAGCAGTGTAAGAATTTTTCCAGTTTGGTAAACTTCCTTCTCAAATGTAAGCCATGAATTTTCCCTGATTAGAGCAGACTGTCTAAGCCTTTTGTGTCTAAGACCAAATGTGCCAGAGAGCACTGAATCTCGTTCAGCTATGTAATTTCTGTGTCAAAGGAACAGAGTCTTAAACTTTGTAGGCTACCTTTTAGTACTTTTTTTCTGGAATCTGTGAAAAGGCAATAGATCAGTAGGTAGTACATGTATTAAACATCAACCTAATTCTAACAAGAACATCTAAATTAACACTTTGGATATGATGTGGAATAATATGATCGCAGTTAAGAAACTGGGCAACAGGGATTAGATCACAGTTACATCATTCGTGTATCATGTTGGAGGATTAAATCTGATATGCGGTTGAAGAACTGTTGTTTTTCTTTTCTCGTATTTCCCCTAGGCCTTAGATACAATCTTGCATCAAAGGGTTTTTTTGGTGCCCTGGTAATTCAGAAACACAGGAGCAACTTCAATGGTCAGATAAAACCCATTCATATAAGGCTGCTAACATTATACACACATACATACAAACAAGTTAGCAAAGCAATAAATCAGAACTAAAGAAAAATGCCACACCTGTGTCTGGAAATTTATTTTAACTTCTCCCCAATTTGCCACATCAGATAACGAGTTCTCAGCCTTCCTAGTAAATTTCACCTCTGAGCTATTTTGGGACAAGGTTCTTAACAGAGGTTAAAAATATGAGATGCATAAAAGATTGGCTTTGGCAACTGGATTATTTGAGGTGTTCTCAAGAACAATTAACTTTGGCATGGAGGGACTGTTACAGTCTTCCAGGTACAAATAAGACTATATTTTTAAACCATTTACTGCTCCCTGTCCTATGTTTTCTTGAGTAGTCTGCCAAAAAATTTCACAATTCTGTTCATGGAAAATCTTCCACCTCGTTTTATTCATGGACAACTTGTATGTTTTGTCCTTGGGCCAATGATATTGTTGGTTTTGCACAGTTCTTTTGCTTTGCCAATTTCTACCCTCTGGTTTACTTACAAAGCTCAAAAAGGTCCTTCATTTTGGTAGGATAAATAAACTGCCTCTCAGAATACAGTTATTCAAGTATCATTTTCTGCATCTAGTCCCACTTGATTGAGTCTTTCTGGAATACAAATGCCCAGAACTGTGTGTACTACTTAGATAAAGTCTTCTCATGCTTTGTGCAGTGGCATTAACCAGACACCTTGACTCACGTGTTCTAGAATTTCACTTAATTTCTAACCACCTTATTGTGCTTTTAATTCAGAGAGATCTAGCCAGTGTCCTTCCTTCTTGCCAGGTGTGAAGCTCTAAGTTTACAGTAGGATTTATTGTTTTAGGCCTTGCATGCATCAGTCTGAAGTCACAGAAGTGGGATGAATTAGTATAAAGGGCAGTTTTTAAGATCATCTAAAGATGCTCAACCTTATTTCATACGCAAATTTAATTCCATCATACTTGTGCCTATTTATCCGTGAAAATACAGTGCAAAAATACTCCCAAGGCTGGTGACCGAGGAACATAATCGGTACTTGCCTTTCAACAACAAGTAGTAATCTTTAGGTATTATTCAATCATATTCCTATGGGTTAATTTCTGACTCACCCTCACTTTTTGTACTAGTCTCTACTTTTTCCATTAGACAAAAGTTTCCCATACGTGCTTTTATCCAAAGCTGCATTGAAAACTCTATACATGTGAATTACTGCCTCACCTTGGTCTAAAATATTAGTCTACTACAGAACAGGAGCTAAATTAAGCTAGTAAAGTCCTTTTTTGGTAGATAATTTTTATCCATTATTTAATCTGGTGTGTGAATTTTGACCATTTTTCCATATCTTTATTTATTATTTCTTTCAATTTTTTTTTTTTTTAATATCTGTATTACTCAGGTGAGACTCCAGAGACCTGCATGAATTTGACATGTTTTCTTTAAATATAAGTGAAATATATGCTACTTCCTAGCTACATAGCTTTTTTCTCCAAGTTTCCTTGCACTTAACTTGCCATTACATGCTTCCATGTAACACTGTAATTACCCTCATAACTGCGTGGACAGCATTAAACATCAGATTAGCTTCCTCATATAAATACCTGAGGCAAAGTATCTGTATTTTGACAGTAAGATTATCTTCTCATAATTCCAGTGTCCATCTCTAAGAGCTTTTCCTCAGAGATTTGTGCTGTTTATTGCCACTATGAATAAGTTTTCATACAGTCTTACCTTAGGACCTTCAGGGCCATTTAATCCAGGTACACCAATATCTCCCGGAAAACCCTAAAGAAATCATACAGACAAATGATTTACAGAGTAGGAATGTTTCCAATGTACTTGTTTTGATTCTGTTCATTCATTTAACAAATCTGAATCACAGAAACAAGAAATAAATTTTTTCTACCATCCCCAAAATGTCAAATTCCATTAAGTTTCCTCGAAAGGACTTGGATAAGTGACAGATTTTAGGCAGCTTTCATTAAACTCATTTTAGCAGATGTCAGTATTGGTTTCATTTCTCTTAGCATAAGACTTTTTATCCACTAAGCAATGTTTGAAATTAGACCATTGGATTGGTCTTGATGCACAAAAAAAACCCACAAAGCAGCCAGCACCAGGTCCTGTACTCATGAATTCAACTATTTTTTAATAAAAGCTTAAAGAGCAGCTGAAGCCCTTTAATCCTTGGCCGCACTTTAAGGACGAGATCACTGCAAGATTAAGAAAAGGGTAGAAAGCCTTTTGCCTCCAAATCAGCAGGTGCTAATCCAGGTCTGGCTGGCAGTAATCGAAGGTCGTCAGCATGTAGCATTATTCAGAATAAGCCTTTGTGAAATAGTGTGTGGTATAGGTCCAGCTGTTTGTAAAGAAAATCGAATATGCAAAGGAAATGAATCAACTAAAGTTATCGTCCCAAACCATCTGGCCAGTAAGCATTGAGTGGGACACCATGAGGAGACTTCTGTGTCAGAGGAATCCAGTGCTACAACTAGATTGCTTTATAAGGAATTTATTATAAGGTATTTTAAGGAAACAAAAATGATGCAGCTAACCTTTATGCAACACAGTAGTGAGTTTTTCATAAACAATTTCATAAACATCCAGTGAAGAAACGAAATCTTTATATTTGTAGGATAAAGTAAAGCATTGGTAATTGTCTTTTTAGTTAGCACAGGGCTCACTCACCTGCCAAGATAATATTTTATTTTTACAGACTTTTAAATTTCATTAAATCTTGCCTATCTGAAAATAGAAAGACTGCCACTGAAAAGTTCTTCCTCTGAGTAAAATATTTATTACTACATCTGTGTGCATCCATTGCCTAACACTAGTAAAAACAAGTTTCCTTCCTCTTTAACAGAAAATCATTGCAGATTAAAAATTATAAATATCGCTCTTTGCACGTGTACATTCCCAATAATGGAAATGAAAGCATCATACATGTTCAGCACAATTTAGAGAACATCTCATAAAGAACTTCCAGCATGAAATTCTCTCTGACACCCTTCCATACTAATTCAGGCTAATACATGTCATCATTAAAGCTCCAAGAGTCACTTTTTAGGTTCTCTAGGCAGGAAAGAGGTATTAAAAAAAAAAAAAACAAAAACAAAAGACTCACTAGGCGGATAATAGTTAACCATACTCTATTCTTCCAGAACAGCTGAGCTTCAAGTACAGGTAATAATTTCTAATGATTATTCATAATTACTGACATTAATCACAAAAAACCTTACCAGAAAGGTAAAGAGAAATCATACTAAAGTAAGAAGTTTAATAGAAAATATTATTTCACCCTCAGCTACCACATTATACTAAAATTTTACAAGGATTTAGGGCATCACTGTTCTTACTTTTAGGGCTTTCTTCTGTTTGCTTTCTATAACCTGTTCTGAACAGGATGCAGGAAGACTTATAAGTAGAGATTTAGATAGGATGCAAATATTTTTAGGTGCCTTTATATATTAAATTAAAAAAAATGTATAAACCAAAATATGAAACAGAATTATGATTTCTTTTAAGAAAAAATGAGGTTTAGCACTTGAATGCTAATAAGAACTAAAGCTAACCACTAAAGAGTAAAAAATGAACTGATCTGGGTTTTCAGAATAAGTGGAACAACCCTAACACGCATTTCACAAAACATAATGGTGGTAATTTCTTTTTGCCATAAAGCAGTAACCACCAGTAGAGCTGTGCAACAACTCCAACGTGCCTCTAGGTGGCACATAGCATATTATTCACATGTGACCGAGCCACCGGGACTGATACCTAAAGTACTCACTCATATCAGCCTAGATTTCTATACAGTTCATAAAAGGATTATTTTTTAAATCCTGACCACACTTACGTACTGAAATATACTGAAGAGTTAGGTCAATTCTTTGGAAGTTGCCAACTCATCCTTTTTTAATTTTAAATGTGCTTTTTTACTGACATTAAAGAGTTACCACGGGGTGGGTTGTTTTGTATATCTGTAAATCTTCAACTTTCTAATGTGTGAACATGTGCTAAATGCTGACACAAAGACAATTTCCCTCGTGGCAATGAACAATCCAGGAAACAATCTGTCAAGAAAAATGTCTATTTAGACAGATTCTTATACTTTTATAAGGGAATACATCTACTTTATTTATTCATTTCCATAAATACTTCTAGAAGGAATTCAGTAAGAACTATGAGATGTAAGCATTGACAAGCACTATCGCAGTTAGACCAATCAGGACATTTGGAAGCCTCTCCATGTCAGGCAAAGTGTTAGGATGCAAGAGGGCTACTGGCCTGACAGCATCAATACTAGCAATGCATCTAAAAGTTTAAAAATGTCATCATTTTTGTCTTTTCTTCTGGAGCACCATCACAGAGAAAATGCAGATGCTATGGTAGTATTAGTATGCTATTTCCAAGATGTCCTTACATTAACAATCCATGAGATAACTGTAATAATTCAGGACACAGATAGCCACTCAAGACAATTCCAGAAAATGAATAAATCAGAAAGGAGTTCTTAAAACATCTCAGCAATGACGCTTGCCATTCAGATTCTGAGTAGCGAAGTGGTATACATTTCTACCTATATCTGAATTTGCCAAGAGTTATTCAGCAGCCAATGCCCTGTGAAATTATTCCAGATTAAAAATTCATTATTCTTCCGTAAGTCAAAGGCCAGGACTTCAATGTATAGTTTCCAGCTGCAAGATAATTTTCAGCAGAGACGATTTGGAACAAAACATCACTCAATATTATGACTTCTACTAAGGAAATGCAAAGTGTAGATTCTTATCTTCCCATCAGCCAGAAGTCTGGCAGCTGGTAGGTTACAAATTATTTTCAAAATCTTACTGCCTTTTGCCAGCAAAGCACTTTAGAGTTCACTCAGTTTAATCAAACCAGAGATGTCAGAAAAACCTGAAGTACAATCTATCTCAACACAAATGCGCTTTAATCTTGCTGTAAAAGTGTTGGTTTTTTGTGCTGAATACATTTAAACATAAAATGAATATATTCGTTGCTCTCATTTATCTATATAATCCTTAATTAACAAAAAATGCAGAGCTGATCAGACTGTTACTATGTCAGGGCATGTGTTTTTGTACTGAAGTCAGCGCCTCAGAGATGAGGGATCTGCAAAAGCTGTTGCTTTTCTTCTGTTTGTTTTCCTGTGTGGCTGCTAGCATGGAAGCAGAGTACCAGAAATGTTTGGAAATTACACTCAATTTCCACTAGGAATTCTCTTACATTTGCAGAATCCCACTCACTCCAAGCTGTTTCCACACGATATTTGCCAGCACTGCTATTAGTCACCGACCCTCACGACCTGTAGCTTCTCAGCAGCCCTCAATGGTATCGGGACATGAGCACTGGTGGAAGAGCAGCACCACAGAGCAAAAACTTCTCTGGGGACTGCAATAGTCGCTTCAGTTGCCAAGTTTCCTGCTCCAATATTATTTCATTCAATCATATGTTGTGTTTCATTTGAGTGAGAATTTAGAATGAATGTTCAGAAGCAATACTGACTGGATGCAGCTACTGAACTTCAACGAGATACCTTATAAGAGCTTTATTACTAATTATTATCAAATTACCAAAGGAAGATTTCTACATAAAATGACAACCTGTCTAAACTGAGAAAATGAACTGTGATTTTGTATTCTCAAATAAGAAGTGTTCGTTATTCTTCTGTAAGGATGCGCTATGCAGAGACACAATTCAATTTAAAAAAAATTTTTTTTCTCTGCACAATTTTAGAAATGTCAGTATTCACACAGTTACAGGACTTTGCTCTTTGCCATTTGCACAACTGTGTAACAGTGTCAATAACGTGCCAAGTAGAAAGAGAAAAACAGTAAGAAAAAAAGATTTTAAATTAGCTTTCTTCTGTGTGTGACAATCTAGCCAAAGTTTAATGCCAGCATTTTTAAAGGACAGAGACAAAACTTTAATTTTTTTCTACAAACCTTCAATTCTGATTTTGGAAAGGGTGGAGGAAGGAATCTAACAGTCCAAATTACAACTGCACAATTGCAATTTGTCAGAGAATAGAAAAAAGGGCAATCCTGGATTACAGTATGCAATACAGGAAAGCTTTGCAATTTACTGTTGCTAAGATGTCAGTAAAATGATGCTGATATTGCTTTTTGCTTTTGTCTACCTGCACATGGCAGATCTGTTCACCCATGCTCACCAAAACAGTAGTGATTGTCTTGTGAGAGACTTAAAGTCACCAGTCTTCCAAATGTGATGCATCATCCTTTAAAGTCATCTAGTGCATCTACATATTATATATAACACATTAGAATCATTGTTCCTACAAGTAGTATCTAGTGTAGTCTACTTTATAGCGTGAGCAAGGCCCTACGCCATCCCTTCAAAACATGTCCTTCACAGAACTGCTTGGTGGCCAAGAAGGTGGCTGGTGATTCACCTGACTGACCAGCACAGCAGCACTGGCCACCAAACAACATATTAAGGACCAAGACTTGAAGCGTTCTGTAAACCTACAGTGTGAAAATAAAGAGCTTTGGTAAGAACTTCAGTGCAGACCCACTCCAGACGGGATTTCCAGAGGGAGCTTGGCACAGTTTGGTTGGAGCTAGACTCACTGTTTAATTCTGTTTGACAGTGTCCCTGTCTGTCTTCCTGAAGACTTCCAGTGGTTAACCCACAAGGTGTACCACCTTGTGTTGGGCAATCACAGCCCAGGGACACCTTAGCCACCTGATCGATTGCTTTCACAAGACTCAAAAATTAAGCCAGTCATTCAACACCAACAGCTACTTTTGTGGAACTTTCCAATACTAAGCAGAGATGTATATCTTCAAATTTTGTTCTGCCTTATGGGGAAAAGAAGATCAAATGTGGGTATTTCATAATGGACAGAAATAATAGATTATGTATTTATTTCAAAATATCCAGGCTCGTTTTTGTGTTACAAGTCCTCCAACAACAGTTATATGACTAAGGTCTGAGGAACGGGTCTTCTTGCAGGTGTGCTTCTAATGATACAACCAACAGTGGGGTTAGGCAAAGCCTGAGTACAGAGGAAAGCCATGTGGAACAACTCTCTGCATTTTGAAAATCAAGTATTCCTAACTTTAAACCTTAGAAAACAGACGAGTAACTAAGAGTCAGTGAAATAATAGGGCTACAAAGATGATTAGGGGATTGGAACATCTTTCATATGAGGAAAGGCTGAGGGATTTGGGTCTCTTTAGTCTAGAGAAAAGAAGATTGAGGGGGGATCTTGTTAATGCTTTCAAATACCTGAAGGGAGGATGCCAGGGGGATGGGAGCAGTCTTTTTTCAGTGGTGCCCATTGATAGGACGAGGGGTAATGGGCACAAACTTGAACATAGGAAGTTCCATCTTAACATGAGGAGGAACTTCTTTACTTTGAGGGTGGTGGAGCACTGGAACAGGCTGCCCAGAGAGGTTGTGGAGTCTCCCACTCTGGAGACATTCAAAACCCGCCTGGACGCTGTCCTGTGCAACCTGTTGTAGGTGACCCTGCTCTGGCGGAGGGGGTGGACTAGATGATCTCCAGAGGTCCCTTCCAACCCTGACAATTCTGTGATTCTGTGATTCTGTAATCCTTGTGCAAGAGGACCTCTGTTCTCTTGCAGAAGGGTTATTTCACTGTACGTTGCTTCTATGCTGCCAATAGCTGTGTGCCCATATGGATCAGACCACATCTAGACTAAGGCCAGACTGAAAAAGACAGACATCTCAAATTTATTTGCAAGACAACTGTTTCTCCTAAGATCAACACCAAAAACCAAGAGCCAAAGCAGTGCAGGTGTTTAAAATCAAATAAAAAACATTTAAATATTAGCTTGCCTTACTCTAGGCAGAATTAAATAATGCCCTAGTAAAGCAATACAAATCAAGTTTTGTTTATCTACATATCCCTTCTTTTCTAGTGAAGTCTCACCACAGCTCTGTCTGAAAAAGGAAAATCTCCAAGACAACAAATTCTATGCAAAGAAGCTATGAAGCCTGTGGAAACACACTAGGTAGGACCTAACAGGCACAGACTGAACTATCATAATCACAATGAAGAAAACATAAAACACAGGAGGGTCACATGAACAAGCGTTCAACATTATTGAAAAGTCAAGGCAAATCGACTATTTCTGCAAAATTAATATGTATTTCTTAGAAAAAAAGATCAGAAAGATGCATTTATGTCAAATAAATTTATGAAAGGACCAGTTAAAGATTCCGCGCAAAGGCAAGCAGAAAGTATAAGCAATTCTACAACAAGAACAGTTCTTCAGATGTATGCCAGAACACGCAATTAATTCAGCTGTATAATCGTCTGTATTTCTATATTTCAAGTCATTTGTATGCAAGGTATTTGATGCAGTATTGAAACAGAAGGCTGTTATCACTGCACTGAGGGTATTGTTTGCACAACCTCAAAACATCACGCATAAGATAAAACATGCATGAAAAATAAACGTTTTTGTAAAACGAACAACTCAAGGCAGCCAGTGATTCACTTATAAGATACGTGCCTTTTTGACTGTTTACTATTATTTGAATGTATCCTTTTCCTTTGTAATGCTATTGCCTTGAGCATGAAACATACCAGCTGAATCCCATATGAGTACCTTCCTGAAAGAACAAACTAACAACTTCAGATCAAAATACTGCACAGATGAAAAAACTTCTATGGAAGATAATGACTAATGCTCCCTCTGCTCCAGATGAAACCTATTTATAATACTCAGAGCACATCTGAAGGCACATCTGAAGGAAACTAACACCCTCATTCTTGGGGGATAATTAAATGTGATTCGTAGAGTGAAATTTAACTATAAAATATTCTGAATACATGTGGAAGCCTGTTAAAACTTTGTCTATTTTCATTCACATTACGTACTTCATCGTACACAATAAACACAGGCATTGTGGGTTAAAACAGTCAGACCAGCACTTTCCAGTTGTCATACCAATAAAATAAATCTCTCTAGAAAGTTGAAATTTTGGCCGTTCATTTTTAGATGCATTACAAAGCAGGAAAATGTGTAAACCAAAGAAGAATACGCTTCATAAAGCGCTCACTAAAGATATGCAGTGCTTTATGAGCAGCACACATTCAGGCACGCGACAGACCTTGGGTCTGTGGAAACATACCCAGAAGAGAATTTTCCTTGCCGCTGCAGGACTTCTGCACTGAAAAAAATGCACTTGGCAGCCAACCCTCGTATGGCCGCCCAGAGAGCGAGCACAAGACCTTTGTCCCTCCCTCTACTCGCTCCTGCCCATCAGCACTGCAGTTCTCAAATGGATCCTGACTATGAGTGGGCGGCTTATTTCAACTCTGATCTGGTGTACCTAGGCTGCACAGCTGCAGAGGAAAGATTGAGGAAGCAATTCAGTGATGACCTGTATATAAAAATCCAAAAAGCCAGGAGGATGAATGAAGCCTGCCAGGCCTGCTCCCACTGTTGTGTACTGAGATAACGATAGACTTCAGCTGCTGTAGTGCCTGATTTACAGCAGTTTACACAGAAAGAAAATTAGGGACACGACTGCTTATTCTTTGTACTGGAAATGAAGTACGTACTCAAACATGTAATTGGAGAGACCAAACTATCTCCCGCTTTCTTATTTCACATGTACCCAAACCAAGCTTGAATGTGGGGACAGGGCACATTTACAAATCCCACTGTCTTGGTGTTGGACAAAAGGGGAGAGACAGAGATCTGACAGGTCCTGCCTTGTTCCTCCTGCTCACAGCAATGCCCAACAAATCCCAACATAGCTCTTTTTTTTTTTTTTTTAATAAAATCTTTCCTAAAAGGCATATGGTGTGGGTTGTCATGTCCATACCAAATTCAAAGTAATAAGAAAAACTAATTCATCACATTCCGCTGTTTACAGAAACATCAAGGGGAACATGTAGTATAGGATGCAATGACTGTTTTCTATGCAGGGTCACGGGAAGTCTGACCATTCAGATCATGAAATAGGAACATGGAAAGCAGCCCTGTCTGACCTGCTAGCTGTCTGGTTTTGGAAGAAGAGACATACTTAGATATACCACAGTAGGCTTTTCTTGTAGGAAAATCTGCATTAATTGCTCATACTTCATATATCCAGTTGTCTCTAAATAGCTTCTAGCAACAACTAGCTTATTTTTATAAGACAAAGTAACAGGGAGAGTAAGATACAATCTTCAGTTTTAAGCTGTTTTTTTTTTTTTAATTCCTTTTATTATAGAACGTCTAGAATTTCCCATTTTTTCAAGATCCTGGTATACTGCTGTCCTGCCTCCCTTCTATTTCTGCTATTTTGCCATATGGTTACCATGTTTTTATGAAGTAAAAGGCAGCAAAACTTCTTTTACTTTATTTGGATCTGTCTTGCATGACTGAAGTAAAGAGAAACATCGCTTTGTAGTTTTAAACCTGACATTTTGCAGACAATTATTCAAAGAAAAATACCTGGACGCTCAAGCTTTAATTACCTAACATAAAGCATTTTATTTGCCTTCTAATGGCCGAAGTAATTCTGCACCCCTGAGCAAAAGGAAATGCTGAGCTTTTCAGAAGGGAAGTTTTCCCATCTGTATCTGCCCTGAGGGTACTAGCCCTGAATGATTAATTTCTCCCCAGCCCCAAAGGAATAGCGTGCCTGGGCTGGAATAAGGAACTATGAAGGACTACCAGGATAGGCATCAGGGTCACCAGGACACAGGCTTCAAGACAAACAATTTGATATTAATCTGCCACGGGTTTTCCTTGCTGGAAGATATACAGAGAGGAGATGATGCAAAGAACTCTTTTGCTAACAGTGAAGAGGCTCACAAAATCTAAAAATCCTGAGGCACAGAGGGAGGTAGCCGTAGGCAGGATGCACAGGCTTTTTGGCTTTCTCATTCTAACCGAGGGGCATGAAAATACTCTCCACATTGACTAAAACATATTGGTTTATTCTGAAAGGACCACCTTGTGTTGCCACAACACATTTCTTGGTGAGTTTTCTCTCCATGAGGGCTGATCTCCAATAAAAAGTGTGTTCTTTAGGATTTAGAGGAGCTATAACAATGAAGAAATACAACCCAATAATTTGTTCATTGAGGATCAGAAGCCTTGGACTCCCTCTTAAAAAAGGTAGGAATATAGAGCCTTGGTTTGAGGAGATATGCTCCCAGAGTCATTGTACCTTCTAAGGTCAGAACAACCATCATTGCTAATACATATCTTTCAAACCTATTTAAAAAATAAAAATAAAATATTCATCCATTGGAGTAGGCTGATTAAAAAAAAAATCTGAATTTTTTGCTTTCATCTCTGCAGCAAAGATATGTGTGTCTGTGTATGCGTATGTCTTTCCTGAACAGTCCACCGCATTTTTTCCTATAGCCCGTGGTATAATTGTCAAAAAGCCGAAATGGAACAATTCAGAGACTGACTTAGTTTCTGTGTAGACTTCCATAGTACTGTACAGTTCTTAAGCAACTGCACCGCTAAATTCAAGTGCTTGGCAATGCTTCCTATGTAACTGGTGTTTATTCTTTGCATTCCTTGCAAATAACGTTATTTTGTAAGAGACAAATATGCAATCAGGCTTGGAAAATCCCATCTGTAAACATGCTGTAAAATTCATGAATGGAAGTGTGCCTGAGAAATCACATAAGCCTCATTCAAGGTGTAATCAGTTGCACCTAGATTCAAAAGAGAGCAAATCCTAATCACACAGGCAAATGAGGAACTACTTTGTATTCAAAGACCTTGTACGGTAATATTTTGCATTAAAAAATGCTAGTATCTTTTATACTTTATGGAGGAGAATGCATTAACTGGATATGACTGAATAAAAAATATTTTCTAATTCAACTAAGACAACAATCTTTCGTGACCCAAACCCATTTACCTCTGATTTTTGTAATTTAGAACTAAATGACATTCAATTTGACTCTACCAAGCAACTTCTTACCTCTGGTCCTGGAGGACCCAATGGTCCAAGGGATCCAGGATCTCCAATTTTCCCCTTAAAAACATCCAAACAGTTAGATCTTTGATAATAATTTATTTTTTTAACAACATATCATTATGAAGATTTTAAAAACCTTTATCAAAAAGAAAGCCAACAAAAGTGTTGAGGTGACTTTTCCACTAAATAGGAAATCTTTTAACTGCCTCACTTTGGATTCATTTAAGACGAGTTCTTCTTCATCTCTCTTTGAAGTCACAACAAAAAATGCAAATTAGCTTTAAACAAATAAAATTGGGACGGTTCAAATAGTCATAAAAAAACCTCTTGAAATATATAACTGTTTTCACAATCAAAACTATGTATTATTTAAAAGTCCAAACAACTGTTATGGATATTGGTTTACATACTTACCCATATAGTTTAAGTATCCAGTCATGGCCAAAGAAATGGCAGTCTTGTGATTAAGTAAAATTAGGTCCTATCCACATGTTATAGTGACTCCATTAGATACAAATACTGACACACCTAAAAACTGACCAAATTTTTCTCTAAATTATATCTGTTCTTCCACATTTTTAAGAGTTTACTGCTGCAGATGCTGCCATAACTAGGTATTCCTTGAGCAAAGTTAAAGACTGACCTGGAAAATATTTTTTTAATTTTTTACATAAATTATTTTGTTGTAAATGTATTCTATAAAGTTAAACACTGTATTACTTGCAGGACTGAGGTCTTGTATCTTAATTCAATATAAGTCAATAAGTTGGTCACATTCAGTTTGTGCTGAAAGTCCACAAACTGTTCAGAACTGGACTAATTTACATGCTTATCTTTCAATGAATGCTTACACATCTTTAAAGGCAAAAAGGCTGAGTTTTCCTATTTAAGTTCAAGCAAATTTGTGCAAGTTTTTTTGCAAGATTAGTGTTTATATTATAAATTATTATAAATTATAAATTAGAGAGTATTTTTTATTGAGTTTAAGGGTCTATGACATTTGTGAGGTCTAAGTAGGTTTATCAGATAGTGGCTTGATTGCACATGAGAAAATTGAGATTGGAGTGATTCATTCTTTGACAGCATTAAGTATTGGCAGGTTTTAATTATACACTGAAAAGTGGCAGAGAGTAATGCTAAGAACAGGCGAGGAAAAAGCCAGGTAACCCTGTGCAATGCCTCTTCTGCCTCAACATTTACAAACATAACAGAAGCAGCAGCACTGCACAGACACCTTTAAAATTGCTAAAAATCAATAAATACCAGAATTTGTGACTACCCCCCTTCCCCGTGAAAAATGACTGGTCATTATTAATGAGATTTCCCACACTCTCTCCATATCCATCTAGCCCAAATGGCCATCTTGGCAGCTCCCAAGCTCTCAGTGGATTTTGTTTCAAGCATTACCAACATGTCTATTCCCCCACAAAGCGACTGTCTCAGAATAGCTAATATCCTCAGCACTCCCATATTAAAAGCTGACACATATACTGATCTCTGTAATAAAATCTTACATGTTAGGATCTGACTCACTCACTAACCAGTCAGTAGAAATAAAAGAAGCTTAGATGTTATTCTTTACGCATTTTGAATTAGGCAGCTTCTAGAGGATTACATGCAGTGTGAACGTAAGATACAAAGAAGTATCAAATACAACAACATGTAGGGATATATTGAGAGCAAAAATCAATGTGTAAACTTACTGGGGGTCCTGGCTTCCCTCTGATCCCTGGGGGTCCTGGTAAACCAAGAGCACCCTGAAGAAAGAAAGCTATTAAATACACATGAAAATGTATTGCTGTGTTATGTTGGAAGCAATAGATTGCTACCCTTTGCCACCTGAAACGCACTTCAAAACAACTCTGTGGCATAAGAAATGCCTTCTAACATTCAACTTTCATGAAAATAATTCTCACAGGATGTGCTATTTCAGTGACTTCTGATGTACTAGCCAGATAGGAAAGACAGTACTTATTCATCTCAGTTTCATGATCTTAAGGAGCATACCAGACCACGTGCGGCTGCTAACCACAGTTGGTCCAGGTGAGCTGCAGATGAACCTCAAGGTTCAAGGGAAAAATATATTTTACAACAGTTTCTTAGAAGGTTTCATATCATACCATAATGCTATTCTTGTCTGATGCACCTCTGAACACACGGCAGCCAGAATTCTGCCCATGCCCTTTACTTGTCTTTGTTCAGTACTGTCCATCACTGTTTTAATTAGCACAGCATTTCTTAAAAACATGTTAAATCAGTGGTATCCAGTAACTTTTACTACTGCATTCTACTTTTATGCAACTGAGAGATTGCATTTTAAGAGACTCAGATGCCCGAAGTTGCTGAAATGGGAAAATTTTGTAAAACAATGCAATTATAAATTACCTTGTCTCCTGGGTACCCCTGGTCTCCTGGCTCTCCTGCAAGGCCGTGTTCACCCTAAACAACATATTATTTTATACAGACATATGTATGTGGCTTAAAATGGGGCAGTTATGAGAATTAGAAAGATGAATTTAATATTTAGTATTTAAAATTAACACAGATCTTTGAATGACAATGGAAGATGTTGCACTGAAGCACCCCCTTGAGGAAACCCTATAGACACAGCGCTGGATATAGCTACTCGCAGTAGCAAGTTCTCTGTCCAGAAGTAAGTTTGTCTAAAATACCAGATCACGAGATTGAAGTAATTTTAAAATATAAAAGTCAGAACAGTAAAGAAATCAAAAAGAAAAATGGAAGGCTTTGCCAAGTACATTATTTTGCTCAAGATTTAATGAAAGGAATCTGAAAGAACTATATATCTCTAAGATAATAGAAATATTTAAATCACCTTATCACCTTTCATTCCAGGCTGTCCCATGCTCCCTGGGAGACCCTATTAAAATGAAGAAACAAAAATCCAACGTTTGTCTATAATTTGGAAAGCAGCAGAGACACCGGGCTGTGGGATTGTTTAGCACCATACCGTGGGCCCTGGAATTCCTGATGGTCCACTCGGTCCTGCTGGCCCAATGCCTCCCTATGAGACAGCAAGAAAGGTGACTGCATTAAACATCTGATGAAATAGAGTAACTTAAAGACAGAATGTGGCTTTTTCTGCACCACTGAGAGAAAATAAAATCTTTTTCAGGCTAATTTCTTGGGGGAAAAAAGTATCCATATTGTTAAGTCCTCCACCTTTACAGTTCCCAACTACGTCAGCAGAAAAATAAAGAAACCGAACTTCCTTCTTTTCCTGTAGGTTATGTATTCAAGAGAAGATAGCAGTGCATTAGGCAATGCAGAATAAGGGAGCTTTCTTTTGTACTGCAGCTGCACATTCAGTGGCTATTCCCTCTGTCCTTAGTGTTACGTGACATCATGTAATGAATCACATGGCCCTTATTCAGGCAGATTCAGCATCGAATTTGGCTTAAAGGAATTATTCTACCATAAGCAGTGCCATAAAAAGTGACTTTTACTAGGTTTTATCATCTCTCAGTGACTTGTACAAGTTAAAAAAAAAAAAAGAGATGGGATTCTTCCAAAATACCAAGTGTGCAACTTAACCTAAGTTCTGACAGGCATGCTAACTTTTCTGTTCTCATGTACCTTCAAAGTCCTTACTACATCTTTCCTTTCTGGGATTTATGTGGACAGTTTTATGACTTGAAAAAGAAAAATGAACCAGAAATGAAAAAAAATTACGAATCTCAAAAGATCAACACAGCAACAGCAATAAAATTAATGAAAGATGGTGAGCTAAACATAAGAAATGATTTAGCAATAGCTAAAACTATATTATAGACGGAAAAATCTGTCTACTTTCTGCCTATTCTACCTCTGGAAAAAAGAAAAAGGCAGTGGTACACCTCTGTGGCTATGCAAAAACTTAGCAACAAATATGAATACAGAAATCTTTTGCCACTTGCTGAGAGTGACATGGAAAAGATGAGGTGGACACCTACTGATTTCCAGTTCAGCATACATTCATTATTCTCTGGAGACTCTTTCAGCAATGTTGGCAAAAACATTCTTCTGCAGCCATCATCAGACTCATGGCTCACTGAAGAAAAAGGAAGACTGATGACTTAGTGTCTCAATGATGCTTGGTAAAACTCCCACTCTATATACCTTTAGCTTTCCATGACTGCTTAAATGATATATTCTGTCATATTAGCTGATGCCAAGATATATTGTTTACATTGCTGTCTCCTACTTGTGCTATATATTCTAGTTCAGCAAGGCATTTCTGTATTAATGATGCTCTATGCTGAAATGAATACCTATGGTAACAATAGCATTGACTGAAAAATCACAGAGGGATACTGAGCTAGGAAATTTAGCTTACAAAAGAAATGGGAAGAAGTTCCAAAACACCTTTACAAAATTCAGGTTGATGAAACTCCTGTCACAGTCTCCAGAGATATTGGCTGACCTAATTAACAGCAAAGAACTGGAACTACACAAAAATAAAACTGAAAAATTATCTCACTGACAAGAAAAGGGTTGAATTAGTAAGTGTCAATTTTTTAAACTGTAACAGCCTCGCTAAATGTTAGCATGTGCGTATCAATTTGGGTAAAACTTGCCAATAGGTAGAAAACAAAAATTACTTCAGCTACATAAAGCGTACTTTTTCCACCATTTCTATGGGACATCTGAAACTAAAACCAAATTGCTTTTACCTGTCAAAAAGACAAGTTACCAGAAAAGGAAAACTGGTGCTTCCTCGTATTAGGTGGTTACCGGTTGGGGTTTTTAAAGAAAAAAAAAATATATAAAAAGAAAAGCTAGCTCTGATAACTGTAGCTGTAAATTTTCTGCAAGTCTTCATCTTACTAAAACTCATGGCCTTGCAAATCTTGAGAGACTGACTGCTCAGCCAGCCAAAACTCTGAACTTGGCAACAGCTTTGTATATTGAAAAAATCACGGAAGGAAGGAATTCTTGGACTCAGTTTGCTGATGCTGCTCACTTTGCCGTTGTTCTCATGAACAAACACAAAAATGTAATTAGCTCTTGACACCACACACAGCTGGGCTGGACAAGCTACTTGAATTAATGCTGTTGGTTTCTGCCAGAATAATACATTTAATCTCATGTTCAATATTGCATCTTGTAATAGTATAATGTGTTATAACTAAGTATTTTAGAACAAACACTGAGGTCTCTAGTTCTTTACTCAGTTTTGGCTAACCACTAGCATCTGCCTGAAAAAGGGCCATGTGAAAACAGAGGCCACGGTGCACAAACGCATTTGGAGAGCAGGTGTGGTCAAGGACCAGGGCTGCACCACACAAGCTGTACTTGGGGACGCTGGGGTCACCTGACATTCCCCTGGGGACTTGGCGAAATTCTGCTACAGTTTAAAGAGTGCAATGGTCCCTTGTAAAGAAACTCTCGAACAAAGCACAGCTCTTCCAATTATCTTACTGTCTGGGAAAGTGGGAACCAGAATAACTAATAGGATGTAATGCAGAGACACAGAGAAGTGCATAATTTTACTGATGCTGCCTGTACACTGTGTTAGTATCCACAAAAGACTTGTGCCACTAGATACTGAAGTCTGCTTTAGCCATGTTATGACCTTATGTCAAAACTCCAACTAGATTTGCTGATGCTTTGGAAGTTTCCACAGGGTGTTCAGAAATATTACTGGGCCATTTTCCTCAACTGCAAAATCTCATTGTACCAGTAAGGTCTTATCAACCATGGAGAGTTAACTGCCCCTGAGTGGCAATGCTAATGTGTCTTGGCTAAATAAAAGAAGATACCTTTAAAAACACCCTAATATATCCATAAGATCTGTCAGAAGGATGTACAATGATGCTACCTTTATGGAGCTGCATTTCTACATGACAAGCACTTGTCCATACATATTTTTGTTCACACATTTGTCATCCTAAGCACTAAAACCCTATTAAGACCAAAAGCTCATTTGCGAAATTATTTCTGCCTCCAAAAATGTCATTGTTTTTCAGCATATATACATACACCTCAGCTACAAACACACAAGCGTACAGATCAAAGGAGCTCTCTGCTACATAGAAGACTCCCAATTACTTGCAGTCAGAGCGAGCTGCAGCAGATGATGTAAAGTTTCCAACAGTTCTGGGGATCAGACTCTAATTCTAACAAAAGATGTGAATATCAGCGCACTCCCTGTAGAAGTCCTGTTCTAAATTGTCACGTTGTGAAACTAAAAAACTACACACAGGAAGAATTAGCTTAGTAATTGTACCTAATGAAGAAAAAAATGTCAGTTTCTATCCTTTACTTTGTCTTTACTTTGAATACAAATTATGTAGAGCATATGGGCACATAATCAATGCTTTTTTTACACAGCTGGAACTGTGCAAGAGAGTCCTACATATAAATGAGAGATGACAGGCCACTCAAATGGAGTTCACAGGCAAAACAATTATTGATTTCATGCTGGTCAAAATCTAAATATGCTATCTTTTTTTTCCAAGAAATAGCTCTCATTATGGTTATGTTTCAGCTATGTACAAGTCACAAAGGCTTTGGACTGATGATTGAAAATAATTTCTATATTTCACAAAAAAATTACTAACACTCTTTCTGTGTAAGTGACTGCAACTCAGCAACGTGGCAAATGGAGCTCTGACCATGCAAATATTTATGCTTATGAATTCTAGGAAGAGCTATTCTGTTTTAGTCAAAATAATCAGTAATAGTATCTTTTTAGAAGTGATATATAGTAGGCTTTTGCAAAAACCTCAGATACATTTGTACAATTACCAAAGTCCTTGAGATAAAATTCCAAAGACGGACAAGTAAGAAAGAAAAGCAAACTATAATTCAAAGTAAATTCTCAAGAGTGCAACCTCTAGTCTCACGAGTGGTTCAATTGGTTCAAATATGTCAACTGACAAGAAGACAATGAGTCATGTTTGCAGCATGATGAAGGCTGGAAGCCACAGAAGTTACTTGATCAAGCATTGTGTGTCTACTACAGCAATGCCATTACAATCCCAATCGGGCAGCAAGGGACGACTTATAGGAATATTTTTTGTTATGAACATATAATTAGAAAGATAATAATAATGGAACTCAACTGTCATACTTCAAAGGAAAAGTCAGATGACTATCAGTGTAAACTAAAAAACTTATCAAGAATGTTTCGTATCTCCAGAAACCCACTGGAGACAATCATGGCTTTCTTAATTCAAGTGTAAACACGCTATTTTCTCCCACATGTTTATGAACTATGAACACAGCTTGGCAGCCAGCCTTGATTGAGCCAACATCAAGAATCAAATCCAGGTCCACTATCAGGAAACACATGAATTACTTAAAATAAAGGAGTAAGACTACATGGTATGAAAGTATCAGTCTTCCCACCTCCTGTAGGACTTATTCATGTCACAGAGCTTCTCTGACACAACTGTATTTATACAACTATAGCTTGCAACTCCATAATGAGCATCACAACCTTATTCTAAAAACAGTGAAAAAAATTGAATATGATACTGTATACAAGATAAAGAAATTAGGAATTAATTCTGCTTAGAATTTGGAAGCCATATACAGGAATGAATGAGGGCTGTAGATGTTAAAATGTTTGAAAGTGTTGCACTTTTTCAAAAAGCAACACTGGCTTTAGGGGTACAACTTAGCACACTTTGTTATTTCAAATTAAAAACCGAGACGCACCAGAACAGAAATAAGCATACAAATCCAAACCAAGTATAGAAGTACCCCATACCAGCAATACGACAGCAGTTTTGTAGAGTGATTTTGATTAAAATCATGGCTAAGTAAAACAAAATCTGTTTGAATCCCTGGATTCTTGTATTTGTTTTTATTATTTCACAAACAGACAAGAAAAATAGTCTAATGAAGCCACATCAAAGTAATAAAAACGTACTCACTCGTAGTCCTGGAAATCCAGAAGGACCAACACCACCAACAATTCCCTTCAAAGAAAATAAACTTTAGCTTATCTGAATTTTATAATTTTAAAAAATTACCAGTGATAAGATAAACAAAAGTGATTTGCAAAGCAAGTCACTTGGGATTTTTATAGAGTGTTCCTGAGGAATGACAGCTTATCACTGTATAGGGGAACGTGCTTATTAAAAATCCCTGATTGTGGAATTAGATCTCAAGATATTTGCATCATGAAGTTATTCCTACGTTACCATGGAATGAGATTTGTTACCATGATATTTAAAGTGGGAAGAAGAAAAAAGAATTTCTTGGGGGTAGAAAAAAAACCCGAGAATTTATTAAGATTTCTTTAAAAGCTAAATAGAACACTGGCTTGGTTCATAGAAAGACTTTTGCAAATTAAAGACTATGCTCTCTTTATGGAAAATTATTTCGTGTTACAGACTACAGAATTTGTACTTTATGCAGAAGTAACAAATTCAACAGTACTCTACTACTGCCTCTGTTACACTGAAGTCGGCAGAGGCCAAAATTCCGCACACCATGGAAAACAGTTGCCAAGTCTCTTTGCCCTGTGTGAAAGGGGTATTGTAGCCCCCCAGGTCAGCATGCTTCGCGCAAGCTGTCCCAACACCTGGGACCTGCTGCTCAATGGATATCATACATACACTGCAGCCCATCAGCACCCAGCGAAGAATTTTTATGCAATAAATATGAGCCCATCCTGAAGCTGTCCAACAGGACATGGCTGCTGTGTGTGGCACAGATGACACCTTCATGCTCTGCTCCCTCCTCTGGTGCCTATGCACCTTCTCCAGCCTGCTCCAAACTAACCACAGGGGACGCTGAATGCTTTAGCAACATCCTCCAAGGCAGACTGACATCCTCAGAGAACTGAGAGGGTGTTGTGGAAATGAAGGATGGCATTACTCTGTTAAGCAGAAGAAATTAGGCATGGAGACAAATGTCATTAGTGTCAAGTCAGCACATGGGAAGAAATGTCTTCCCTTCAAGTTCCTGCCACCACAGGCCTCCCAGGCAGCCCCTGCCAGCTCATGAACAGGCTCTGTAAATATCCCATTAGCATTGCAGCCCCCTGCAGCTGCAGGTTTGGCCCCTTGCCCAAACAAGCCCTGCAGGGTGAGTTTTGGGGAGGAGGGGAGAGGGGTTGCTGCCTGTCTGAGAAGGCAGTAAGATCAGCAGCTGTCTTGGCAGATTAGAAGAAACTTGTTTGTAAATGCGTTAAAACAGGCTTCTTTGTAAAGTACAAGTCTGTAATTTCAGATCCGGGCTTTCTGAGCTTGTTTCTATTAAAGTACTGTTGTTCTGCAGATCTTGTGGAAAGACTGTATCTGCATTATCAGGAATGGAGGGAAAATTGGGAGTACTAGGAGGGGAAGGAAGAACTACCCTTTTTATATCATTTGCAAAGCAGCTGGTGACAATCACAACCCCTCAGAGGGCTTTCAAGATGAAAAGCACTATACTGACATCACCTGACATTCCTACAAGGAGAACTTTGCCTCAGGGACCAGAAATGCAAAATAATTTTTTCCTGTGTTCCAAAATGCTGACACCAAACGTCTATAAGCCACCAGCAAAATTCATGTAAGCTTTTCTAAAATAAGTTTCTAAGATGGGTGTCAGAAAAGGGAAGGCCTTTGAAAAGGAGACCATCTCTGCCCAGTTGCTGACTCTGGTCCATATCAGAACAACTTTTAGACACAAACTGATAGCAGTTTCAAAAGGAGCATCCAACAATAAAAGCAGATTCAAATCAGCTGCTCTTTTGCCCAGCACTTATTGCTGTTCCCATGTCTGGCCCAAAGCCCTTTCACTGGTTTGTCCTATCAAAGGAAACCTGAGTTTGGAGCCTGCAGCCAGAGTTTCCCTACAAATACAAGACGACAGCAAAGCTCCTTTGAGGGCAGCCAGTGAAGGGACGTGACTGTGCCACAGTTTGAATACCATACCACAAGAACACTTTAGCCTCCACATGCTGCTAAGGACAAAGCTGTTATCATACTGATTATAATGCACTAAATGACATACTAGCATAATTGTATTCAGTAAAAGTTCAAAGGATGAAATCAACTATCAGATGCATAAGCATATGAAATAGGGTTTTGGCACGCATGCAGAATCCCATTTTGTTAAGGTGGTCATAGAATAATGATTTAAATAAACTGCAAAGTCATATCCAATGCACAAATTTCTGAAGGGAAAACATTCATCAGTAGTGCAATGAGGACAGCAAGACATCTGATTCTCAAGGTAGTCAGCACATGCCACAGTGGAAACCCTGTGTTCTCTCAGCAGCTTTCTAGTTCTTTTCTCTCTCTTTTTTATACTGCTGCTTATTACAATACTACCCTAGCAATTTCCATGGAAAAGTAACAGTGCCAAATTTTCCTGTGGACTTAGAGACATTGCTTTTGAGGCAAAAGTCTCCTTTCCATTTGGGAAGGGAGTTAATATTGAGTGTTACAAATTCTACCATGTTAATCAACACACAATTTGATACTTACAGGATTCCCATCTGGACCAGGGGGGCCTCTATTTCCAAAGTCACCTGGAAAACCCTAAAGCAAAAGACAGAATGCTTGGTCTTTATTATCCAAGACACGAAGGGTGGTCTGAACACTGAATTCCTATAGGTATTAGAAATTAGAACATTAGCAAGTGGATTCAGATGGACAAATGGGAGAAGCAGAAAGTTTCAGCTGCACAGTGCAAATGAATAGAATAGTGGTATTTATTTGTCTCCTAAAATCGTAACCAAAAGAGATATAACTATACACAATGTAAGCATAAGGCAAAACCAGATGACTGAATGCTTTAAGAGCACTATTGAACAAGTATTACTTGAATTGTTTGCTTGGCATCTCTTTTCCTATTTAGTATTTTTACTTCAATATTTTTTTCCTGTTACTTACAGCATTCACTAAACATCTGTCTTTTGTTCTTTCCTTACTCTTTCCCATATATTAATGGTTGCACTCTCATGACACATGTAAATTAAAAATAAAATATTTCATCTTTCTTGTACAACACTGTCCTTACCAACGCAAACACTTGCCTTAGTCTGCATCTAGAGACTGAAACAATTACTCAAACAAGACATGGAAAAGCCTCATTCATTTTATCAGAGTTTTGACTTCAGAGACTAGATTATTAGGACAGGGAAGAAATCTGACTGGCCAAGTCAGGCATTAAAGCTTGAAGCAGAATTTCCATTTCTTACTTGAGAAGCAAAACGAAATGGAGATCCACCGCTTCAGTGGCTGTAACCTTTCTTGCTTCCTATCAGGGTTTCATAGATTGTTTTGCTTGTTTCTGATGTTGCCCACTGCAGAAGCACATAAGTTGCTGGGGAAAAGTGGTTTGGTTTGGGGTTTTTGGTTGTTTTTTTTTTTTTTTTTTTTTAAAAATCAGGTTTTATCAGTGTACTTACTGCCAGGCACATCTCACTATTTCTTTGGAAGAGCCACATGAAGCTAATAGCAAGCTCATGCTATTAGCTCGTATCACTGTATAAAGTGATACAAGACGAAGGATGGAGCACAGATCTACAAAAAAATCAACATCCTTTTTAATTACATTGCAAGGTCCATAAAAGAGCCTATCACAAAATTTGCAAAATACCAAGCTGGAAAGGGATTCTGCCTGGAAAAAATCCAAACTAAGGTGCTCAAAGGAAAGAGACTTTTCCTGGAACTGAAAAATCTCGCACAGTTTTAGAGTTCTGAGATAACTGAGAGAAGTATTGACCTCAAGAAGTCAGCCACAAAACACCAGGGCACTACAAGCTGATCTCCATGGGGAAAAGGAGCAAATTCCACCCTCATAATATTTTTTACATGAAATATTCTTCTTTGTCTTTTCAATGTTTGAATGTCTTTTTATCCCTCTCTGTGTATCAGGAACAGTACACTTTGAGGCATTAACCTTTCACCTCTGTAAGACTGTGTTCAAACCTGCTGCAGGTCAAAGGTACAATTAGTTTGGCTGTTTTTAATCTACCTCGTTTGGAGGGCAACCACAGGGCCGACTTAGTATAGCATTGTCTTTCCTTAATGGAACTGGGGATATGCATCATCATACAATATATGAACAGCAGCGAGGAAGACAATATAAAACTGCAGCAAGGGGATGGAAAAATCACATCATAAACCAAAGTAGTTTAAGCACTGCTTAAGCCATATTTGGCTTAGTAGTAACTTAAACGAAAAGTTAAGGCAACTTTTTATGTGTGTGTATATATGTATATATATATACATACACACTGCTGAAACAATGTGTTGAAACAACTTAATAGGCTCTCAATTCCCATCACCATGCACAATACTGTGAATTAATCTCAGACATGCTCAACACTCCTTGTACCATCTTTTGGGTTGATTTTGGTTGGAGTTTTTTCCTGCATTCTCCTGCAAATTCAGGAAAGCAAAAGATAGGAATGCCTCCCACAACAACGAAATTTTTATTCAGAATCTGATCACAGAACTCACAAATAAGAATTATAGCCATAATTGTAAGATCTGACAGTACAGGTCTATATACTTTACTGTCTTATCATTTAAACAGTAGAGGTTCCAGGTTAATGGTTAATAAAGCAGATTTCATTGATTCTCAATCTGTACACCATTGGCCAAATTTTTGCATGACTGAAAACATACTGTAAAATTTCACACATGCAAAGTAGGTATTTGACAGTGCCTGTGTTGTTAAAAGCTACCAGCTGATAGGATGTAGACAAAGATTAATTTACTATCCTTTCCTTAATAGCATAATATTTTGGTTGTACTGCCTACCATCAGTACGTGTTGGCAGAATTGCCATAATACATATGAATATCATTTTTTAAAAAAAAAAAAAAAACAACACACAAATGAGGCATCAAAAGTGAAGTGAAGGATGCAGTGGGACAGTTTTACGAGCTACCAGATCACAGACACAGGTCACAGATGGTGGTTTATATAGAGCAGGAACACAGCATAGCATGAGTTACTAAAGGGACAGATTACCCACAGTCATCATAAACCCATTCTCAACAGCATGTGTCTTCTAACTGATGCTGATAAAACTATCTTAGTAAGTAGAAAAATGAAAGGAAAAAGGCAACATAGGAGAACAGTCAGAAAAGTCTAAAATTTGAAGTAATATAGTAATACTACCATGCAACAAGTGTTTTATTACATCAATGTTATCATTTAACATTACTATTAAGCATACAAAGGACAACTATTCATAATCTTAATATAAAACAGAAGCTGTTTTTACAGTTACAATGGACTTGATTAATAAATTCTTGGTATAATTTACAAGGTCTGACCGCTGGCTGTAACTAATCCCATATAGAAGAAAACTATGTGAAAACATTCTCCCAAACGTGGTCAAACTATGTATGTAAAAGCACTATGCATCATACTAAAAGGACAGACAAAAATACTGCAGAACTAGCCAAATTTCATATTACAAGCATACAATGGAAAGAAATTGAATACATATGCCTTTACTATGAAATATTTTCTCTAAAGCATATTGTATGCAAAACTAATCTAAAATTCAAACAAATCCTCACTCTATAATCTTCACAATAAAGATTTTAGTAATTGAATATTTTGTTCCATTTCAAATATGCCAGAGATGTTACAAATATGATTAACTATTCAATAAACCTCCTAAGTAGTAGCATTTTGAATTGTAAGTGTACAATCCCTTGTATGATCCACTTTTCTTATACTTTAATATTACTTCCCAGAAGTGAGATCATATTTGGGATCTGTTTTCTTTTAGAAGGATCTCTGCCACTTGGACAGTTTTTTTTCCCCAAGTGGTATTATTGACAGAAGTTTTGTTCAAAGAAATACGTTGCATCCTAGAACACAAGGTGAGGAGCCTGACTTCAGGTACTATGCAACTCGCACGCCAAATTTCCTTTAGTGACAATGCCCTACTCCAAAGCGCTGGCATTGTTAACTCTAGGACACTGTGTCAAAAGACGTCATCACAGCTATCATTGTCTGGGGTTAAAATAACACACATTCTCCAAGCTTGTGAGCCAGCAAAGTACTTCAAGCCAGGTTCCCATGTGATTGCTAGCTGAATAATTAAAAAACAGATTCTTACTTTGGTTTTATACCTTAACAATTTGATAGCAGCTTCAAAGAGAAGCCTATCAACTTAATGACATTTTTCTCTACTTGCCTTTCTTAACATCAAAAGGAAATCTATTGAAGGCTATTACCTTTTTTGGCTGGTGTTAGATCGCACAAAAAAACCCATAATTAAACAGAATCCTCCACAACTTCCATAGCATACATCAAGGGCCAAACAATGGTAATCACACTACTACTGCTGAACAAGCTTGTTCAACATGGTAGATGAACTGCTGAGTGCAACTGAGTGCACAACTGGAGAATGCTGTTGCAGTTTCCAATCTCAAACCACAAGCGAGTTAAAACTGGAAACTCCTGGATAGCTTCAAAGACCTAAAATAATAAGGTTGCAGCAGAAAACAAAACACTTGGCATTGAAAATATGCCACAGAAAATATGTAAACCTTGATAATGTATACTTGGCAGATTTGTGTTTATTCTCAGCTGTAGAAATATATGTTAAGTAGACGACAGCTTTAATTTACCATAGTCCAGAAATATCAGACATCAGAAGCAGCTGATTTGCATTCAAACCAACATCCAGATCAGACTTATGAAACTTCCATCATACCTGTACCTTGTGCTAACACTAATTTTACAGAATATATTCATGTGTTTCTGTCATCTTTTAACGCTCATACAGCTGATATCAGTAACCAATCACAAGGCTCATCATGTTAAGTCTTCCTCACTTCAGAACATCTAGTAGTTATAACCTGCACAAAATTTGTAGTACTGCAAAATACTAACTGGAAACAATAGAAAGTAATCTATGGAAAAAAATAAAACTAACATTTTTCAGCTGGCAGCTGAAACATTTTACATTGGCAGCAGAAATTTTAACAAATGTTAGAAGCTTCACCTGTCTCCCTTTAGGACCTCTTTTTCCACGGAAGCCTGGGATGCCCTGAGAAAGAAATAACCCATCATAAGGAGCTTTTCTTTTCTTCAATAGCTTAAATTCAAGTAATTAAAACTGTATTTGCTTGGAAAAGACAGCTTGAGAAGAAGCACAATTAAAAAAAAAATATTTGAACAAAGAATCATAGAGACGATGTCCTATAACGGGGGACAGAAACACAAACTTTGCTTGTATTTTCTGTGGCCACATCAGAACAACTATGAAGAAGGGCCATAACCTGCTTCCATCTAAGTACATGGCCAGACATCCTTTGTGCTCAAGAGAAGCAAGAAAAATCTCAAGCGCAGAGTGACAGAGATTAAGATTTCCATGATAGGTTTTATTGCAAGCATCATCTGACAAATATTAATTATTGACTGAATGAAATTGCTTCACAGAAAAATACTTATTTTGAGCCTTGGTGGTAAGGAAAAAAAAATACCCTTAGTCCTTGTAGCTCTAGATTGAACTCATAATAATTTATGACTGCTCCCCGTTTAACTTTAGCACAAGTGCATTTCATTGATTAGACTAATTAGATATGACCTATTTATTTAATTTCCTCCATATCAGTTTTGCTTTTAGACAAAGACTCAAACAAATGGTTATACCTTGTACATTGTTTTCCCCATTCTAATGTATATTGCATTACTACCCAAACATCAATATTTCATTAATCTTCCATCAAACCTACCCTTTCTCCTTCAGGTCCTGCTTGTCCTGCCACACCCGGAGGTCCAATGAAACCCTAAAAACACAAGAACAATTCTTGATTACACAGCTGCTTCCTACCAACACTGCTTATCCCTCATTACTGGCCAGCTGTGGGTTCAAGATCCAGGGCTTAAATTCAGGCTTATTTGAAATCACCAGCAAAGCTCAATCAACTTAAATGTGACTAGAATTTACTCTCCAACCAACAGCAAAAAACCTTTTCCTATTATAAGGGCACAGAATCAATTAATAAAGAAGTACTAAGGAAGTGTTCCAATAAGACAAAGTTGCATCAGAGACCTTATTTATTGGAACAAATTAAATTTGAAAAAGCTGCTGAAGTTAACTTTATTCATGAAATACATCAGAAAAGATGTTCTCATCTTTAATGGCCCTGTGTGATCTCTGCTACATGCAAGAGTCCTAGAAAGTTTACCTTGTCATAAGCAGAATGTTTTTCTTAAAGTTCAGTCACAATGTATTTCTCTCCCACCTTCTCAGAAAGTCAGAAATAGATTCTCTCATATAATCAGTTGTACGGACACAGAAACATGCTGTTCACTCAGCAGAAATGATAGTACAGTTTATAAAAACAGTAGTAGAGATGAATTCTGCACTACCAGATTCAAACTGAGATTGGAATAAAAATAGTATTAGTTACTAAAAAAGAATCCCTTGCTTTCATCTCTCTCTCTAGTCCTCTGACTGTAATGATTTGGGAGTTTGGGGATGCTGCCTTTTTTTTTGTTTGTTTTAAATTATGAAAGACATTGCCCATCTTGTCATCCAGCCCTAAAGAGAGCAAGGAAAACAAAGGCACTTCTTTTTTCTACAGTTTCTTAAAGCAGCTGAGAAAGAGTATAGTTTGATTGCAGGAATGTTCTAAACTTAAAGCTCTAAAGATACTTTGTATCATGTTGCTATACACATCCATGGCACAGTAGTATGTCTCAACAGCACTGCGTCATCGCTTTTATTAGAAGTTGCTGGTAGAATTCATAGACAGGACTCAGCCTCAAGACCTGACAGGTGTTTTTCCCTAAAATTACTCATGCGTTGGCCATTTTTAGTTTTGTGTAAACAGAGAAGTAGTAACTTTTCAGGAAGTGACCGGGATTACTTAGTGTCTTTTTGTTTGACGGGAGAACCAGAAAAAAAATGCATTGAGAATCTGAGCAAAAATAAACTGAAGAAATGTAAAAGATACATTCCCTGAGGGTGCAATATCTGTTGGCACTTGATCCTGACAAACTAATTTTTCCCATCACTGTAATGAAATCTGACATCAAAAAAACCCACCCCAGAAAAACAGATATATGTTTGATAAGCTGCTCCAGGTAAGGGCTTTTAGTAACTACATTAAAAAACAAACAAACAAACAAACAAAAAAAAAACCAAACCCCAAAACGGGACAAAAGCAAATCTAGCAACACAATAAGATTATTTTAATAGGTACTTGAGAACACAGCACACTGCTCAGCGACCTGTACAACATGAGCTGAGGGCCTGAAAACACTTAGCAAAAGCCTCCTTCAAATCCTAGGTCCAACCAGCAACATGCAAGTTTCTGGAAACCCGTGTCTACTGCCTGATGGTGAGAATCAGTCTGAAAAAATACTTACACACACACAAGCAAAAGTAGGCATGCACATATGCCTATTAAAAAAAAAAAGTAAAAACCAAACAAAACAGAAAAAAGCCAACCTATTTTACCTCCAAGAATAATCAAAAGCAAACCTTGAATCAGCAGAGCATTAAGAGCCTTCAGTCCCTGGGATATACATGACTACAACTGAACCACTCTAAAATCTCAAGATCACTTTTATGGCTTTTATGTGACAAGACGGTTTCCCTTTATCAACTTCTGTAGCTGTTACAGATTGCAAATACCAGATAACGTCTCCCTTCTTGACAGCTTCCATTATGGAAATAATGCTTCAGGCAGGAAACGTCCACTCCTCTTCACTCCCAGCTCTCACACCCCCACACTCAGTATTGCTTTCATTCCCTTGCCTGCCTGCGTGCATTCCAAGTGAGAAGAAGGGCAACAATGGAAGACTGCTCTATGCTGCTCACCATGCGAAAAAAAAAAAAAGTCTTTACATGTATTTTGAAAGAAATGCAATGTTTTCTCATTTGTAGGTTTTGTAAAGACAGAGTGGTTCAGTGGGCATAGAACTGGCAGAGCTGAATGAAATTCCTCACCCCCTTTCTTACATACTGTATGGGTAAAAATAGACATACATGCCAAAATGCTTAAAATGCTTACTTACCCTTACACCTTTAGGACCTGGGTTACCTTCTGGTCCAGCTAAGCCCTATTACAAAAAGACATGAGTTGTACTTCATTTAAAACAACCAGATATGCTCTATTTAAAAGAACAGTAACAGCATTTGTTAACTGTAAACTGGCAATACATTCTTAAAATTACTAGGATTGAAGAGGGTGTCATCGAGCAGTCCCCTTGGACTGAATTCAGAAAGGTCTCCCATTAATTCATGTCTGAAACTTAGACTGAAGCTTCCTTTACATTAAAATTATTTCTTCTGGGAGGAAATTTTTTTCCAGACCCAGTGGTCTGGCATCACTGTGACACAATTTCACAGTTTTTTTCATAAACTTTTATAGTTGGACACATTTCCAATTATTTTCAAGCTAATGTCAGAATAGCATATGTAGTCCAAATGCTCTAAACATTTTATGTGATTCAACACAAACACATTATCGTCCATTACTATATAACATACTGTAATGGAATTTTAAAATATATAACCACTAAAAACCTAACCCAATAAAACACTGAAGTAATGGTCAAATTCACCCTTTAAGCAGACAAAACCAGAGTCAATTGTTGAATTCGGCTCATATACCTTTATATGGGGAAAATAACAAACATTTCTACTTTATGTCTTATTTGTATTACCAGACCGAGGCATCTGTTAGCTTATATGTAAATTAAAAAAAAAAAATAATTACATAAGTGCTTGTGTTTATAGAAAGCTGCTTTCTGGCTTTATTGGTTCTCCTTCTCAAATATCTGAATGGGGGGAAAAAAAAAACCCAAAGCCATCTTTTAATGTTCTACTTCCATAAACGGCTGAAGAATTAGTTGCAGCAGCAAAGTAAATACATTGGCGAAAATCAGGAGGAACTACATTACAACAGGCAGTTTCCTATTGCTTCTGTACTTGAAATATAACAAAGACAAAACACAGAACAACAAGAGGTTTATGAAGGAGCGTAAAGTGTTTAGACGTTTGGTACTTTGGTAACATCATTTATGTATTCCAGAAAGGTACAGCGTTAATCCATCTAACCCACCCAAGTTTAAAAGTCATGAGATTCAACATTACGTAAAGGGCACTACCTGTGAAAGAGGTTTGTTTTGGGGATAAATGACAGGATGTAAACTAATACATTTATAATATTAGTAGTTCCAAAAGAGTTAGATATGGTACTTTTGAAAAGAAAAACAAGACAACCCCCAAAACTGCAAAGACATTAGTATAGTTACTGCACCTGCCTGCCAGGGTAACCAACCGCCCCAATATTGCCAGCCATTCCTGGAATTCCCTAAGTGGAAAAAGAGGTGTGAAAAAGACAAAACAAACAAACAAAAAACAAAACAACAATAACAAACAGGTTTAATGTCATGTTTTGGAGTTTATTTAGTTTATTGTTTCTCTTTTAACATCTAGTCACGACACAGCTTAAGCTCATGGAAAAATTGCTTTTTGAGCAAGCTACACAGCAACACCCTAAAATTTACTCATCATACATTAGTAACTCCACCAATTTCAGTTACGTATCCTTTAAAAAGCATTACAAGAAGAGTCGTCTTAGATTTTGTGAAATACAACAGCACACTCCTTATTTCCAGAATAAAAACATAGATGCTATTTATAAAAAGGAACTGAGGAGGACTATAGGAGACAGGTCTTTGTAATGAAGTAACTGCAATGGTCTTAGCTGTATTTGAACAAATATATTAAATGTTTCATTAAAGAAGAATCCTTGTGTCCTTACAAAGCCAATTGTTTGTGTTTCTTCCAGAATCAGGTCAATATAGCATTGGATAAATCATGAATGTATTGAACTTCTCTCCATCTTCTTCCTCCTAATCAAATCCAAAAGTCATTTTTGTTGTTGTTTTAGTACTTAACATCTGCACATGTGATCATTTCTTTTCAGAAAAATGTGCTTTACTGAAATGGTTCCAAATGCCATGGGCCCATCACCGCGATATAGGAAGCTACACCGACTTCTGTTTGGTTAATTTTATTTTAAACAAGCCAAGTCCATAAATTGGACACTCTCCCAGCCTGACCTTTCCACCCACTGTCAGTGTTACCATAGCAATGGATCAGGACTTCCTCTCTGAGCTGTTCACAGCTGATTTACGGTGAAACAGTAGTCTTAGGAAGGAGAACTCAGAAGTGCAGATGCAAAAAGGGGTTGCAGTATTTTTTAACTGAGCTGCCATTGAGATGATTCTGTCACCTGCGTTGAACTGGTAGTGATTCATCTTCTGACAGATGTTTTGTCATGGAACTAGGATCCATGGTCTCCTAATCTGGCTTAGCTGTACCTCAAAATACACATATATGAAAACCCTAAAAAAGCAGTATAATGATTGTGTTTAAAATTTATCTTTTAAAACTTTTCCTTTGTTACCAGCTGTTCAAGGAGTTCCACAATTCTCAAATTCAGAGGAATGTCTGTCCTTGCTGTATGAGCTTCGAAAAACTACAAACACAGGTAGGTGCTACAGACGACAAGTAACTGGTCTATCTCATCAGCTTCACGAACCAGGCCTGAAAATACCAGCAGTAAGCACTACGTGCAAAATAAAACTCTTTCATCCAAACTGTTCTCTTAAATGTTACATCGGAGTATTTTCCAAGTGATAATAATGAAAGAAAATATTTACAGCAGCACTGTGAGAACAATGACATATCAAACAGTTGCACATCACCAGTTTTCACATTCTTGAACATGAATTGCCTTCAAAGGAACTTACATGCTTGGTTGCATGAATAATGAGCAGAATTACTTTTCAATGCAAGCTTCCCTTTTTACCCCTCCATGGTAACTAACTGATTACTTTTCACCTGCAACTTCTTCAAAGATTGAGACATTCTCCTCCTGATGTTAAGAATTACTATTTTTTCACTGGCTATCTGTCTCACTGCTAAATTATAGTAATCACAGAAAAGTGCATGTGGCCCTACAATAAAAATGACCACTCATTCAGTTAAGATTTGTGTATAAAACTCATTAAAGTCATGGATATTGTTCATGAGTTTTTCATCTCCCTTCAGATGTCTATCATCTGTTATCATCACTGTTTACCTTTCAGGGTCATCCAAACAGAGACTCATGCTTCCATCTACTCTGCCATTAGGAGACTCGTTAATGCTAACGAGACACATCAGCAATTGGATGTCTTTGAAATTTACATTCATATTGCTTCTTGAACTCACATAGAAGTGAGAAAAAGCACTACATGACTAGTTCATTTTCTACATGCTAGGAGATTGAAAATGATTAAATCAGTAGAGGTTTTGAGAGAATCTGAACTGTGAATCTAATAAGAATTTTACACCAATCTTCACCAAGCCAGTGTGGTAGCGAAAGAAAAATCAAGCTGGTCTTTTCCATTTCATTTAGACCATTTTTTACCACACTGATCTCTAAATAATCTGAATTCTTGGTCAAGAGCTATCAAGTATTTCCTTAAGCAGTCAGTAATTTATACTGATTGCTTATACTGACCACTTATATTGGATTATGCATTCTTCTATCCTCAATTGTTCCCCTGTAGAGTATAGTGTACCGTTCTTTCATCACTTACCTGCTCACCCCGTGGCCCTCGCAGTCCCAGATAACCCTTAAGACCCTGCAGGTAGAGAAATAAATATGTGATAAATACAGTTGAACACACAAAGTGGACCTTTTTTTTCCAACTTCAATCTCCCTTTATCAAGAAAAAAACTATACAAACTTGACCTGCAGCATAAGAGTGGTTTACATTTAGCAGCTCATATGAAAGCTAAGTTAGAGAAAAGGAGTAAGAAATCTTCAGGGCAGTTCAGAAAATTTCAAGATATCAGCTTGCTTAAAGACATTTCCAGACTTGTACTCTTTTAAACAAATGAGTACATGGGATGCTGACGCCAGTTATTGCTGAAACTGAAGAACTGGATTTGGCACAGTGCATTACCCCATTCCAAATCCTTGTCATGACGCCCTTTCTGAACAAGTCTGTTCAGAGGAGGGGTAGAAGTAGAGGGTCATCCCAGACTATTCTAGGACACTCTCAAGACAGACCTTCCAGAACATGATATCTCTTTTTAAAATTAACATAGAACAAATTCCAGCTCTTATATTATGGAATTTATACCGATATACTTGCTCCTCATCCCAGAAATCTTCTCTGTGGTGCTGGAATCATGAAGCTGTCAAACTTTACTCCCTGTGTGTTGACCATTTCATGCATATTTTAGCTCTTAAAGGAAGAAAGAATTCTTAAAGAATTAAAAACAGAGCTGGATCTGCCATCTTCATCAGTACACTTGAAAGGGGAACCTTCTTCTTGGATGTCTGTACACTAAACATATTCAGAAAAGATGGCCTAAAAGGGAGGCTGTAACAGTTGCATGATTGATGCAGAAGCCAAGTGTCTGGTCTCCACATCCCTTGCAAGAGGTACTGGGAATACACAAGTTCCAAAAGCTGCAGCTTGAAAGAGAAAGACCAAAACAATCCTTATTCTGGATAGAAATCTATCATAAAATTGGCCTCAAAGACATTGACTGAGTAGCGGGAGTGTCTTGGCTGATGTCAAACATCTGGCTGCCTTGCAGCATGATGACACTCATTAGTCAGTAGAGACTTGAGACCCACTGTAATAAGAAGGAATTCTGCAACTGATTTCAGCAGATCACGTATCCCTAAGTTTTGGATAAGCTTCTGCATGACCACAAGAGTATTTCTGCATGAAATTAATTTTATTATCATATACAAAATTAAAAGATGGGATGATTTTGCTCAATGATAATTTTAGATGATAGAAGAGAATGACCTCTGTAAGGTTTCAAAATTTGTAATTTTGCTATTATAGGCTTGCTTGAGGAATCTTGACGCAAGAGAGATGTACTCATTAAGAAACCCAAAGGCCTCATTTTCTCAAAACCCAACACAGCAGGTGTGTCCTTTCATTTCGCTAATCACACACAGGGCATTGCCAGTTTGCAAAATTATAGTGTATTCTGGCTTCAATCCTCTCCTGTAGCTTAAGTCTAAATAATTTATATATGTTATCTTGAATCTAAGGACGCAGGTCTGTATTGCTTTGGCAGGGTGCGGGGGGTGGGATCTGTAACAGATAGCCAGGAGTTGATCTTGGACAAACTGGTTAATATGAAATATCCCAATTTGCTACATTAATGCATGCCTAAACCCAAATTTTTTATTGAATTGCTAAAGCAGAACTAAAGACGCCAACATAAGCCAGTAACTCATCTTCAGCTTTCAAAATATGCCTCAGAAAGCCATATAGTTTTTTACAGTCCCAGCCCCCTCTGTATTTCATGAGTTTTATCAATTTCAAAATTTTATCCTCTCTTTATGCTTAAATGATCAACTAAAGTAGGTGCTGCTAGAAGAGATCTCTCAGTAGTTTATTATTTCCGTACAAGGAGAAAAGGAAAGCAAATACTGCTCTACACAGAAACACTCACAGAGAAGTTTATCACAATTTAGTTTCAAAGTGGGCCAGTTTAGTTGATTAACACCTGCATAGATAGTATCAAAAGAAGGCACACAAGGAACGGTGAGTTGAGGGACCGATTACTGGTGTGCATGTTTCTACCCACAGCACCTACTTCTTCCAGAGGAAAACTGCTCTGAACTCATACTTTAGAGCATTATGCCATATTCATATTCAGAGTTAACATGGCCTTAATTCATTCTAACTCACTTAATGCTGGTTGGGAATGAAGCTAAACTATGCTAAAATGAATATCATTCCGAAGAGGGAGTTTTCACTTAGGTGTTTCCTTTCCTTTAACTCAGCTAATCCTCTTAAAATTCTTAGTCTTTTATTAGTTTGGGTTTGTATTCTTTAGCGTACCCATATAAATAAGACCCAGTTTGCTCTGAGCTAAGATGAAAGTAAACAAGGCAACAAGTTCACATGGACTGGTTTGCAAAATGAAATACCTCCTAATTTCTAATGAAGCTTAATGCTCTGATTTAAAAGCTCGAAGTGGAAGAGAAAGGTTTGAATCTTCCAATTATAGCAATACAGACTTCAAGCACGTTACAAAAACACAGCCAAGTTGCAATACTTTGGCCTGCATGAGAGAAAAATCTTTACTGCAAACTAATACGACTCAGAAAAGACCTCATAGCAAGTTTAAGTGTCTGACTTCTACCATATGCCTAGTACAGTGAGACCCAGACTGAGTGAAATCTGTATAGAGCAAGGACTGTTCAAGCTAAGTCTTTCCATCTTACCGGTGCCTATTGAGTTTTATTAGAATTTCTATGCATTTGTTATTAAAATACATCTGGCACAACACTGACAACTTTGCTAGATAGCCAAGGAGTTTCTGTAACCTCTGAAAAGCAGCAGGTGAAGTGTTATACCTAATGCTACAACCATCAGCTACAGAGAGATATTAGCGTTTGAAAAGTGCCAGGAAAAAAAAATTCTGGGCATAGGATAAGTATAGCATATAAATAGATTTCCATGTACTGTCACATGAGGCTTTGCAATGCTTACTTATCCGTGTCATCACCACACAGAATCCAGTTTTGAAAAACTTCATCAGCAAATGGTTTGGGTTTTTTGTTGTTGGGTTTTTTTTTTTCTTCCTAACTCCGCTCTATCTTGTTTGCTGATGTTTATTAACACAATTAAGATTTCACCTAGCATATCTTATTCTGAATATCCTAAGGAATGGAAATATTATTTAAAAAAAAAAAAAAAGCATACATCTAGAAGATGGACCTTTTCTCCATCTAATTCAGTAGAGGAATTTCTCTCACAGAGTTGAAGTTTCTTCCTGCTCAAGGAAAATTGCACTCTCTAGAAAAAGCAGTGGGAGACACTTGGTAGCATAATGCTGACATCACTACAGGCACTGCTTTGAAACATATCTATCTACCTGACCCTTCACAGGATGCAAAAGTAAAGACAAAAGGAAATACGGGTCCCTTCTCAGATTACAACCAAGATTTTTCCTTCAACGTGTCTTACCATATTATATTTTAGTATGTTAATTTTATCAGGATTTTACAGATCCAGATTCCTATGATTTACTGTTACACACATATTAGATCAGTAATAAAGCTAGCCTAAAAATTGTAGCCAATCTTTTTCCAATGTCATTATAAAGTACCTGCAACCACAAAGGCACTGCAGTCATTCTAACACATTGGTGTGATCCCAGGCAAGTTAACACCCAGGAGTAATGTCCTTTGGCTGACAATCTACACCCCAGTACTCTGGCTAGCAGAGGCAAGTACCTGCCTGCCTGTGGAGTGAAGTAGGCCCTGTTAGGGAAGAGGGGGAAGGAGGGTCCTTCCACTCTGTGAGGTCTCCGGACTCATATAAGGGAAGTTTTGAGGGCTGATTTAAAGATGGTCCTGTCAAGAGAGCTCCAGATATGAGATTGTGCAACTGCTGTGGAAACAGCATTCTCCTCAAACTAACCCTCATCTCCTGCCATTGCTTCTCTGCTTCAAGAGACCTCTAAACACTTCATAAACATGCAATTTTCTGTTCTTACTCTAGAACAAATTTGGAGCCCTACCACAAGCAAAACTTGGCCTTTTCTATTGTGTGTAACAGGCATGAGGAATATGTCATATTTTATATGCAACCACAAGGACACATACTCCGACACATGGCATGTGATGAAAAATAAAGTCAATCACAATAATCTGTTCCCAGAGTCCTGATTATTAACATAAGGTTTTTTTACTATCTTACTACTCAGCTTTATAAAAAGAAACACATCATCTTATAGCGCTAATCCAAAACAGTAGTTTACTAGTGCCGTTCAATTGCATTGAAGGCTTCAAAATCTTTTTTTGTTGGGGGTGGGGGGGGTGGGTAAAATGAATTTTTCCGAGAAACACTAACATGATCTCAGATATCCAGAAAAATAGAATCAAAAGCAGGTTTATTTCACAGCTACTTGTGCTCACATTCCTTTGAAAACAATTTCTGAGATCAGAATGAACTAAGAGCACGTTTACATATTTACATATATTGAAAACCAATAACTAAAGATCAGTTACTTAAAACACAATAAACTGTGGGCTTGGCATTAAAACAAAATAAGCATGAAATACTTTTAACTGTTTACAGGTGTAGTGCTGTTCAAAAGCTGGTATTCTTACAATCTGGGTCAGGCAGAAGTTATCTTAAACACGGTTCTAGTTAGTGTCTGGTGTACAACATGGAAACAGAGAGTAAAATTTCCAGTGATCAAGTGAGCACGATTCTTCACAGAGTCTCTAACTCCCAGATAAGGAGTGAATTCTTGTGGCAGGAAGAGAGCATGACAGCCATAAGATTTTAATTTCCTTGCCCCTAAATGTCAGTCGCATAATCCAGAACAAGTGACAGCTGCTTCCCATCTAAAAAGCTTTAAAAAAAAAAACCCAACCCTACTTTGTTTTCAGAGCAAAACTATAAACCTGATGAAATAAGGAAGCACAATACTTGGGGAATCTCAACGTGGCCTAAGATCAGCAGTGACAAAAGCTATCAGTGTCCAGGCTTGCAGGTTAACTCTCAACAGAGGGGATACAAATTCTTGTCACAGCTATACATTTTCCCAGTTCATAGAACTGTGGGCCACATTTGGCAAAATAAATTTCCACACTCCTGCTGGTGCTAATTCAGCGATAGCTTCCTTTTCTGGTCACATTTGCACTATGTTTTGGTCAATTCTAGAACTGACTGACCGAACTTAAAAAAAATAAAAAAAAAAAGATTGTCATACACTTTAAGATCAAGACAATGATGAAGGAAGCCATCTTAAAATATAACACTGAATATAAATTTTGTTGCAATGCCATTTTTCTTTAGTTTCAGTAGCATGCAAGCATTTGATTAATATTCCTTCTCTATATATCAAAAATTAAGGTCAAATATACCGGGGCCTACCTTTCTAACAGTTCGGTCCATCCTTTTGATGAACACTTTGCAGCTGCCTTTAGTGTTACATACTACTTCAAAACCCTGCTGTGATATCTGTTCTCCATATTTTTCTATTACACTTGCAACACTGAACCATATTCTGCAAAGGCAGCATTTAATAGTACTTTCCCCCTAGCTTTCTTGCAGATTTTTGCCACCTCACCAGTTTGTCACCATCTGACTAACCAGAGCAACCTCCTGGACTTATGTTATGTGACCTCTCCTTCCACATAAACTATACTCACTCCCTCAACCTTCTGTTCTCATTTTCTTAAGGTTGTCTCATTTCCTCCATTGACATCCTTCACGTTCCCTTCCCAAAACTGTCTGCCTTATGCTTTCCTGTATACGCAGGACTGCCATACTTTGGATATATTTCTTAAATGCAGTGTGGCACCTGACATTTCTCATTTTTAAAAATATTGCATTATATAGCATCCAAAATCGGAACTTACTCCACCTGGATTCTATTTTAGCAATTCTGGCACACATTTGGAAAAAAACAAATAATTCAGTGCAGAAATACTGAGCACATGATCCCATGGAGCTTTTTCTATACTACAAAATATGCAATATAGGAAAAGAAATGAAAAAACTATTACTGAAAATTGAATACAATTGATTTAAAAATGGTTGTATCTCACTGGCAAGCCTATCTTCCCTAGTACTTAGTCCGTTAGAGCAGGGGTATGCCACAGCTTTTGAAGAACACCAGCCTAAGCAGCTGTGATTTACATTCTGTTGCAATGATCTCACTTAATTTAGTTGCAAGGGAAGGTTTTGCACTGTTGCCCCTGGATCCTGGCACAGCAGACAGTCACAGTACCAACAGCGGGTCTAAAGCCCTTCTCTGTTGCCTCTTGACCACCAGACATCCAGCTGATGGCCGCTGATTTGAGCCAGGGAGGGTTATATGAAAATGGAAACAGAATCTTACCTTCTGGCCTTTGGTCCCAGGTGGGCCTGGAAAGCCTATAGGGCCTGGATCACCCTGTACAACAAAAAATCCAGAATCACCATGTTTCACTGGAATGTGACACAGGCCTATACACATGTAAGACTTCGTATCTTCTCTACATCCTTGGACATTTGGTATGAAGAAGCAGCCAATGTTGATTTAACAGGCATAAATTTATTTTTTTTTAGAGGAAGAAAACTCAAAAGGCAACAGTTCCTCAATTGCAACCACCTGGTGCAATGGGCATGCTCCTGTTTCATACAACACGGCCAAATCATGGCTGGAACAGACTTAGTTTACAACCTCACAACATTTACTTTTAGCCAACATAAATGGGAGTGAAGCAGCTATACAATTCTTGAGGTAACCCTTCCCTCAGACGTGAGTGGTTTCACCTCAAATTAATACATATATATATATATATTTAACTATTACTGTTGTTTGTGTTAGCGTTAGGCCAACAAACCTCAACCAGGAATCAGGACACCATTATGGTATGTGCTGCATAAAACATGGCTTAAATCTAACCTGTGTAAAATACAACATGAAAGATGCACATAGACAAAGGTGTTATGGTGGCATACAGCTATTCTCATTCAAGTTCTTCAAACTTTGCAACTACATGATGGTATATCTGAATGAGAATTAGAGCATCTCAAATTCTAGGGAGACGAAAAAGATGCATTTTTTTATGGTTGTTGCAGATGGGGGAGGAGGGAAGGTTGTTCCAGTTCTTTTTTTCCTTGCATTCAGGACTGACAGCAAAGAGACTCCCTCTTTCAGGATTAGTGCCCAAATTCAGATTCAGTGAGTCAAGGAACAGATCCTGGAAGTGAGTTAGCATCAAATTGAATTCAAGTCCATTACTTAGGGTGAGCAAATTCGACTTGGGTGAAAAATTAAGAAACGAAAATAGTCGTAACTATAAAAATGCCTATCAATCCCATATTTTGGGATTATAGATGCATTCTACGTGTGCTTAGGTGTAGGTCATACATATACATGGGTGGGCTTTAGACTGTTCTGTGGCAGCTTGGGGTCGTGCCAAAGAATATACCTCGAGTTTCAGGTAGACACGTATAGCTCACAACACTGTGATTAGATTGCCAAAAGCAAAAGCTGGTTACATTAAAATAATGTTGGTATTTCTACAAAAGCTGCACTTAAATTTCTTATCATTGAATCAACAGATACACTTCCGAATTTTGCTCCCCAGCTCATTAACATTGAAAATGCATGTTTGTGAATGTTAGGGTTTGACAGAACATATGCATTAAAAAAAAAAAAGTTATTTTACGTACACATCAGCAGCTAGTAAAGAACAGTTATTTGCTAATATTTACTTCATTATAGAGAGTGGACCTGGACTCCTGCAGGGTTTTCTACTTAGCACAGATGTTCCACAATTGAACTACTAGCAAATGCTCTTAATAAAACAGCATAAAGACAAGCTATTCTAAAAGATATCATGTAGGCTAACCATTAGAATGCAAACATGCAATTCCATTTTTAGTATTATCACATTGATTTTATAGTTTCATACATAATCAGTAGATTTGCAATCTAAAACCAGAAACTTTCAAGCCCATAATTTCTATGAAGAACCATTTTAAATATTTATACTCAAATTTTGGGCAGAGAGAGCAACCACTAGTTTAGCTGAAGCAGCTTAGGAGGAACTAGCAGGAAAAGCCTCTGAAGGGAAAAGACAAATCTTAGCGTCAAGAGTCTATTAAAAAAAGTGGTTAAATAAAACATGACATGCAATTATGCGTGCACTTGTCGTCACCAAATTTTGTCTGTCTTACACAACTTTCTGGACTAATGCAAGGTGCTAAAGAAAACTGGAATCTGTACTTCATTATACCTGTGTGAATAGAATTCAATTTCATTGTTCTAAAAGTACTTCCCTTTTAATTTTTTGTTTTGTTTTATTTTTATAAATGAAATAAAATACATAATTTAAGTTTCAGGTTTGAATATAATTTTTTATTTGTCTTTAGTTCATTACATTACCTGTGTCCGCACTGGTCAGGCTCATATAACTGTCAAAATACACCAGCGCCAGAGTAAATACAAAGCATTGTGCTGATATAACTTATCGGACTATTAAACAAGACTTCAACAAAAGAATGAGACAGACAAAACATTCTGCTATTATTCAGAAAATATTACCTTTTCACCATGTTTTGCCTGACCTGGAGAGAATCCTGGGTCTCCTTTAGGGCCCTGTTGCAGAGAAATTAAGGTCATTAATATCATTAGGAAACAGAGTTTTTACTAATATATGTGGAAACAAGTATTTTCAACTGTTATAGCAAAAGAAGGGGGAACACTCATGTAAAAACAAGTGCATTTTACAGATTTTTTTCCCCTCATACCTTTTTCAGTAAAGAACTTCAACAAAATACAGTAGTGTGAGTTCACATTGAAATTTTACATTTTACATTACATTTTCCAAGTTTCATAAAGTCACAACAACTTTTGACAAGCAGATTTTATTGGTAAATCAAAGCAGGATTACAGCACACACCCCAGCTGAAGTGCTCTCCCCATGCCTCCACCACTTCAGGACACCAACTATTCCCCGACCACTGTGCAAGACTATTGAGCTGTATTACTGCCTTGATTATAACCTTGTCCAGGCTTCCTCACGCTCAGTACCTGCAGCAGCAGGGCATCCCGTCTGGGAAGGACAGGGCTGTAAACATGCAGCAAAAGCCTCTGTTTAATTACAAATTACTTCCTAGCAGATGAGACAGCTCACCATTCTTGGCCAGGAGTTACTATCTGCAGCCAAGATCAGGCTGCAGAGAGGGGAAGGACGCTGCCACACTGATCTCTCCTACTCCAAATCCCCACCAGGCAGCCAGGGCTGACCAGGGCGCACTGGGCCCAGCAGAGCTACGGGCCACAGGCAGCTCTGCCACCACAAACCCACGCCCCTCAGAGTCAAATTCCCTGCCCTTCAACCAGAGGTCACCAGCAAACGGCACCTCCTGAGACAGCCCCGGGTGAACCACTTCACCCTGACCGAGCAGTCACCTGAGGAGTTCCCAGAGCCAGAGGCTGAAACCGTGTTTGTGCATTAATAACTGAAAATACAGTAATTGAGGAGGAAATGGGAAGCCCCTGGTCTAATTCATACTAGAAGCTGCATGCAAAAGGCACTGTAACATTTCATTGACCTGTTCATATGAACAGCAAAGGCTACAACAGTGCTCTTGCTTTCAAAGCTGTAGAGTAACACTGGGTATTACTCACAAGCATCAAGATCTACTGTTCTCACTCAAAAATACATTTTATGCAGCCAATGAAATAAATGCTACTATTAAAGTTACCCCACAGCAATGCTAGATTAAAGACAATACGTGCCCTTCATTGAAAAGGAGCTCACAGTCATCTAGTCAGTCCCCATCCTCTTTCTCCCTGTCACAAAGGCAGGACCAAGGTCCCAGGTCACTCCCAGGACCAGATGGCTGGAGATCCCAAGCCCTCCAACACAAAGTCAGGTTGGACAGGGCTTTGAGCAACCTGATCTAATGAAAGATGCTCCTGCCCATGGCAGGGGGGTTGGACTAGATGATCTTTAAAGGTCCTTCCGAACCGAAACCATTCTAGGATTGTAAAATTGGGAAAAACAGCTGTTCAGATATTGCCAGCACAGTCCTACTTTCAGGGGCAACACTGGATGCCCAGAGGGACATACATGACAAGCAGCATGAGGCTTCCTGATGGCCAGACATTTTAGACCTGTAACATACAAGGCTTTCATGTGAAATGTGACGCGGGGCTGACCCTTCTCTTGTGAGCAGTACTGCAGATCAGGGTTATCCTTCCCTCTGCAGTTAAGAGGTACACGTGAGGTCACTTGAGAAACTAAGCTTGTTGAATACTAAATAAAGACTGGAAATATGGCAAAATGAATCTGTTGTGTTAAATTGATGTGTCAGGTCACAGAGAACATAGTTCTTCAGCATGGCAGGAGTTATCCGAGTATTTTCCAGCTGATTTACTTTTTGGAAGGTAAATAGTTATATTCCTTGAACAACTCTAATCTGTCTTCTGCTTCCATTTTCCAATGTAGGCATATTAAACTAAGAGTTGTAATAAAATTGTGATCATCTCCTGGCTAGTTAAAACACAGGCCTTCTGATAATTTACCCATTGCCTTTCCTTTCCCTTATAAGCACAATTAATTCCTCAGTATTTTTAATCTAAAAATCAAAGTCATTGTTATGTGTGGCCTTCAGCTGTGGATTAACAACATGTCACCACAGGTCAAGATGTGAGGATAAAATAAAGCATTTCATAATTTAATCTATGTAACTTTACAGTGCAATTAGAACAGTGCCAGAATCCACTAACTAGATTTTCTTAACTAATCTGTTTTTCAGAGAGCTAGGAATACATCCAAACCTCATGAAAACTTTATACTTTAAAAATACCCACCAACTGTGTGTCAAGAATTAAATCCTGGGGACATCAGTTATCAGTTGGAACTGCTAGAACATGCTCAGGGCTGGATACTATACTGTAAGGGTATTAGCTAGTGTTCCACGCTTCAAAAGCGACTGCATAAAGGATGCTTCAGCACAGGAGGGAAAAATGCATGCATCTCACAGGCAGAATAAAGTTTTGCATTAATTTACTTCCAGAAAAAAGTTTTGCATCTCATCTGCAATGTTTTAAGATCAAACCAAAAATGTATTTTGTTTCAGCTTACATAGTCAGTGTGGGTCAACTGGGTCTTCATAGTCAAACCTTGGTGAGCACCTGGCTATTTTTTATTTAAAGAAAAGTGTTTCAGAAGATACTTGTATGAAAGGGTAATTTATAGTCTAACAGAAATGGAAGAGATGACTAAGCACCTAGTAATATATATATATGTAAAATACATAGGAACATATAGGTACATGTACACACATACATTCCTTTTATTCTTAAAATCATGGAGACAGTTACAGAACTCATCAGAATTATGATCCAGTGGAGGGGGAGAATACATTACAAACCAAGTCTTGGGAAAAATTGTTTACAATTGTTTTCCTAGCGATGTATTCTGTTACACAGCCAGCATAAATATGGTAAAAAATAATTATGAATCTCTAAGTTTAACTGTTCCTAGAGAAGTATATAATAACAAAAGCACACACAAAAAATAGAGTCACTTGGTTTTACAGTGTTTGACACTGAAAGCTTCATTAAATTTCTTTTTATGTCCCCAAGCAGTTTTTAACACCTGTCATGACAGGTCAGATTCCTGCCATTAGGAATCGTACTAAACCAAATCATGGTTGCTGCTGTTTTTTTCCCCCCCAACATATTCATCAAATTGTTCAAACTAAATATGAGTTGAAGGCATTCTGCAACTGCACAAATCTGTCAAATCTATTTAAAAGGCCTATGTTACACAAGTTTGAAGGGTTTTATTTGAGCTTCCAGTCTAGTATTTTGTCTTTGGTTTCAAATATCATATCCATAAATCTTCAGAAAATTATTCTAGCATATTAATTATGTGATAATATCTGAACTGTTAGAATATTTAAATATCAGAGGTTGGGCATGGACAAAAAGAAGAATTTATAGAGACTGACAGTTTATTTTTCTCCCTTTTTAAAAAAAACAAAAACAAAAAGGAACGCAAAAGGTTACAGCAATTAAATGTTTATTCTCACTTAAATTCCAGTTTATCAAAGAGGCCGAGCTGATTTACAGAAACTCTTTTGGGAAGTACAGACTACTTGCATGGGTAAGAGTTTTCAAGTCATCATTCTGCACACACAGGTGGGCTTTTTCCCCCTTGAATAAACTGCTATTTTGTTTTGATTTGAAGTTCAATCTGATTGATTACATTTAATTAAAATGTTTATAGTAACAGTCTCCATCTGTAAACCAAAGAAGGCCAATTGCTTCTATTATAGGAAACAGTTCTGTGCCTTCCAAAAAGTCATTACAAAGTTCATGTATTTACATGGCAACATGTATAAATTAACTCACCTTTGGACCTGGCAATCCTGGCAAACCTGGATTACCATGCGGTCCTGGAATACCCTATAAAAAACAAAAAAAAACAAAAAAAGAGTGGCATTATTCAGTATTCCACTGAAAAAGTATCAACAGTTTGCAGAGAATCATTTTACTGCATTATTGTTGCTTTTAGAAGCACTGATTGGGATTTCCAAAGGATTCTCAAGAAATAAAACATGCACATATTCCTAAAAAATTAAGAGTCAAGTTGAGTACTTCCCTTTCTTTTGAAAATCTCAGTTTCTATTGTCTTCCCAAGTAATTCTTAACAGGTATTTGGCATGCAGTCACTGCAATGCTGCTCTCCAGGTACAAAACTTGGAGGCATGGGATAAAATCAGAGGCGGGGGGGAGGGGGAAATCACATTCTGAGATACCCAGCTATACACTGCAAAGAGCAGGAAGTAGATCAGTTCTCACTGACCTAAAAGATGACTCAAAGCAATGTACTCCTTCTCTAAACAAATCACAGACAAAATCCCTTCACCAACCTGATTCTCCCACAGCCAGTGTAGAAAATGGACTTGTTACTAAAGCTGTTGGACTTAAACCATTTCAGGAACAGAACAGGCTATCAGGACTACCTACACTTTCCAGGATAAATGTCTGTTCCTGCAATACACTTGTGCAGTTTGTCAAGGAGTAAGGATTGCCATTAGGGAAAAATATTTGTTGCAATGGCTGTCAGCAGCCAATTCATCTTCCGAACACTGAAGGACCTATCCCAGGTAAGTCAGCAACAAAGCTTTTGCTGAATTCACCGAGGCCAAAATTCCACCCAAACAGTTAATCCAAATACCAAAAATAATAATAATCCTTTTCGGCTTTCTCGTATATTCAGTGGTCTAACAACAGATAAAGTCAGTGCCTGTTTTACCCTCACATGAGGCTGAATTTACTGGTTTTACCTTGTAGTAATACTGAAAGCTGCATTTGTTAAGTGCCCCCTCTCACTAATGACAATGTTGACGTAACTCCATAGAAATGTTAAATCCACGTGCTGCTTGAGAGATTAATTTGCACACTGGCAGCTTTGGAGGTGCTCTCAGGGATTTAGGAAAAAGGAAACAAAAAGTGCCAACATAGCTGCAGTGTTGAAGTGGCTCCTAGCTTTTGCTGCTTGCAATGTTATTATCTTGTACAGCAACACAGAGGTACAAAAGCATCCACGTGAAATGAGAGGCATCAGGGGAATTTCATCTCATCACTGACTAATTCTGAAATTGCTGAAATTTCACTATTGAGAAACTTAGAACAAGCCAAGACACTCAGAAAGCATTAACTGTCAGATATGGACTTCTCTACGATAGAATTACTGAGATAAAAATCTGTTCTTAATGGAAATCTCTAACCATTAATCAGGCTTTGATGCCATGCCCAAAGTGTCCAACCCATGTGAATCTCTGTCAGGATCAGGTTCGGACACACACCCGAGAGACGCTGAAGGAGGCCCAGGCAATGCGGCTCTGCACTCTGCTGCTTCCCTTCGACACCCTGAGTCACATTTCAGCATCACAAATGGCAGCTCACGTGAAGGAAGGCAGAAGTCACTGGGCAGGCTGGTAGATGCAGACGTGGACTTTGCATCAACCAGGTTTTACGTGCTTTTTGGCTCAAAAAAATCCTCTATCATACCATGTACCCTCACCAGGTGTACTTGCTTGAATTCATCAGTGTTGTACAAACTAAAGACCGCTGACATTTCAAAACCATTTGTTTCTTTGATCAAATAGTTTTATAGACCTTCTTGGCCCGTATAATTATGTTTTTTAAGCTCAGAACTACTGGTAAATATTAATCTCAGCCATTTCCATACTTTTCCAGGCACCCTACTGTCAGCTGTCTCTTCACATGGGAAAGCAAAGCCTACTCAATAACTAATCCAGAAAACTCACAGAATACAGCACAGTGCTCTTAAGTACTCTGTTTGTGTAAAAAAAAAAAAAGACCTGCAGGAAAAAAAACAAACCCAACCAACAACTGAGCAAGAGAGATCACACCAACAGGCATGGCTTTAAACATACAAGCAGCCTTCTCTAAACCAAAGACAACTTCCCAATTGCGAGGATCTACTCGGGTACGTGGGATCTTGCCTCTAGTGCCAGACATACCCTCGACAGAGGCACTATGCAGCATAAAAAGCTGAGTTGTAAGAACTGTCAGCTCTTATGTAGAAGGATAACTTGGAAAAAGGATCCAAGAAGTCAGGAAGATACAGATTTGAAGGAATGCTTTTCGTTTTATACTTTTAAACGTGTCTCGTCTACTCCATTGCCTCTAACTTCTCTAAAGTATCAGTTTGGTTTTCAGCCCCTTTGACCAGTACACTTCAAGTTTTGAAAGCCAGCAAAGCACAGGATATTCAACACACTGTTGAGCAGCAGCTTGTTTAAACGTTCCTCAAAGGCTGAGTCAAAACTCCTCCCACAGGTCTGCTGAGCCTTCATATAAACTACTCCCTTATCTCCCACTTGTGATTGGCGTACATGAGTGCAACTCCAGCCATAACCACTTACTTTCCCAAACATCATGGCCTGAAATCATCTACACAACAAAACCTCACCTGTCCCCTCCAGCTGCCCTTCCCCTAAAGCCCCCAAAATCAACCATGACCTCAGCCACTCCTCAAGCATATGATTTTGTACACAATTACGCAAATACAGATTTACCCTCTTTTGCCCCATCAACCAGTCCTTCCAGCGGCACTGGCTCTTCCCATGCCCTCTTGGCTGCTGGGGCGCAGGTTTCTGCCGACTGTGGCAAAGTCTGTGCTCTGTCCCCTGTCACGGGGCGAGGCTGCTGTCCCTACTCATGTTGGGGGGTGTACCGTCACACAAAATAAACCAATGTTTGCTACTGTAGCTCATTTCTTGGGCAAATTACCCAGATACCTATCACCCCTTTTATCAAGCTGCTGTAACATGAGACTAAAACGAATTTTTGGGAGTGATGTTTTCCCCATCCACACCACCCACCTCCCCAGGTCTTGCAGTGGTTAATTTTGTAACCACTGCCAGCTCCTCTGTGGCCATGGCAGGCATTGCTCACTCCCCCTCATTCCAAAAACAAAGGAACACGACCTTACATTGCAGCAGATGGGAGCAGCATGGAAAAACTAGAAGTTAACATTGCGAGCAGCAAAAGCTAGGTACAATGCTCTGTGTACGCACCCATACACAGAACTAACTATCCTGGAGGCTCACAGCAGGAAAAAAAAAAAAAAATACTGTTTGCTTTGCCCTACTTTAACGTATCTGCCAAAGGTTAAGAATCATACACTTTCATAATCACCAAGCATATGAATAAAGTTGAGAAAAACAAACTGATGTAAACTCCAGTTTGATTATTGGTGACATGCCTAGAGCTACAGAAGAACATAGCCATTTTACTCACCCGAGGACCTCTCTTTCCTGATGGACCAGGTAAACCTGGAGGACCTGGAGGACCCTGGTGATAGAAAATCACAACAATTCAGGCTAAAACCTGATAAAAAGAGAGTATCACGTCTGAATCACACCAGTTCTTCTAACTGATAACTTTCTGCTTATGCAGACCTTCTCAACTTGAAAACCAACTCCCAAACTACAGGCACGTGTGTTTTTAATCTGGCTCCAAATCAGATTTCTGTTTAGAATGTATCTTATGTCAGAGGAATTGGAGCTAACAATCTAGATAGTAATACAAATACACTTAAGTAAAAGTTAAAGAGAGAAGAGATCAGTTCAAGGATTAGAAACAAGCAACAGCAGTATATTTCAAAACTAAGAACAGAGACTAATTAAGCCTTTTTAATAAGCATGCTGGCACGCCAAACACATTTTAGAAAAGTCGGGAGTAACTGTGAAAAAATGACATACCACCTCACAGAAAAGACAGACATAAAATAGAAGAAAATAAACGTGGACAAATGATTGTTCAGTTTCCTGTTAAAAGCTTCTCATAAGAATAACTGGTAGCATGTTTGCCCTTGCATATAATGAATAACATTCTCTTTATAGCAAATGCAGAGTTTAAAAAAACGCTAGTATATAACCAGATGTATCTTTGGCAAATAAATTAGATTATTAGTCACTATAAGAATATTAGACAGCATACTACCCTCTGTATATCTACTTGTTTTGATGATAGAAACCTTCCCTTTTCTGTATGTGATTGCTGTTCACATTCAAAGCCCCAGGATCTACTTCATTGTACTCAAATACGAATCATAGCTCTAGACTAAAATCTGTGCTAATTTGTATTATAATTCATCTATCACACGTGAGCCTAAGGAGACAAAGGCGAATTCAGCTCCCATCCAAATGCCAGCACAGCGAGTCCCAGCTTTAACAGAAACCAAGTACTCCCACCCCAAGAGAAGATGTGCATCAATAAAGTCAGACATCATGAAGGAGGTCAGTCGATGATAGTAGGAAGGGATTCAGCTTGCACTTTCACCCAGGCTTCCCCACAGTCCTGTGTTCTGTATACGCTACAGCCTCTCAACTGAGGCACCAGGCAAAACATCGAGTATCACACTGTCCATCACCAAACAACACCACTGAAAGCTGGCAGGGATACCAGGAAAATCCAAAGGGCAACTATGGTGACTGAAATGGTCAACTTGCAGGCTTCGCGAAAAAGGGGGNATTAGCAACCAACAAATCATTTTATTAAGACAGAAGTTGCATTTTTAAACACCTAAAGTTTTGTGGAAATAATATTTCTTTTTCTTGGAAAGATAGTGTCACTGGCAGAGAAGATAGTGCTGGTTATGGACTTATTGTCACGCCAATTACATTCATTTGGCCAAAATACAGACCATTTTGGATGAATTTGGGAAAAACACTGTTGTTCTGAGGAAGAAAAAATGTTTCCTCTCCAATTAATCATAATAACCTTAGGAGTCTAATTATAGTGCAACTGCCTGTTTGTAGTTGGGAATATTTATATGTCCATACACACTGCATTAAGCTATGCTGAAACCCATACTCTGCTTCTCCCTCTCTGTGTAATTTAGAAGACATAAATCTGTGTAACAGTCCTGGTCTTTAAGTCAAACTATAACATGTCATACTTTTAGCACAGGAGGTTCGCTATATCATAGAATCGTTAAGGTTGGAAGGGACCTTTAAGATCATCGAGTCCAATCATTAACCTAACCTGACAAAACCACTTCTAAACCATATCCCCAGGTACCACGTCTACCCCTTTTTTTAAACACCTCCAGGGATGGCAAAGCCACCACCTCCCTGGGCAGCCTATTCCAACGCTGGATAACCCTTTCAGTGAAAAATTTTTTTCCTAATATCCAACCTAAACCTCCCCTGGCTTAACTTGAACCCATTTCCTCCTGTCTTGTCACTTGTCACTAGGGAGAAGAGGTCAGTCCCCATCTCTCTACAACCTCCTTTCAGGTACTTGTAGAGAGTGATAAGGTCTCCCCTCAGCCTCCTCTTCTCCAGGCTAAACAGCCCCAGTTCCCTCCATTGTTCCTCATAAGACTTGTCCCCCAGACCCCTCACCAGCTTTGTTGCCCTTCTCTGGACACGCTCCAGCACCTCAATGTCTTTACAGTAGTGAGGGGCCCAGAACTGAACACAGCACTCGAGGTGGGGTCCCACCAGTGCCGAGTACAGGGGCATGATCACTTCCCGAGTCCTGATGGCCACACTATTCCTGATGCAGGCCAGACTTATTCACCCTGATTGCATAAATGCTCACTAGCATCCTCATATTTTTCTAAATTAAAAAGACCCCGTGTTTAATAACAAAACAAAAAAAAAAATGCAGCAGATAGGCCTGGAGAGCTCGTGTCCTGGCATTCTTGTCCAGGTCCAAAAATGCATCTGAAATGGCACAGAGAGCTCCCACCCTGCCACTGCTGAAGTAGTATGCTTTCCAATATCATGTCCTTTCAAATCGTAAGCCGAGATGCACTTTTCTTAGAAAATTATCCTGGGACTACAAAGGGAAACATATTATATGTTTTAAGTAAAATAGTTGCAACTAGTGTGCATTATTTTGTGATTTGCGGTACAAAGTTCTTCTATAGCCCTCTTTCAGACACTTTCTACATTTCCATAAGAGTACATTAATAGCCAACCGCCACCATTTTCCTAATAGAAATCTTAATAAGTATTTAAGATCCCTGAACTTTGCTGATGATTTCTTCAATGAGGGCAGCAAGAACATTTTCCCCTATATGAAATTTTTAAATTTTTTAAATTTTTGTTTAAATTGGTGCTTACTTCCCTTGGGAAAAAAAAACACACCAAACCCAACCCCCTCTCACTCTCTCACTTCGATTACATTAATTCATAAGTAATTACCTCTCTTCATCTAAAAATCACAAAAAGAAAAAAAAAAATCTAACCACAACCAAGCCCTCAGCAACCCCTAAAAGAAGCAGTAAAATATATTTTGAATTATGCAGCCACAGATGAATACTGTTTTCCCAAGGCTTTCTAAAACAAAGTCAATGATTGTAGGTGAAGTCTCTGATTAACAATAATAAGCAATTAGCACCAGCAATCCAGGTGCTTGATTAAAGTATTAACAAGGACTGTCCTTAACCAGCGTACATTACTCCTTAACCTCCAGCTCAGACTCCTCCCTGCAACTCAAACATCATCTCTGCTGACAGCAGACTTAGTAGAGCACACGTAAGTCTTCTGGAAATGCTTTTCCGACTAGTTGTAAGAAGTAGTTCTACCCTATGTACTCCTTCAACCTGTGTAAGCAACTACAACTTCAAATCAGCATGTCCATTTTTATACTAGCTAGGAAGCTATTTATGCCGCTTACGAACCACGTAAGCCACAGAAGTCAACATCTGAGAGTGAGCGAATCTCTCTTAAACCGAGGAATTAGTCATTTGTTTGAATAGCTTATCCTCCAACTACTGGAAAGAGTACTTAAACAAACCTGAAGCAATTAAAAGTGTTAACGTGGGGGTTTTTGCATTTGGCATTTTAACTATCAACAAATAAACTTTGTAAATATTACTGATGCAAATTTAAAATTCATTTATTTAATAAGATCAGTTTGCTCAAAACAGATCACACGTACCTTAAGAAAGGTACTACAGTTTACTGTCCTTAGGAATTGTAAAAATTTCATTTAGCTATTGAGGAGAGAAGCTCAAGAGCCACATCCTCGTGGCTTAATCCTGAAACAGCACAAGTAGATGCTACTCTCCCAGAAGTTTTCACCACCTTTCAAACGGTTGTTGGGATGAATGTAATGGTGAAGTTTCACAGACATTTTCTAGGATACTGAAGGCCTTCTATGGATGCATGTGTTTTAAACTTGCCCTACACCAGAAGTAATAGGAAGCATTTCATTTACATATAGCAAGCCCCTAAGATTTCAGATGCACAGTGGTAAATTCTACATTAAGTAGTTAAAACTTCTGCACAGGCATACCTGATCCTATTGCTATTCAATAACCTTCAGTGAATACGATTTAGGAATCTTTAAAAGCCATTTCACTACATCCCAATCACTCAACCTCAGCTCACCTCAAGCACTTTTTTAAAAGGCTAAATTGAAGAAACTTATGAGTTTAATGCCTGATCCATAAAATACCCAAGGCAGATAGTCCTTCAGCAAAACAAAAAACCCATGAATATTTCTGCACATCATCACCAAAATACCTGAAATACAGCAGGGATGTAGACATAAACATCAAACTCCAAACCTCTTCTAAAAAAACTCTCCACAAAAGGAAATTCCACTTTTAACATTGCCAGTATCACTTGTTCTATTGTGCAGGCATCACTCTGATTAGCTATGTTTTCCTTATGTCCCACCGAAAATTTCCTGCTCTGTCTTGCCATACTTTCTGTGAACAGAAAAAAAGAGTGTCTTTATGAGCTCAGCCTTTGCAGAACTGTAACATTCATCCCTTACTTTCATTACACTTTTGTTTTAACCTTTGCTCAGAATCATGTTTTCTATAACTGCACCACCGTTACTGCAACCTTCTGCAATCCTTCCAGTCTGTCTACATCCTTTTTAAAGCTCATCAACCAAAACTGAGGACACTTCTCCAAACTGCAGCCTCAGCATACCCAAACCAGAAGAAAAATAGCCTGCCTGTGATACTCGCTACTCCTGGTAACGTATCAAGCATCACAGCGGTAAGATGCGTTTATTCTCTAGCGCACTATAACATCACTCTGTCACCCTCATAAGACTGCCTAACCAATCACTACCCCATCCTCTACTTCTACCTTTACTTTCTGTACTATTGCACGAAGTTTCATCCCACCAGTTTTAGACCACCTGGAATTCTGATTCTGTCACTCAATTCTTTTACCTACTCCTAGCGTGCTTTGTCTACCTTTTTAAAGCATATTGCTTCATACAGAAATAAATTTAATTACTGAGCAACAAAGATCTTACCAAACACGAATATCCACCTATTTTTTTCTTCTTGCTTATTTACATTTCACTGGAAATGATAAAAAAAAAAAATAAAAAATGCACAGTTCACTTTCCAAATGCCCTAGAGCAGGCAGTCACTTGTGTATGATTAACCTCCTTTCTTTACAGCTGTGGAAGTTTTTCCTTTTCTTTGTCGAGAACTCCTACAACAGCCAAAGCAATGTCATCAACACCAGAGGAATATATATACAGCTTTGGGTTATGGGTTAAAGCTTTTCAATATTATTGCGCAGAAGATAGCAAAACCGCATCCATTTCAGGTAAATATTTAAACGTTTCATTTAATTCAAGACTAACGTTATCTTTTTCCTACTAAAAATAAAACAGCAAGAATCTTAAGGTTTTATCTGAATCAGCCGATACTGAGATAGATTTCTCAGGCCAGGCAGGGAAATGTGAGGGTTACCTGCAGAGCTAAAAATGCACGAATGTCACTAACTGCCCAATATATCCCCTGGGGCCAGGGAGAGCCTCAGCAAGCAATTCTGTTTGACTGAGAAATAAGCTAACGGTGAAATAAGCTAAAGTGTGAAAGGGTAACTAAGAGTAAAATAAGTGAAATAAGCTAAGAGTGAAAGGGTAGCTGATGCTACCCTTACTGCTACTTCTTTAGCACCTCATTTAGGATCTCTGAACTGCCCTCTCTCAGGGTTCTCACTCTCACACCTCTGGGTTGGAAGAGGGGCATCTCATCCAGGATTTAATTCTGCCTAATGCAGGGCTTGCATTTCCCCTTCCTCCTGGCAATATCTCCAGACCACTTCTCCTTACCAACTAAGGAACACCACCTTGTGGTCTTCCACTATTTCTCCTCCTGGCTGAGTGTCTTCATAATTCAGAAAGCTTTTCCAATAGGGAAAGCTTATTCCTAGCTCATTTGTCAGGGGAAGCCAAATCCTGTGCAGATAGTCCTGCAGATGCAGTTACCTACCAGTAAGTAACCTAAATCAATTCTTCACCTCACATCAACCCCTCCTTCTACCAGTGTGGGACTACGTATCATGTTACCACAAACTGCTTTAGGACTGTGCAATGAATATCAGTTTGAAAGTTAAGCAGTTCAAAATACACACCAGATTTATTTATTTTTTTATTGCTTATACAGTGCCAACAGCCGCTGCAACACAAAAAGGAGTGGCTCTCACATGAATCAAGCAGCTTTCCCTCTAAACTAGTAGTTCAGAAGACAACACTGTTTCACTTTAAACTCACTTCATATTTTTGTAGGGGATTTTGGTCATTACGACTACTAGAATTTTAATCAGGGTCTTAATAGTTTTGAAGAAATAGGTGCCCTTTTCCATATGCTATCCATAAATGAAAGCCTCAATTCTAGAGCCCTGCTTTGCAGCAGTGGGTGAATTCCACAGCTGTAGGATCATGGAATACAAGGGGCCTAACGATACAAGGCAAGAATCAGTTTGGTAGATGATTAAAAGCTAAAACGAAGCTGAGGAGTGTAAGAACCACAAAAGCTGGTTCTTGCCTGTCAACTCCAATACAACAAACGATTTCTGTGTTAAAATCTTGAAAGAAGATTCAAACCAAACACAATATAATGAAAGAAGAAAAAAAAAAGGGGGGGGTGTCATGCCTCATCGGGATTTTTTTGCTGCAAGGGAAGTTTGCAAGTTCCTCAGTGTTGCTTTTTTAAGATCCCCATTGATAATCTCTATGGGTACTTATGTATTAAAGTGGTGGAGTCACACATATAAAAGCTGGATTATGTCTGGTCTTCTCTGCATGGGTGTTCTAGACTGAGAAAGCAAACCAAGATCAACTCTTCAAGTCTGAGGCCAACAACAGTGGCAGGTACTGTACCACGCAGCCGCCATGGATCACCATTCTCTACAAAAGCTTGTATGGACAAGGCCATGCAGAGACCTCTTCTCCCTTTGGCATCAACCTCTCTTGCAGCACAATGCTTTAGCTCTGCCTCTGCTCCAGTGGGTGCTGCTGGCCCCTTCAGCCAAACTAGTGCCCACAAAGGTCTAGGTTAACATCCCAGTTCTGCCACAGATCTCCAAGACCTTGGACATGTTATTCAAATCCTGACCCAGCAAAACACTTCAGCACAAATGCACCATATTCATTGCCACAGGCTATACCAAACCCCAGGCCTGCTCTAACTGCTTTCCTAGACGAGACAAACTTGTGTCCCTAGTCTTTAAAAGAGGCACAGAAAATGGTACTACAGACATCTTTGAACTCTTCAAATCAGCTGTCATCTTTGACATTGTATGTACTGTGTCTGTCTAGAAAAAAATCAAAGCATTACTAAGAAACTCCAAGCAAATGCAAACAACCAACGGAATTATCAGCAGCGATTTCTGCGCCATGTAAAAAAAGAATGGATTTAACTTTCTTGGCTTTAACTGACTGAAATCACAATGTACAAGATACATGCTGAAATTAAAAGCTTCCATTAGCAGTTACTGAATGTCCTAAATGTTCCAAAAATGGAAATTAACCTCATGTTGATGACAACTACATACTTAGTGATATGTCCCCATAAATACTATTGTAATGACAAAAAGAGAAAAAAAGACTGACCTCACATTCAAGAGATATTAAGCAAGAGCACCCCTAGACTAATGCAAATTACTTGTTTACACATTTTTCAATTGTGTAACAAATCCTTTTGCATCTGAATCCTGTTTAGAGTAAAAATTGAACTTTTAAATAGGTTTTCAGTTGCTAACCACCTTAAGAAAAAATATTTCAGTGCTGAAAGAATACACACAATAAGTTTATGGTAATGTTCAAACATATATATATTAGGAGCTGCTTAACACATATCAAATTGCTTTCCAGTAATAACCACACAAATGCACAACACTGCCGCNGAAAGAGGAGCAAGTGGAATTATCTACTCTATGCTATGGTTTAAAAATTTTATCCAAAAACTCAAACAAGCACTATCATATTTCCCATGCTAAGCAGGAACTGCTGTTCTTTCTTGTCTATAACTTCATATATATTGCTCCCATTTTTATGTATTAAAAAGTTTATGAGCCTTGTGCCCACAATAAGAAAGGACAAATGGGTTACTATTAAAAGCACTACTATGCATTTGCAATTGTTTCAGCGATCACTTACCCCATGAACTGAAAAAATGCCACAAAATCTTGTAAGACTGTTCTAAAAAAAATCATTTTGCATGCAGGTTTGCATGACCCCATAACCTTGGGTTACGAATGGTTTTACCAGTCTAGATTCTGCAGCTGGTCTCCTTCTACAACTATGAATTTTAATAGCGTGGCTCAAGGGAGAAAACTATATCAGTCTTCCAAAGAACCTGGTTGTTCTTTTTATGAATCAGTGTCTAAATTTGCGTACTGTATTACTGAATTTATCCTGTAATTTTATTAAGTGAGCAGTCTCCATAATTAGCAGTTGCAAACATCTGGCTGCATTTCAAATTTTAAAGAAGTCTGGGTTGCCTACCACTTCACCAGAACGTCTTCAATGTCTTTGTATTCTGCCAGCAAATAAAAATATACCACACTTACACCAAAATTACATGCGGGAAAGAGACATACTTAAGGCAGACAAACATTTGTACAGTAGAGGCGGGAGAAGGTGCAGTCGCAGCTTTGGCATGCTTTGCAAGGTTTCTTTCAAAGCCTCTGTTAAACGTATGTTGCTGCATTATAGTAATAAGAGTAGTAAAGATAACTTACAGGAGGTCCAGTTTCCCCCTTTGGACCTCTGACACTTCCCATTTCAAACATTTTGTCAAGATCTTCATAGTCATAAGCATAATTATCAATACCAATTTCATAACTGTTTTCCATGTGATAACTCTCATCAACACCTTCCTGCCCTGGACTGAGTTGGTTATCCAGAGAGAGGTCGGCAGGCAAACTGTACAGGGTTGTGTTGAAGATTTGCTGTTCCTTGCTTGGTTCATCTAAATGCTGTTTTGTTTTGTCCATTCCCTTGCTTTTAGTTTTACTCTGTTTTACTGGGGAGATCAGAGAAGGCTCACTTTGTCTGCCTGTGTCTTCTGTGGTATTATCTAAAGTATTTGGATATGATCCTGGAGGGTTTTTAGTGATGTTTCTTCTTTTGCTCGTCTCCTGTTGAGGCAGATTGACGTTCTCCTGGAGTTCTGTTTCAGGCCAAGCTTCCAGCAACAGAGGTTTGGCCTCTGCAAACTCCGATGCAGAGACATTTCTTGACTCAAAGTATTCTGGTAGAGAGCGAATCCAAGCAATGTTGGAAACAGGAATGTTTGATGCTTCTTTCCTTCTATAAGCTGATATAGCTTCTGACTGTTTTTTCTCATCAATCATCACGTTTGAAAAAACATCCAGCCCATCTGACACACGTGGAGCTCCTTGCACAGATCGATACGTTTCAGCCTGGCGACACTGCTGTTTCACATATTTACAATAATTTGCAGAGGCTTCTGCAGAGGGAATAATATCTAGCTGACATATAACTCCTTCAAAGCTGACAGAGTGAGAGTTCATCCTTCCCAGGGTAAATAAACCATCCAAGTCAAATGTCTCCACTTCAGAAAGTACTTCCCTGCTGTAGGACGTCTTTCCGCACTCAGCAAATATTGAGACAGTCTTGTCTCTAATGGCAATGGCAAATGAATGCCATTGCTCATTATGAACACTATAATCAAAGTATACGGACTGCTTCCCTCCAGTGTACACCACTACCTTTCTCGGTAGCAGCTGGACACCAAAATGCAGTCTACCTTTGTTCCTAATACTGAAAAGGAAAGCATTATTTACTCTGTAAGAGTACAGCCCAACCAATATGGTGAACTGATGCCCTAGACTTGATGGTATGACTTGAACGATGGGGGACTCAATATGCGCATCACTAGTTAGTACAACTCCTGATATGGTTAGACGAACACCCTGAGGTAACACAGATGATGATGAGGGCATTGTCGTCTCTGAGGGCTGTTGAACATCTTTCACAAGGCCTAGTTGATGAAGAACATCTATTGCTGTAAAAAGAAAAAGGCATACTGTTGATTTTGTTTACAAGCTCATAATTTCAAATCCATATAAACAAATGCACACACAGGATCTTAACAAATCTGTACTTCCCAAAGCATATATACTGCACACAGCAAGGCCATCAAATCCCTAGTGTAAGGTACACCAATCTTTCACAAAAGTCAAACAAATAATTAAAGCCACAACAAAATTTCCATCTTTAAAAAAAAAAACAAACAAACAAACACAAAAAACCACACAGAAGGGCCCACATAATGCCCATTGTAGGTTAATTCATTTATGAAACTGGAAAATCCCCATTTGCCGTCTTCAACCTTCTCACAGTAGCCAGTGAACACACTTTGTTAGTTCCTTATTTAGTTGGCTAATCCTGCTGACTCTTTGAGCAGATAATTTTTTTTTTTCCCCCACTTCAACTTTTTCTTCTGCAAAATCCCTCTGCAATAAAGCCATACTTTTCCTCTTTACCTGAAAAGTTGAAATGAAAGCATTTGAGGGGAGGGTTGCTTTATTTTTAAGAAGGGACAAGCTATTTATAATGCACTAACACCTCAGCAGAGCGACAAGAGATAGTCACTAGCTCAAAGCAAAATACAAAAAGTAAGCCTTGCCAAGGAGCTACTATGTGCCACAGAGGTAATTCAACCGGTACCTGAGAAGAATTGCTGTGCTTCCACCAGGGAGCTCTCCTCCCGCCAAGCAAGGCCCTCTGCCATTAGAGCTGGCTTCGAAGGGAATTGTTTTCCCAGTGGGATCACCCTTGATTGTATGTATCTGTGCCAAAGTCAGTCAGACTAAAAGAAAACACAGATCTTTCCAAGGGGAGATGCAACAGAGTGAGCCGCTGCCTCCTTTCCCTCCACAGTTTACTTGTTAGGGCCACAGAGGAGGCAGAAGCAGAAGCGGTGAGGAGCAAGGAAAGAGGAGAAATGTCAGGACCTAAGGGGTAGTGCTCCCATCTTCTGTCTTGTTCATCCTCCCAGCAAACGTAAGGCTGCAGCTACCCAGACAAGATATCGAACTGAGCATACTCCACAGCAGGAGACAGCAGTGGACATTAAGGAGACAGAGAAACCAGCTGTCCGGCTAATTTATGCTGATCCTATAGATTTGGCTTTGGCATGTAGAAGTCTGGATTGCAGATCTTCCTACTAGGTGGAACAGGTAGTGGTGTTTTCACTGTTGGATTCCTCTAGTGTTTTATATAACATGAGCTTTGTGCTTTAGCCCTTTCCTCAGCCTGGACCTTACAGTTATGTCCATCTTTCACCCAGCTAAATATCTTCATCTAATGGTTAGAAACACAATTATCTAGCCTCCTGATAAACTGAAATTATATCTGACCTGGGGTAAGAAAACAAAGCCACTTCCCTCTTAAAGGGTAAATAAATCAATGGTCAAAGATGACTGAATTCATTTGGTATTGCCTAAATCAGATTTAGGCATGTTGGAGTCAGTGGGCATAAAACACCTTCTTCCTTCAGGATGAATATAAAGACACCATTAGATCCTTCATGATGCAGCTGAAACAGAAACATTACACAGGCTTGAACAAGAACTAAACCACACATTCCGAGTAGTCTTCCTGTAGGGTCACAAAACAAGGCAGCACTTTTAGCATTGATTAGCAAAACCACTTGTCTGGGTGTCTGTGGAAGGTGCCACAGGAATACTGCAGAGACTGAGACAAAACGCAATCATGGAAATAAGAGACAAGAAGGTTGGGGGCTAAAACACATGACATGAGAAAAGGAACTACACTGGCTCGACCTGGAGATGGGAAGGTTTGGGGGAGTCTATTTACAATTGTCCGTTACCTGACTTGGGGTTATATGGAAAACAGAAAAAAGTCAAGGAGTAACAAGCACATGCTGCAACACAAGAAATTCCAGCTCCATACAAAAAAAAAAAACAAAAAAAACAACCAAACAAACAAAACAAACAAACAAACAAAAAAAAAAAGGCATTCTCACCTCAAAAGCGGTGAAGTGGTGGACCAGGAAGCCACAAATGTGCAGTCTCCATTCTTGGAGATTTTCAAAGCTCAACTGGACAGGACACAACAACCTGAACTAACTTGAACATTGACCCTGATCTCAGCAGGAGGTAGGACCAAATGAGTTCAAGGTACCTGTAACCTACTTTTTCCAGAAACTGAACACTGTAGTTTCCATAAACAGCACTGCCTACGATACCATCTTTTTCCCCCCCTAACTGCAACAACTGGCTGGACCTGAGCTTCAGTGAACTGCCTATATTAAAAATGACTACTAGTATCTAACTGTTCAACTGATTTAATAAGACTGACTGGGAAGAAACTGGCATTTTCCATAGCATTTAGCTGAGAGTACTTTTACTATGCCCTATGCTTTTATTAAGTAAATAAAGCTATTAAATAGCATAAGAAAAATTGGAGTAATGACAAGAAGTTAAGGATTATCTGCTATATTAAGAAAAAAGAGCAAGTGAAACAAATGCATGTTCACTCTTTTAGTGGAAAAAAGGTCTCCTTTCCCAGTCTTTCCTTTCTCTGTTTACTGAATTTATTCATAGCAAACTTTAAGAATAGACAGATGTTGGCTTAGTTTCAGTGCTAAGTTATGAAAAGAGCCTGAGATTTCCTTGAGAGCAGTTTATAAATTGGAACCAAAAGCATCAACCTGAATGCACTGTACATCTTGAAAATTAATTACACACCTTGTAGTGTTTCTAGTCATGTTTGAGATTCACAGACAGGCCAAGATTATTCTGGCGGGTAGCCAGCGCAGACAGAGGTACAGGGAAAGCATCTTTGCTGAAAGTCACGCGTGCGCCAATTTCTCAAGATGTTTTGCCTCAGAGCAATTAATTTGCTATGGCTGTATTTTTATCTGTCAAACTGATAACAGAGGTCAGGTTATAGAAGAGCTTCGAAGCACAATGCATCTGCTAATGAACCACCACACTTTCCCAGGACCCCACTCCTGCACGGTCTGCATGTAGTTACGGGGGAGAGAGCTGCACTTACATTGCCCTTGTGAAAGCTAAGCAGAAACACAGGTCCTGAGCTCTGGGCAACGCAGAGGTCTTAACACGGGCAAATAATACCCCAAGGCTGGAGACACCGCTCCAGCACTTCTGTGCACTGGCTGGGCCAGCTGACACAGAGGAATATAGCTAATAATCTAACCTAAGGTTGTGCCTAAATATCACATCCTAACCTGAAATATTTGACAAGTACTTGTATTTTAAAATATTTGTAATTATATATTTGCATTTGAAAAAAAATAATGTATGTGATCTACCCAAATTATTATAAATTGAAGTATAAACCAAAATGCTTAAACTGGCTTAAACCAGCCAATTTAAAAATGTCACTCAAGAGTATCGCTACTAAGTCTCAAACTGCAAGCAAAATTGTCGAAATTTTGGCTGCTCTGATTAGAAAACAGCACGTTGTTTAAAAATTATTAAAAAAAGGAAAAACATCTGAGAGTATGATGAAAAATATGACACATTCTCCACATTCTGCAAACAGATTTCTGCAAACAATGACAGGTCTTGAGAAAGCTAAACGCAAAGAAATGCTGTGTGAAAAATTACAGCAAAAGATTAAGTATCAACTAATTATTCCTTGCTGACTTGCTGCCTGTTAACCCACCGTCAAGCCAAATGGCTGTTCCAAACTTTTTTGGCCAGTTGCTTGATTTCTGGTCCAACATGTATTTTTATTTTAAGGCTTTCAGAAGCTCTTGGCAGTACAAAGGGTTTTGGGAGCAGGCAACCCTCTCAATTCTTCCTCTCAGCATGACAACCACTATTTTCTTTACCTATCAGTAGTCAGTTTTCTTTGTTTATCCATGTCTGCAAAACATCTGTCTTCACTTACTGTTCACTCAACCCATTAGTCCCCCAAATTGTAATGGCTCATCTTCTTGAAGGAAAAGTTGTTTTGGTTTTTTGGTGTCAAGTGCTTTCTTACTACCTTCTAGGAGGACTTTAAAAATTCACAACCTTACTGCATCATGAGGGGAGGGAAAACCTAACATGGGCTTTGGCAAAAAAATCTTCTGATCTTTGTGGCACAAAAAAAAAATCCCCAAAAGGAATTGGGGAGGGATGAGGGGGTTTAGCTGTTTAGTTGTTCCACACCCCTATTCTGTTCAGCCTCTCTTATTTATTTTCCACATTCCTCCATACTCACGACTACTCTGAAGGCAGGATATCTGGGGTGCTCTCTCCATTTCAGCAGTCCTAGTATACACATTACTTACTTTCCCTTTGCCACTATGGGTAAGGGAAAGGCAAGGGTCATGCATCAGTCAGCTCCACCGGAGCTGGAAATAGTTACTCAGCAGGTTGCCCATTTCCTAGGCGATGCTGCACCTGCAGTTGGGTAAGTTAAGATACCTGGCTGCAAGCAATGCTCTCCTGGACACCAGGCCAAGTGACTAGCGTAAGAAAGCCAACCAGATACATTGATTCTGTATGTCCTTGAACCACACTCAAAGTACTATTCCTAAAGGCTGAGGCCATATCCTTACATCTGTTTCACTGAACACAGTGAAATTTATAGCAGCCTACCAAAACGGACAATGCATAGCTTCTCAGGTAAAGCATGCACAGGCTGTCCCATCAGCTCAGCGCAGAAGGAATGTTAATTACTCTAGCTAGCATCTTCGTATTTGGCAGAATACGTTCCTGTTCCTGGACCAACTCTAAGCACTGCAAAGGAATAGTGACAGCTCTACAGGTTATATACTGAGACTGAAGAATACACTTGAGCTGCTCTTTTTTTAAGGAGGTTTCCTCAGTCTGCTGTTCTCTGAACTGCTTTTTCCAACCTTGTTTACACACTGTGCAAATAAAGCGCATGCGGGACCAAATTCACCTACAGGCAGAAAGTTGCATCAAGGTTGAATGCATTAGTTTGATCCCAAGCAAGCACTTAAAGAAAATAAAGTTGCGTACGGGATCTGTGCACGGAGGGTGGAGTGGAGTTTGCATTCAATACAGCTTCTCATATGGCTATCTAGAAATACTGTTGAGAAATAAAAATTATAATAAAAGAAAAAAGAGTACGAAGACTCCTTCGTCTGCTGGTGAAAAAATATGAAAATAAGCAAGTATAAGCATGTCAAGACTGGAGGCTTTACCCCATTTCTGCAAAAGCTCTGTGCATGAAGTGCTCTCAACTGAGAGGCAAATAAGCATCAGACTGTATCCACTCCCCCGTGCCACTGCCGCCCCCAGTCCTGCAGCCTTCACAGTCCTCACCTGAATTTTCATTAGAAAAGCAACTCTCAGGCTGAAGCACATGAGAAGTGAGAGAAATCGCTTATTTCTTTGCCGTCGAGGAGGGTGGGCTGGGGGGATGAAGACAAACCATTGCTGCAGACCAGTCTCTGGCATCCCTCACCGCCTCCCGCTACACCGGGAAAGTGCAAACTGCCTCCCTAAACCAGCCTCTCCCTTTCCATCCCTGCAGGCCTGGAGCAGGGCAGGCCACACACATCTATGGGTGCTGCCCCTCCTCTGATGAGAGCTTGGCTTGGCTATCAGAAAAATCCAGGAAAATCCCATCATCACGAAAGCGTATGTCCCCCATTGAGCTGAACATGAGGGGAAAAAAAACAAAAAAACACCCAAAACACAACAACAACCAATCTTACCAGGCAAACAACTAACAGAAAGCAAAACTACAATGAGGACTGGGGGGGGGAGAGAAACAAAAANAGTTGCAAGGAACAATGAGAAGGAAAAAGGCATTGGTGAGAAAAATGGTGGGTGGCTGCCAAGATGTCCCACAGGGCTCTAGCAAAACGTTATCAGGAATGAGTCTTGCCTTAAACATGCAACCCAGCCGTTTGTGAATATTGAACGGCCGAGTATTCGCAGTTAACGTACCTGCCAGCCAAGGATGACCTATTTCTTGCTTCACCTGTATGGTGAAGGATTATGGCAGAGAACTGATACTGCCACTCTCCAGGCAGATAAGAAATGACTAAATGGCACGTTAGCCTCCACCGCTTCAGGACTCTAATATTCCCACTGCGGTCTCTAGTGCAAGCTGCACATCTGGTGCAGTTATAACAGCTGGCAGATCAAAAAAGAAACTAAAAAACAAGACAACCCTATTTCCTCACTAACATCTGCATCTGAACGCAATACCAAATGAATACACAATTTCACTTTTTGCTTTAATGATGCCAGCCTAGACTGAGCCTTTATTATATGCAGTGGCTTGCTTGCATAGCCCTAAGTGCAAAGGTAACTCAAGTCATAGCTTGCCACCCCCAAGGACACCCACTTGCAGTGAAGGCACAATCAAAGCCTTTTCACTGTACAAGGCTTCTCTTTTATGAAGAGCTTGCTTAAATATGTAAGCAATTTCATAGAGAGAAAGTCTGAGTAATTTTAAAAAGGTCATCTTTTCCAAACTGGTTGCTTTAAACTTTTGCTCTCATTGTGCTGTAGCTGGTATTTTCCTTAATTCACCATCAAGGAACTGAACCTAAGGTCACTAGTAACAACAGCCCACTTACTCTTTTAATCTAGTTACAGATTATGCAAATATCCTGTTATAAAAAAAAAGCATTCTCACCTTGTTTGGGTACTTGTGCAACACCCACTGCTATACATATTGCAATTAAAAGGAGAGTTTTCCTAAAAGGGAAAGAAAGAAAAGAACTTGTGAGAAAACATCTAAAGTTTCAGAACTCCCAGGAATTAGAAGCTTGATTCAGTGTCCAAAGTCAATGGCAGGATACCATTGACTTCAGCAAGTCCTGGATCAAAGCCATCACATTGTACAACTTCCCACTAATGCTGAGAAGGCATTTTACACAAAGATCAAGGATTATGTATGCCCTCATACATAGTACATATATTTTACACTGGCTTTTATTAATAAAGTAACTGCATCTGGTTTACATTTTCTTGCAGCAGCCTTCAAATATGAATGCTGCTATGTAGTAAATGTCTTCCTGGAAAGAAAAAAAAAAAGTTACTGTAAAGAAACTATACAACAAAAGACAAGTTAATGCCGATAGAGATCATTAGACACTTTTGTCCCAGTGTAGCTGCTATCAGTCTTGTCACTATATCACATCATTTTACCATAAATTAAAACATTGTGTCACGGTTCTGTTCTGTATGATAAAATTTTGTCATGCTACAAACGAGACATGCTCTTCACAAAAAGTAAAAACATCCCATTACATTTTGAGTTAAAACTTCACGCTTAGATAGAAGAGTGCAATACTGATAGGTACCATAGGCTCACCGATTGCAACAAACGTATAAGGTTGATAAGGATTATGTGCTCAAAATTTGCTTTGAATGAAGACACCGTTGGCAAAGCGTTGGGCAAAGAAAATGTTTTTACCATGGTTAAAAACAGACTGCTATTTTTTAATCAGTTATCATATTAGAACCTAATCACACTCTTATCTGTGACTAAGTCTTGTAATAAATGAGAAATGTATTTTCTGTTAACATTGGACATCCAGGCACAGAAACAGACGTATTAATAACAGTACCCCCTATCTATTTAGTGATAAGAAGAAATATTTTTAAAATATCATAAATATAATTCTGATACTGACTACCCAAGTCCCACTCAAGCCTCAGCTCGGCCCTCTTGCTCATTAACATGTAACCTCACTGACTTTTCATAATATTAAACGTTAGACCTACTAAAAGCGTTTGCTGGACCATGCCAGAGAGCACTTCATTATCCGGAATAAAGAGTACTTGAAAGTAACACAGTTGCAACTAAACACCTGTAATTTCAATATGATGTAGCTTTGCCAGCTGATTAGTCGGGTTTGAACAGCCTAAAGAGTTCAGGAAGAAAACCGCACCACTTCATACAGGAACATGAGGTTCAGAGGCCAACAACAGACAAGTTCCTTCCACTGAGCGTTCACTGCCAGGTTACCTTCAGCTTAGAGCATAACAAATGTATAAACCAAGTATTAGTATTGCTACAACTGCAAGACATTATGTTATGATTTAAATATTTTTTGTATATGTATATACACACGTGAATTGATTTTTCACCGATACTGTTCTACGGATATACAAGCGTTTCAGAAACATCCAAGTGTATGAGAATCACAAAAGAAAAAAAAAAATCTGCTTTTATGACTCAATTTGGTCAGTGAAATAAAGAGTCACAATTCATTGACCTAGCAGAAGATGGGTTTGATTACTTACTGTCCTTCCACTTAGGCAGTTTTACTGTGGGGTTTCACCCCAGTTTTCAAAGTAAGTTCCCCTTAGGAGAAGGACGTACATACAGCTGGTGCCACTGCTTCTCGCGGGTCCCCTCCCCAGGCCAGGCCAGTCCAACCCAAGCAGCAGGTAGCTCTCAACCACCCCCTTCCCAAGCTCAGCCAAACAAAACCCAGTGGCTGAGTCTTCCCCCGATTCCTGCAATGAGGAAAGACACCCATGGCAAATGCTGGGAGGGAAAATGAAGCATTATAGACCCAACCAATTCCCGTTCTTTACGGATGTGTTGGTTCAAACAATAATTTTAAAAAGTGCACTATCCACCACCCCTGACTCTCCAGCTGGCAAACCCCTCTGTTTTCCTTTCCTCTTCCAGATGATCTCTGACCTGGACTGAATTCACAAATTGCCACACTGATTTTCAGGCAAAGCACTTATTTAAACAGGATTTCAAATTACAGGGGCAGGGAAGAGAAGCTGTATGAAATTAAACTAAACATATTTTTCCTGCTATGATACATCTTAAAGAATCTCCTGCAGCATTCTTCAAAACATCTGCTCGAAGTTTTCAAAGCAATTAAGTGGGCTGGATCTTGGACAAAATTAGGTCCGTTGGTTATGAACCTACATGTGGATTTGCATATTGTGAGAGCTTAAGTTTTGGCAATCAGAACAAATGCATAATTTAAGGAACAGTAAGGCATGATAATAGCAGTATTTTGTCATTGGTATCACCACTGTAAAACTGTAGATACATCATGTTTCTTTCAAGAAAATGCACATAATATATAGGATATTCAAAAATACGCGTCGTTGCTCCGGTTCTGATCACAGAAGGGAGAGGGGTGGAAACTACGCCTTATAAATCCCTACATGCTTGTAAGGGCATGTTTTTCAGTTAACCACTGCAGTCCCCAGCTATTCCTTTCTTCAGGCTTACTTCTGCTGCAGCCATGAAACATCTACCACAGTTCTGCCACTCCTGCAGAAGACCTAATATTGACTGTTGTCCAAACAGCAGATCAGCTATGGGATGCTAAGTTCTTTATTTTTTTTTCAGCTCTGAAGACCAGAATTCAAGTTCTGGTGTTATTTCACAAGTAAAGAGTTTCTGTGTCACACAATGCATCATCTTTTGATCTAAGGAGAAGCTCAGCGACAGGGGATTAGCTGTGTTAGGAAGAAAGTCCATGCATTGCAATGCATCAGCTAAAACTCAGGACAACTATTTATTTATTTGACTTTTACAGGCGCAAAATGGATCCACAATTAAAAACAGTATTGGAAATTTTAGTTAACTTTGAAGTCAGGATGCTCAAAGAACCCCAGAGCTCAAAATGCAAAGATGATGACTCTTAACATTTGAAGCAACAGAAGAAAAAAGAAACAAGAAACAACAGCGTCTTCCACAACATCAGCCAGGGACAAGCTGTGTGTCAGGTATCTGCCTCCGTCACCTCCCAGCAAGTGTTGTAGGAAGGCAAGGAATTCCAAAATGCTCCCAGGGCTGTAAATTACATGGATGTAACTGGATATACAGAAACATTTAGTGCGAGGTAAAGACAAATGTCTGGCTTACACAGTACTCTCCCGTTAATGTCAAGAACAGATGAGCGATCAACTAAGAGGAAAAACAGGGACCAGAGACAACCATAGGGCTGGAGGTCCCCTAATGCGTGGGAAAAAGTTAGTCTTCCTTCTACCTTTTTTCACAAGTAAAACTTTTTGTAAATGAAACCATGTGCAACCTAAAGTGAAGTTGTACACGGGAGCCCTCCGTGGCTGAAGAGGAAAAAATGAAATTCCATCCTTCTGAGAGAATCTGTTCACGCAAACCCTCCCCTCTTGGTCAAAATCACTACTCTCTGCATTAAAAGCTGCGGAGCAGCCAGTGCTCAGTCTCCATTCTCACACAAGCACTGCCACTAAGCCACCAAGCTCCCTGCTCTGTGACACCTACGTGGCTTGATCCATCGTCTGCCACAGCTGCAAGGAACAAAGCAAGCAGCATGCAGAAACCCTGAACCGCCTGCCTTAGCTGAGCCCAGAGCTCTTGAGGAGACTTGCCCTGTTGGGACACAACAATAGAAAAATGCAAAAGCATATGACTGGGAGACTCCAAGTGATTAGAATGCTGGCTGTTTTTCCCCCTATAACATCACACATGAAGCTGTTCCAATATCCCTTGGCTACGTCCTGCCCTAGAGTCTAGGTATCTCCTGAGCTTCCTCCTCTCCTCCTGCCTTTTCATCCTCTCTCCTCTTTTACATGCAAGCACAAGCTGAGGGCAACTATATAATTGTTCGGAGGAAGGCACTATCAGATGTGGTTGAGCTATTCTACCCCTTAAAATAAGCTTATCTTTCTGGTAATCTTTAACATCTTGTGACTGTTTGCCTCTTCCTACGAATGGACAGCAACTATCCGTGTTTATTTTTTTTCGTTAAGGATGACAGACGAATGAGGAAACTGATAAGCTTCAAAGCAAGTTGTGGCAAGCAATGATGCAGAATTCCACCCTCCAAAGACTATTCAGCGGTGTAGAGAGCTCAGGTTTGGTCAGTGCACAGCGGTGCAGGGTAACAGTATCCTTTTTATTCCAGGCTAGTTTCCTAAACTTCAGTTTTAAAGGAAGAAATACCACTAGCTGACAGCTAGAGAAGGCAGGAAACCTGCTCCCAGTGTAACTGGCACAGGTGCAGAACACACTAAACTCGAGGGCTGCAATCAACCCTCCACCCATCAGTGATGGTGGTTTAATACCAGCACCTGCCCCACATGCATTACTTCATTAGATCTCCGAGGACTGCTGAGGAGAATGGCACAGTCCGTGTCCATCAAGCCCGAGAAGAGCTTTGGGAAAGGTGATAGTATCTTGTGGACAGAGATGCCCTGGACTTCTCAAAGTTCCCAAGCTGTTAAAAAACATACCTTTCAAGATTTGAAAAGACAGACATCATCTTTTGCTGCTATAATGACATTAGCCAGCAGGGCCAGTGCTGCTTCCAAGTTTGAAGAGACTCACGATCAACATAGTTTGAAGGGACCCAACAACCTCCACAGCCTCTCCCAGGTGGGAGTTGCATACCCTTTGGGCACGGATGCCACTGTGCATCTAACCAGAGAGGGGGAAATTTCTGGATCCTTTGCCACAGGTTCACAATTTGAAAGAAGGGGAAAAAGGGAGACACACAAGATAAGGTAACAGGCAGAGGATCAAAAAGTGTGTTCCTCTTTCCTCCTGATCAGTGGCCCAAGAGGAGTCCTACAACAGTGCCGTGCTTCAGAGAAAGGAAACCCCCTGCCTGGTGGCCCAGCCACTCTCCGGGCAGCCATTTGGCTTACGATGAGAAACTACCACATCCAGAAGAACAGTCAACTGTTTAGTACTTCCAAAAGGAGAAAATTTAATTTAAACGGTGTGATTTTAGAACCATTTTATAAGCATGTTCCTGATTTTTTTTTTTACACTGGCTCTGGCCAGAGTACACCATGCATTAAGGCACAAGTAAACAGCTGAAATTCCCTTTCCTGTGAAATACTCTCTTCTTTCAAGGTTTGTCTCCATGTATCTTGTAGATTACTATTCAAACATTCTAAAACTCAGCACTTGCAAGAGACAAAGGGAGCGGGAGGCCATTCATGTTTTAAAATTAAATACTCTGTCAACAAATTTGGTGAGATATTTAGGAGTCATGGAGCTGTAGGAGCATTACTTATTTGACCTGCAAAGGCACCCCTATACAGGTAGCAGGTCTGCCCTAACAGCATTTCCACAAAAAGGTGGTCTAGGTTGCAAGGGATTGGCTGGTTTCATATATGTTAAGGAAACCCGATCCTTTTGTGAAGACTTCCGATTTCTTAACACAGGCAAGCAACCAGGTTGCTTTCTCTCTAGTCGAGTAAATTAGGTAAACAAGAGGAATTCTGTCCATAAAGAAGCATATGGATATATATGCTGAAGCCCTCTCAGATTTTGAGCTTGGGTAAACTGCGTCTGTACTACCTCACTGTCATTCAATTTATGTTTCTCTATCAGCAATATTCCTTCACAGACATCAAGTAGAACTCTTTTTTAAATTGCACTCGGACAATTCCTAAAGAAGTCCCACAGACACAGCCATTAAACACGGAGACCTCCCGGGAATGCCACCTTCAGGCAGCCACCTAACTGCCCATAAGCATTCAAGCACAGATTATACACCAGGCATGCCCGAGCAGCATAATCCTCACTCCAACACAAAACAAATCCTTCTCTGTCCTGCTCAGAGCACCCAGGAAACTTCATTTAAGCCATAGCTAGAATAAAATAAGCACTTTACAAAAAAGAGCCACGTAGGAGTAATCTCTATAACATCATTACAGCTATCAAAAGCTCACAATCATCTTGCCCAGGCTGCTTTTAGGCAAACTATAGAGGAGAGCGGAGCTCTGCCTTTGCATCACTGATGACCGTGCATTGGAAATACCTAAGCCTACTGCACGGGCATGTAAGCACAGGGTACCTCACCTGCTCATCTCCGTTATTACGAGAGTAGCTTCAGCTCTTAGATGTAAATTCTGCGGGTTTTGTTTGTTCGCTTCAGTTTAACAGCTAGGTACCAACAGGGAGGACGAGCAGCCGGGTTACCGGTGGGTGCAGAGGCACCCTCTCCCCCAGGACCCCCCTCTCCCCCTCGGGGAGCGGAGGTGCACCGGCTCTCGGGTCAGGCTGCCCCCGCTCCCCGGGTCGGGGACACACACACCCGCGTAACCCTCCCCGGGCCGGGCTCCCCCGAGCCAGGCTGCCTGCCGGGCCCCGGGCTCGGACGGGGGAGGACGACGCGAGGGTGCTGGACGGGACCGGGAACATCCAGGAAAGCAAGAGGGAGCAGAGAGATAAGGGAGAGCGCCTGGAAGAGGCGTGCGGAGGCGAGAGACGCGCAACCACCGGCGCAGCCGGACTCCGTCCGGGGAGCCGGCACCCCGCAGCCCCCGCCGGTCCTCCCGGGGCACCCGGGACGCGGCGGGGTTACGGCTGGTGCTCGGGGGGTGGGAGCGGGGAGCAGCCCACCCGGGTCGCCGTCCTCTGCGTCCGTCCCCCGCCGCCCGCCC